>CM053585.1:137278593-137303628 GCA_028646515.1 Pseudochirops corinnae
TTCTCTATAATAAACTTTGAGGCATTTATAGTATTATTTCCCCCATTTTAGAGATGAGAAAACTGATAACCAGGGATTTTGGAACCCAACTACATAGACTTTATTTCCTTACATTTTGGAAGTGTCACAGCTGAATATATCACCTTGTATTTTGGCATCACTTGAGTCAACCTGATCTAATAAATGTGCAGAATCTGAACAGGATTAGCAGTCTTTTTTATGGATTTTCCTATTTACTAGAATATGCCTTCTTGTAACCAAGAAAAGAGATTCAGATTATGTCTGCTTGCTTAGTATAAATGTCAAAAATATTCACGTAAAATGTGAGGGGTTTTTGCTTCATTTTTTGATCAATGTGGTTTTTTGTTTGTTTGCTTGTTTATGGCAGAAACTAGCACGGACTTGTTTCTATACCCCAGACAATGAAGGGAAAACACTTATTACAGGGGTGTTTAGTTACTGAATCACGTATTTTTGTAATAAGCAGAAATGTATTTCTTAAATGAAATCAAGTCAAGATATAGTGAGTTTCCTTTTGGTATAAATGTGAAAAGGAATATTTACATGGCAGTTAGAAGCAGTTATGTGGCACAAGGCAAGTACTAGACTGGGAGTTCAGGAGATATGAGTTTGAACTTACTAGCTAGGTGGCCCTGGGCAAGTTACTTAACCTCGCCCAGATTCAGTTTCCTTATATGTGAAATGAGGATAATAATTATGTTTACATGACAAGTGAGCATCAAATAAGATAAAATATGTAAAGTACTTAGCAAATCTTACAATGCTACATAAATGTTAGCTACTATGATTTTATTTTTTCCAATCAAACACTCTAGAAATTTAAGAAAATTCTGTTTTTTAGATTGACTTTATTTATTTATAGATTTGATTTCCCAGTCTAACAATTTTAATATAGAAAGAATATTCTATATACATGTCTATTCTTGTTGTTGTTAAATCATTTCAGTCATGGTCAGCCCATTTGGGATTTTCTTGGCAAAGATATTGGAGTAGTCTGCCATTTCCTTCTCCAGTTCATTTTACTGATGAGGAAACTGAAGCAAACAGGGTTAAGTGACTTATCCAGAGGGAGTGTCTGAGGCCAAATTTGAATTCAGTTCTTCCTGACAACAGGAACCATGCTCTATCTAGTGTGTCACCTAGCTGTCCCACTTGTTTATTACCAGACTATTATGGAAGATTTAAAAATAAAGAATAACCTCATAATTTCATTGTCTACTCTAAAAGAAAACTATCAATTGAATGTAAGAATTCAAAGGATATTGCTTTACATAGCACATAAATTTGGAACTGGGGGAAAAAAACACCTCAGATGCCATCAGTCCAAAACTTTAATTTTACAGATAAGGAAACTGAGACCTAGGGAACTTAAATGACTTGCCGCAGGTCACACATGTAGTAAATATCAGAGATAGGATTTGAACCCAATTTCTCTGACTCCAGAGCCAATATTTCTCACACTATAGTATTTCCCTGTCTTTCATTAAATCCATTTGAAAATATGATTTTTAAATAAAAATGAGTTTTTAAAATTGTAATCCTTTAGCATTGATAATATAATGAGGGTCAATGAAAACAAACTTTGATACTCTTTTTATACCCTCTCTTTAGACTTTTATCTTATTCTTCATTTCTTTCCAGCAACATTTTTTCTCATTATTCTTCACATATTGCAGGATTATACAAAGATATGAGAAAATGTGTTCTGAATTTTTCCTTTTGTAAATATTTTAATTTTATTATTTTCATAAGTTCACAACTCTAGGTTTGAATGTATACAATTTATCCATGCAGAAATATGCCCTACTTTGCAAATGTCAGTTAGAAACAATGTTTAAGTTTACCTGGATTTTTGGGAAATTAGTAGCTGTTTAAATAGAATCAACATGCCATATAACTTTCTTTGCCATATAACTTTTCAAATCAGTTTTTAAAGACATAGATTCTAAAATAAATCTGTATATATTTTTGTCACTTTTCTTACATATACATTTTTCTTCCTTCCCAACAATCAAAAATCCAGAAGACATGGCTTCATTCATAAAATATTTTCCTGAAAATGTCAGTCTTTAATAATTTCATGGACCTCTGATTTCATCAATGCAGTTTTTGCTCTCCAGAAAAGGTCTATAAAGACCAATACCTATCTCATGTTATTTCACTTTTGCCTATATGCTGTGGCAAATCCTCCACATAGGAGATCCAGTCAATGTGCTGGAATCCTTCCTTAATCTTTGGACATTGCATGGATATTAATGGAGTATGTGGGCTATTCATTGGTTACCCACTTACTATTGTTCTATGACCAGTCTCCATCTTTGTTTGATTACTCTGTCTCTTTGAAGGTGTCTTTCATAGTATTTCTAATGTACAGTACTCTGTTGGTAGTATATTGCTTCCAATTCATACCTATTATGCATATCTCCATCAACAATTATTTAGAGACTACAATATTTCATTGGAACAATGTTGTAATTAAACAAAATTGAGATCTTTTTTCTGACCTGGACAATTTTTTTTATATTTATTGAATTATAATGCTTAGTAAACTCCAAATTATGAACTGTTTCTTAACTCTTAATTCAGCATCTTTTTTTAAACTAGGCATAAGCACTTTTCACACAACACTTATGTAATGTATTAACATAATACTTTGTGGTTAGGGCATGTCTGTAAAATATTGGAAAAGCATTAGATCTGGAAGTAGATGACCTGGGTTTGAATTATTGTTCTTCTTTCACAGTAGAAAAATTTAACAGAAAGATAAAATATAGAACTGAATAAACTGTTGGAGAATTTACATCTGAAAAACTATGTTGTATTCTAAATGGGACAATTAAAAATATGCATATATTCCAGCATGACATGGTCCCTTTCTAAAAATAGACCACGTACTAGAGAAGTTATAAATGAACCTTAAAACAAACCCTTTATAGACCATAATGCAAAGTAAATAGTACCTAATACTGGAAGCACAAGGAAAAGATTAAGACCTAAATGGAAACTTAATAATAATATCGTTTCTAATGAGTTGGTCAAAGAACAAAACATAGAAACAATTAATAACTAGGCAAAATAAATGATAACTATTATACAACATACTAGAATTACTGAGATACAGTTAAGGCATTTTTCAAAGAAAAGAATATATTCCTGAGAACATTATTAATGAAGTAGAAAAATAGAATTAACAAAGTGAATATAACATTAGTAAATTAGAAAATCAACAAACCAAGTGTAAGAAATTGTGAAAATGGAGAAATAGATATTTTATACAACAAAAAGATCATAGATTGATAATGGGATAAATATAATCATATACCTAACACAGGGTTGGATAAAACAAAAGAAGATGGTTTTTTTCCAGCTTTTTCCAAGTTTTCTTATTATTTTCTTAAATTATTTTAAACTTAAATATATAAGAAAAGAAAAAGAAACATATTATAAACAAATTCAAAATAAGAAAAGAAAAATATTGCCTTGTGCACAGTGGAACATGAGAGGATTCAAGATATACAGTAACAAATTTCCATTTCAAGATAGCCTATATAATAGATATACATTGTTTTCCAAGCTGTCCATCTTTTCTTTGCTTCCTTGTAAGTTTTCTTTTTTTCTCTGCTGTGCACTTTTTACTTTGTTCTTTTTGCCCCCTGCTCCCCCAAGGGCTACAATGATGCATGGATACACAAACACAAACACACACACATTATACACATACACACATATATGCACACATTTATATATATATATATATATATATATATATATATATATACATATACTTAGATATCTAAAATCATGCTTATATAGAGACATATACATTCATATTCATCTATACTATATTCACCATACTATACTTACTTGTTCTCTGTTTCTCCGAGGGTGGATAATGTCTTTCTTCCTAGGTCTAAGTCTTCCTATATTTTTCTAAATCCACCAGCTAATCATTTCCTGTACCACAGCAACATTCCAACCTTATACTGTCTAGTTATTTTAAATAGTCTAAAACAATATTGATTAATATGGCTAATGTACAGTGTAGTTTCTCTATTTTTCCATTTTGATTAAATCTATTTTGGCTTCAACTTTGTCTGAGATCATGCTTACTATCCCTGCTTTTTTCCCTAATAAATTTGACTCCTAATCTTTGTTTTATGTTTGTTTGTATCTCCTATTTCCTATCCCTTCTAATTCTGCTACTTTACTTCTACTTGCTACCTTGTCCTGCACCAAAGATCCCTCCTTATCTTCTCCCCCTCCCAATCCCCTTAATCTTTTACTTCTTTCTGAATTCAGAAGATATTTATGCCCTTCTAGATATATATGTATTGTTCCCTCTTTAACCCATTCCCAATGAGATTAGGGCTCCAGAACTACCAGCCCTCCTCCCCCAGCTAACTCCTCTGTGCCAGTTCTTCCTCTCAACCCTCATTTGTACAAGATAACTATTCTTTTTGTAAATGGTTTACTTTTTAGAATTGCATCATACTCAGCTCTACTCATATTTTCCTTTTGAACTACCCAATTATTAATAATAATCTTAGACATACAATTTGTATTTCCTGATACAAAAAGTAAACAGTCTCTCCTTATTGAGTCCTTTGTAATTAGTCTTTGATGTTTACCTTATATTTCTCTTGGATCTTATATGGCATTTTTTTTATTAATTTCAAATATTTTTGCAACAAAATCCTGAAAGTCTGGCAACTCACTGAATATCCTTTTTTCCATTCAGGATTGTGCTTAACTTTGGATATATTTTTGGCAGCAACCCCTGTTCTTTTGTCCTTTGATATATAGTGTTCCAAGACTTGTGATCTTTAAATGTAACTGCTACTAGATCTTGTGTGATTCTAATTGTGGGTACACCATATTTGAATTTTTTTTTCTGGTATTTACAATATTTTCTCCTTTAGCTGGAGGTCTTTGAATCTAGTTATGATATTCCTGTAGGTTTTCCTCATAGAATCTCTTTTAGGTAGTGATCAGTAATTTTTTTTTCTGTTCCTACTTTCCCCTCTTGTTCTAATGCTTCAGGAAATTTTTCTTTAACTCTTTCTTGTATTATTATATGAAGATACAATTTTTGATTATAGCTTTCAGGTGGTAAAATTATTCTTATATTTTCTTTTCTTGATTTGTCCTACAAATCAATTGTTTTTCTTATGAGATGCTTCACTTTCTCTTTTTAAAAAAATTTTTTATACTTTATTTTGTTATTTCTTGATCTCTTATAACTTCACTGGTGTCCCCTTGCCAAATTTCAATTCTGAAGGAGTCATTTTCTTCCTTAATATTCTGGATCACTTCTAGTTGGTTGACTTTCTTTTCATAATCTTTTTTTTCTTGGATTATTCTGATTTTTTTTTAATTCCTCAATTTCTGTCATTTGATTTTTAAAGTCTTTGTAAAAGTTCTATGAATTCTTTTGGGGCAGGTGACAATTTGACATTACTCTTTGGGGTAGAAGAGGCTACTCTATTACCATTATAACTTTCTATGGTTGGGTACTTTATCCTTTGCCTATTACTTTTTTGTTGTTGTTGTTTTAGCAGATTATTACAGAGGAATCACCTCTAGTCCTGGGGTATAGGGAATGACATCTCTGGCCTCAGATGCTTCTTTAGTTCTCCTATCTGGCCTGGAACCAAAACTGAAAATTCTGTCCTCCTGTAAGTGCCCAGAGCCAGCAGCATCCCCACCCCACTCACTGGGAGAATGCTGTTTTTTCTCAACTGGGGCTGTATCTCAGCAGCACAGATGGGACTGGTGTGCCTTATTAGAAGAAGTTCCCTTAATCTTCCCTTGCCCAGAGGTCCAGGTCCCTATACTGTCTGGGAGGTCAAAATTGGTGTGACTGGGGCCAAGCCTACCCCTCAACCCAGCTAGACCCAGGGCTCACCACTTGCTGTTTCAGTGGTTATTTTTTACCATTTCATATTTGTCCTGAGGTGTTATTTTGTCTCATTTATGGAGGAAATCTGAAAACCTTGGAATTTTCTGACCATCTCAGAATCTCTTTATTCAAAGTTTTAATGTAAATTTTTTTTTTTGCAAAAAGTCTATAGAAAAATATTCAAAAAGTTATTTGCTATAATCAAGTTGGATTTATATCAGGGATAAAAGATTGGTTCAACATTAGCAGAAAAAACCCATAATTTGTCATTAAAAGAAAAAACATTCAGAAACATGGTATATGAATGAAGGCAAAAAAAAGTCAGTACCTTTCAAAACAATTACAAAAGAAATAACATATTTCACCATCGGTATAGCAAGACACAGTGAAGAACAACATAGATCCAATTAAGAATGACTTAAATAACTGGAAGGATAGTTAATCATCATGGCCTAACTGCACCAATATAATAAAACTGAATGTTATCACTCATTCATTTACAAATGTAATGCCATACCAAACTACCCAGGGGACACTTCAGAGAGCTACACACAATAAGAAAAAAAATTATTTGGCTGAACAAAAAAAAAAGTGATAGAATCCAAGAGAAATAATGAAAAAAGTAGGAATAAAGGGGAGACTAGCACTTCCAGGTCAAAAGTTATACTATAAAGCCATGAGTATCAACATTTTTGAGACTGCTCAAGGTACAATGCCAATGTAGAGGAGAAAACAATGCAGCAGAGTCCCTGAAAGGAAATTACTTTGATGTCTGGGGATAGCCTCTGTTTTCTTCACCATCCTGACCAGAGGAGGACCTCATAAATTTCTGATCAGAGAATTCAGACTTCTCACTCATGATCTAGCAGTGTCCTAGGGCTAGCAGCATCTGGAGGTAGTGTCAGCACCATGAGATATGACACTGAGGGAAGAGAGCTTTAGACCATACAAGGATTCCAGCAGAAAACTACCTTCTTCCTCAAGGGAACTTTGAGTACCTAAGGGGAAAAAAAGGGCTGCTAAATCTATAAAGGGACCTTTATCCTTTTCAAGCCTATGTAGCATAGACAAAAAGAAGACACATGTTATTTTCAAGTTGTTCCAATTCAACTTAACAAGTTTATACTTTTCTCACCATCTTGGGAGTGTTGTATACTGAACCTCTCATTGAGGCTGAAGAGTGAATGAGTGTCAGAAATGGAACAGAGCAGGTTATGACCTTGTGAGTATCAAAAGGTAAGAAAAGTCATGAGATGCCCAGCAAATGAAGTATATTATCAGAACCTATCAGTAGCTGTACTAGTCAAACCTGGTTAAAAGCTGCTATGTGGCTTATGTGATCCAATCCAACAATGAATTGATCCAGCAACTGAGACACTAGAAATAGTGAATCACCCTTACCTATCTCACACCCAGAAATGAAGCTGGTGAAGAGAATGTTTGGTAATCCTCAATTAAGTTTTAGTTCATTATTCTCCCAGGGACTGTGTGGGTATATAGAAGGGAACATTGTCTTCACTTGGGGGGAAGGCAGATCTATGAAGGGATGTTTTTTGATTCTGTGCTTGCTACATTTTTTCAGTATCTCTTTGTAAAAGCTAAGAAATAAAAAAATAAGCTAAAAAATACAATGCAGGACTGGTTAAAAGTAGAAAAGTAAATCAATAAAACAGATTAGATAATGAAGAATTGTTTTTAAAAATTTAACTCAATAACTCCACTGTTAAATAAATGCCAAAATATAAAATGTATAGAGAAGAATTCACTATTTAACAATAAATAATAGGGAAACTAGAAATAAGTTTTTCAGAAGTTCAGTTTAGTGATCAGCTTTTAAGTTTAACAATTTTTATTTGATTTTACTATTAAAGAGCATACTAAAAACCAAAAATAAAATAAAACAGAAGAGAATCAAATTGTGTACCTTTCTTTGCCACTGACAAGGAAATTCTTTAACAAAGAAGAGATAGAAACTATCATTAAAAAGTGATTTTTTTAATTATATGAATTAAAAAGCTTTTTCAAGAATACAATGCAACTAGTTGAGGAGATGAGTGGAATTCATTGCTAAGCACAGTGCCTAGCACACAGTAGGAGCTTCATGTTTATTCACTGACTGAATGTAGCATGTACCTCTTCAACTTTGATGGTTCTTCTTGAACCCCATCTTTTCTACCACCATGTTAGGCATTAATGATTGGAAGTTTGAGGATGAGGAGGTGGATATTGAGAACTATGGCAGAAGCATATGTAACTATCCTTATAGACCAGTGAAAAGTCTAGAAAACAAATCAAAATATCCTATTGTTATAATCCTGTTAACTGTAAAATGCTGAAAATGGTTATATTAATGATAACTTAGTTGTCATTAAAGAGACATAATAAAATCACGTCCAAATTGAGGGTCCACTTCCTAACATGTGTTGCCTTTCTGGTTAGCGGTACAGCAGAAAAAGTCCAAAGAACTTATCATGTTAAATTATTGGAGAAGGTCTAGATACAACGCGCAGAGTATTGGCCAACCAAAGACCAAGTGATGCTGCTTTCTCAAGAAACAAGATTTTGTGTGAGCCTCCTGCCAGAAGACATGAAATTGAAGATCCTAAAATATACATTGTAGTGAAACCAAAATAAAATCTTACTTTCATTGTACTATATGCCAGATTTCAGAGTTCCTCAACCATCATTTTTATTATTCAACTTCTCATTTAAAGTTTGAGAATCTGGTTCCCTGAATGCTAGATATGGACCTGTGGTAATTAATTCCCTATAGTATAGGAATTGTCTGGCCTGGCACATTTTCATTAGTTGATCCCCATTTGTTCTGATGGAACTGTTCATATTAAGCAATTATTACTGACTGATAAAATATTAAATAATGGCTGAATAATTGTTTATTCAGACCACATAATAACTAAGATTCCCATACATGGCTGCAACAGAAGGAGCAAAATTTATAATGGGAGCTTCAAATATATAAAAATGGTAGAAAGAACTTTTCAATGAAGATGAGGCATCTAGCTATGAACATTCACCATCTCATTCAACTAAAATAATTACTGAGAAGCACAATGAATAATTTTGATTTCATTAAATTTAAAGGTTTTTATACAAACAAAACCAATGCAACCACAATTAGAAGGGGAGAAGGAAGCTAGGAAATAACAATACAACCAGGGTCTCTGATAAAGGCCTCATTTCTAAAATACAGAGAGAACTGAGTCAAATTTGTAAGAATATAAGTCATTCCCCAATTGATAAATGGTCAAAGGATATGAACAGGCCATTTTCAGTGGAAGAAATTAAAGCTACCCATAGTCGTATGAAAAAAATTCTCTAAATTAGTATTGATTAGAGCAGTGGTTCTCAACTTCCTAATGTTGTAACCCTTTAATACTAGTATGTGGGCATATATGCATGTGGGCAGACCCACCTAGAGACGAATAGAGGAGCCATGTCTCAGTTCCTAAGACCATTGGGAATATGTTTTCCAATGGTCTTAGGCAACCCCTGTGAAAAGGTCATTTGATCCCCCAAGGGGTCGCAACCCACAGATTGAGAACTGTTGGATTACAGAAATGCAAATCATCACAGCTCTGAGGTACTGCATCATGCCTATCAGATTGTCTAACAGGACAAAAAAGGAAAATGATAAATTTTGGAGAAGATGTAGGAACTTAGAACACTAATGTATTGGTGGTGTTGTGGATTGATCAAACCATTCTGGGGAGCAATTTGGAACTATAACCAAAGGACTATAAAACTGTGCATACCCTTTGATCCAGAAATATTACTTCTAGGTCTGTACCCAAAAAGATTATAAAAATGGGAAAAGGACCCACATGTACAAAAACATTTATAGCAGCTATTTTTGTAGTGGGCAAGATTTGGAAATTGATGGCATGTCCATCAATTGAGGAAACTGAGGCAAACTGGGTTAAGTGATTTGACCTGAGAGTCATACAACTAGTAAGTATCTGAAGCTGGATTTGAACTCAGGTCTTCCTGACTCCAGGCTTAACACTCTATCCATTGCACCACCCAACTGTCACTAGTTTTCTAATGCTTAATAAATGGGTTTTCATTCAGTTATTCTTCTACCTTTCTTATTAGTAGAATTAACTCTGTCAATTGGGGAATGGCTGAACAATTTGTAGTATATGAATGGAATGAAATACTATATTTCCATAAGAAATGATGAGCAGATGGACTTCAGGAAAACCTGGAAAGACTTACATGAACTAATGCTGAGTAAAGTGAGCAGAACCAGGAGAACATTGTTCACAGTAACAGCAACATTGGGTGATGACTAACTTTGATAGAGTTAGCTCTTCTCAGCAATGCAAGGATCTAAGACAATTCCAAAAGACCTATGATGGAAAATGCTACCCAGACAAAGAACTATGGAGTCTGAATGCAGATTGAAGCATAATATTTACTCTTACTCTCTGTTTCTTCTTTCTTGTGGTTCCCCTCCATTGGTTTTCATTCTTCTTTACAACATGACTAATGTGAAAATATGTTTAATATGACTGGATATATAGAACCTCTATTAGATTGTACACCACCATGGGGATGGGGGAGGTGAAGGAGAGGGAGAACATTTAGAACTCAGAATCTTATCGGAGTGAATGTTGAAAAATAAAAATAAGTTAATTTTTTTTTAAAAGTACAGTGGGAAAATGGTGGATTTAAAAGAAGACAAAAAGAGAACCAAATAAACATTAGAGAACTTTCCACTAAAATTAAAACTACCGTGAAATAGAGCACTGAAAGCATTGTTGGAAAATGAGGCCAGACAACAGAAGCTAATAGAGCTCAGAAGGTTCAGCAGATGAAGAATAAGTGGGAGTGAATGAACCTAAATCTTCATGATCTGTGAAAGTTCTGAAGCTATAAATTTTGAAACATTGACATTCAAAACAAGACCTGAAGCCTTCCTGGCAATCAAAGTGATGTTTGGTAAATCTCTAGAATGCCTCACGCATCTATTTGCAATGTTAACTCTATATCTTCACATAATATCAGCAAAAAGATTTTACAAAACTTAAAAATTCTCTATTACTGAGTGCTTTCAAAAGTTTGTAAGAATTGTGAAAAGATATAAATAAAACAAATCAAGAGATACTACTTTGTAATGTTCTGACATTGTTATTCTTTATGCATTTTGGACAACATTATTTTTTTTAGTGAAATTTTATTTTTCATTAAATTTTTTGAACACAACTAGGGTACGAAAGGAAGTGATCAACCAGGAAAAACAAAAACAACTTTTGCATCAAATACCTCTAATAAAAGTTTCATTTCTAAGGCATATAGGGAACTAACCCAGTATGTAAAAGCAAAAACTATATCCTAGTATGTATGTGGTAAAAGAATATGAATAAATCTTTCTCAAAAGAAAAAATGCAAACTATTAACAACTACGTGAAAGATTGGTCCAAATCATTAATACCAGAAGAAATGTAAATCATAACTCTAAATTTTCACCTCAGCCTTAGAAATTTAGTAAAGATGACAAAATATGGGAGTAGTCAATATTGAAGTAGTTGTACAAAAAAAGGTGCAGGAATATTGTGTTGGTAGAACTGAGTAGTCTGACCATTTTGGATAGTATTTTGGAATTCTGCCACATAAGTAAAATGCCCTTACCCTTTGAGCCAGAGTTTCTTTTGCTAAATATAACTCAATGATGTCAAAAATAAAAAAAAAAACATAACATTTGCAACAACATACTTATAGTATCTTTTTTTTTTGCATTGGCAAAAGAGTATATTATCAGGGAAAATACATAACACCAGATTAAGCATAGTTAAATAAATTGTTATATATGAATGCAATGGGATATTACTCTTCTAGAAGAAATTATGAATATGGTGAATACAGAGAATCAGAGGAAGATTTAAATGATCTAATACAAAGTGAACTTTAGCAGAACCATAAAGACAATATAATGTTCACAATCACATAAGTATAAATAGCAATAACAAACTAATTAAAACTGAAATTTATGAAATTAAAATAACTAAGCTTGACTAAAAAAAGAGATATGAAAATGTTCTTTCCTTTCCTCTTTAAAAAGGTAGTGAACTGTAAATATGGAGCATAATAAAAAATGTACAACTTGTTTGGCCTGTTTGTTATTCTTCCTGAATTGTTTTTTCCTTCTTTTTTTTCTCTGTATAAAAAAGAAAGTGAAGGGATATATTGAGAAATATAGGTATCATAAAAACAAGACAAATCAATAAGATTTTGTTTATGTACTGCCAAAGTCAACATATAAACATTTTAAAAAGAGAAAAATACTAAAAATATTACCTACCTTATTGGGTTACTATAATGATGAAATTAAATGTATGTAGTATTTTCTATCAATCGATTGATCGATCAATCGATCTATCTATCTATATATCTATGTATCTATCTATGTATCTATGTATCTATCTATCCATCTATCTATCTATCATCTATCTTCTGTGATATTATAATTAGATCTTCCAAATCCTCCCCTTTCCCATATTGTCTGATATTCTCCCTTGGTATATAAATATGATTCTAACATCAAAAGCAATAGAGTCTTTAAAAAAATTGGCAGAGAGACACTCATCTTTAATAATGTAGAAAGTTCAACGTGATCCTGACTCAGACATTTACTGTGTGATTCTGAGAAATTCAATTAACATCTCTGAGCCTCAGGCCCTTCATCTGTAAAATTAAGATATTAATACTTTCACTACCTGTCTTTCAAAGGTGGTATGAGAAAATCATTTCAGAGATCTCAACACTGAATGTTTCTCTCTGACTATAATGCCATAATGGTGATGATGAACCACAAAAATATCTTTTATATTAATCATATTTCCTTGCTCTATTATTAGTTTTTTTACAAAGTATACTATTGCTTGCGATTTCTATAAGATTAGAATAAAATCAGTTATGTGATAAATGCCACATAAATACTTGATTTTGGATGTTACCTTTTGGGAAAAACATTACTAAACTGGAAAACATCTATGCAAGGCAGCCCTAGAAAGGAAAGGACCTAAAAATCCTATAAAAAGCATTTGGAGGAACCAGGGATGTTTAGTTTGGAGAATAGTTCTTTCCGAAGAACAACATAGCTAACAATCTATCCATCCATCTATCTATCTATCTATCTATCTATCTATCTATCTATCTATCTATCTGTCTGTCTATCTATCTTTCTATCCATCTATCTTTCTATCTATCTCTCTACCTGAAGGGAATTGTCCATTTAGAAAATGGAATAGATGTATTCTGTTTAGCCCCTGTGGGTAGAACAAGTAGTAGTAGGTAGAAGTTATAGAGAATTAAATGTTGACTTGATATAAGCCTCTAAGTCTAACCTGTGAATAGCTAGGTATTACTTGGTTTATGCCACAAGGACTGACAATCTTGACTAATCTCTGCCTTTTACCAGCAATTTTCCCTGGGTTTGTTGCTCTGAAGTTGCCTGACTATTCAATAGGGATTCCTTAATTCTCACATTCATTGACTTCTGATCTAAACCATAGCTACCACTTTGGGAACATAGAAAGAAGCCAAGAAAAACTACTGTCAACTACCCATCCAGAAGTCCCCACCTCTTCTACCTGGTGTACCACTCGGTGTGCTCAACTTGACCAGATCAACAACCAAATGGTGGGGAGAAGGAAGAGTGGGAAGAGTCAAGCCAGGAATGCGTTATACACACAATCAGGTAGAATGTATCTTCTTTGCATGTTAATTTTTTTTTTTTTTGCTTAGTTTTGGTTTAGTTTAATTTTATTTTCTCCATTGTATGCCCCAAGGAAGGGGTAGGGTGAGAAGTGTCATATAAAGAAAAACCTCAGGAAAACTAAAGCTACATGAAAGGGACAGTTTACAGCTAAAAAGAGATGAGATCTTCAAACAATGGCTAGATGATTATGTATACATTATGTTACAGGGGATGTTTTGGATGTTGCTCTTGTCATTATTTACATATGGCCTCATGACAGTTACTTTCCTGGAAAACCTTTTACCAATACAACAAAGCATCACAGTTGCCAAAAACTACTTGCAAATAGTGTTTCCCAGAAAAAATTTCATTCCTCCATTAAGAAACAAATGCTCATGCTATACATTTCCCCTTTTGCTCAGTGTTGAATTTCTCACATTTCTAGACCTTCTATACTAGATTATTCAAAAGCTTCAGAACATAAACACATCCAACCATGGTTGAGAAAGAATTGTTCACATTTAGTAGATTGAAAAAAGAGAGAAGACACTTTGAAGAGGGGCCATGAGTGACTTTCTTGAGGTCATGAAATGAATTTTGAGAGGAAGTCAAAAAAAATACAGCACTCACTTCAGTTTCCTTTTGTTAACCACCACCTTCCCCACATTTTGTCCATTAACTTGGTCAATTCTCAATAGCGATATTGTTTTTATCTACAGAAGTGGAACAAAAATTCAGGCAAAAAGAAATAAGCTTTCAATGTTGTAAATGGTCACTTATCAATTGATTCTTATAGAGATAGACACATATAATTTAGCCAAACATGTAGCCTTAAGATCCACAGAACAGTTAACACTTAAAGGATTTTGCAATTAACATTTAGGCACTACTACATGTTAACAGTTATACATTGGAAAGCTTTTGGAGAATGCAAAAATAACCAAAAGATGTTATACACTTTAATGTTGCTTTGGTTGATATGATTTTAGTGATATAAGCACATTATACAAAGAGAACCCTGAACAATTTATTTTGTATGACTGCAATTTCACTATTTTAAATTGAGGAATTTACATCAAGGGAATATACTTTGAATCAGGGAAATAAACAGCTAAATGTGATGCTCAAATTTTATATGAGTTGCAAGAAAGGAATTCATTAGAAAAAAATGACTCACTCACTGAATTCCCATGGCTTGGAAAGTAATTACAATATTTAATACAAAGAAAATGTTTCATGATATTTAAAAATAATTGTTTACTTGAGAGCATCAAATTATCTCTAGACAAAAATATATTTGACCAAATATAAAGTATGCTTGTAGTACTTTATCTCAATTTATATCATGTGCTCTGAAATGTTGTTGTGCTTCATTAAGTACATATAGTCTTTGTTTTCTGGAGTCCCTTAGTCATTTGGTATTGGAATCTCATAATTGTTTGTCAAGAGTTTCTGGTCCAAGAATCTTAAATGTGTTTGGTTAAAAAAACCTCATGTTACTTTAAATTAAACATGGATGCTATATAAAGGCAACTGTAGTCTATTTATACCATTGGAAGAGTGAAAGGGCTATGGATTATTCCAGGTTATAATTGAATCCAAATCATTTATAACTAGTCATGACTTATTTTCAATTTATATTCTACCTATTTGCCAAAGGACAGTTTGAGTCCACTTACAAAATTAACCATATATTAAATAGGACAAGTAAGAATAAAAACAGAACAGAGACCATTGCAAATGAGCAGAGGGAGTTGGTATTACAAGGCCCCTGAAGTGAGCTAATTATCTTCTACTGGTGTGGTAGAGAGAATACTGGAAGTAGAATATTGAAATCAGGAAACCTAGGTCCTAGTTCTGGTTCCTTCACTAATTGTATGACTATGAGCAAGTCACTTTCCATTTCTGAGTCTCAGTTTCCTTTTATGTAAAGACAAGTTCCCTTATTGCTCTGACATTCTATGATTTTCTGACAACTGGGCACAGATTTTGACATTTACATGCCTGTCAACTAATGGAAGCAGATTACAAAATTTTCATTGTTTTAAAAGAAAAGATACAAAATTCATCTGAAGAGACAAAACTTTTCTTGGAATTAAAGTCAAATATAAATCATCATGTAGATCATTCTGTGCTCCTGATTTATGAATATTAACCATTTCTAGTTGGATCCATATCCATCATACTGCACTCCGGACATTTTCTGGATATGTTGTCAAGTTCATTCCCCCAAGACTCCTCCCATTTTCCCAGATTGCTCTAGAAGCAGTAATTAAATCAACAGTACTAGTCTTAGAAAGGACATACCAATCAATACTGTGTGGATCTACATTCACTATCCCTGTGACTTCCAAACCAAAACTCTCTCCCCCAATATTTGCAGTCTTTTACTTCTAGAATATAAATCTTTCAGTGCAGGGAGTCTTACTTTGTATCAATCAGGACCCAAACGATGACCAAGTGGGGAGTAACCTGGGACCTATTGTTGGTGAATCAATGGGAGCCGGAGTGATTTGAGTTGCTTAAGGAAAAAAATGTTTCAGAATAAAAATTTGCATTCCTTTCCCCCTCCCTTTTCTCAATCAAACTGAGACCTCTTAAAGACCTTAGCTAAAAAAAGACCAAGGTCTCCCACTACATTCAGGGCCATCTCCAGTTGTCCTGATCTACAGCTCATCACTGGACCCATATGACTCTGGAGAAGTGAGGCTTTGAGAAGAGGTGGCTTTGCACAGCCTTCCCTCACTTAAATCCATTTCACTTGAAAGTACTGGCATCACCTCCCTAATATCATGGTCCTCTTCAAGAATGAAAGACAAAAAACAAGAGGATAAGTGACCTACCCAGACTCTAGGTAGGACTTAGACTCTGCTTCTGCTGACTCCAAGGCCAGTTCTCCATGCACCATGCCATTCTACAATAAGGTAACCAGTAGCAGAATGATTTTTGTAGTTCATGGTCCTCCTGAACTGATTTGTCATTTCAAATATATTTAGTCTCCTGTCTTCTTTCCTCCTTGGTATATATTGAAAGACACTATTGTTAAAGGCAAACCAGTATTACTTGTATCTTGATCAATTCCAAATGATATCCTCAGCCAGAAATTGGATTGTAATAAGATCTTCATGTGCTTATTTTCTGGTGTGCTTTCTCTTCATATCATCCATGCACTATATGTTTTGTATCTTAAATAAACAGTCTTTCCTCCGAGAGAATCTCTAGTCCTCTGTCTTAAATATCCTATGGTCCTCTTCAAAAATGAAAGATGAACAACAACAGATATATTAAAAAACAATTTATCTATTTCTAATTTTCAATTATTCTTTTGTTTTTATTATATTTCTTTTATACGTGGTACTGGTAGAAGAAGATGTTCAAAGGTCTAGTAAAAATTAAAAACCTACTGGCAGAGTTTAATAAGTTTGCTGGATCTGTGTTCAGGAGGGCTGATTTCAAATTTCAATAGGGGTATTAACCAGTTAAGTGGACAGCTTAATCATTTAACATCTTTGAACCTGGGTTTCCCCATTTTTTTGGAGGCAGAGTTAAGTGACATACCCAGGGTCATACAACTAGTAAGTGTCTGAGGCCATATTTGAACTCAGCTGGTGCTTTATCCACTGTGCCACCCAACTGCCCCTGGTTTCCCCAACTTTAAAATAGAAATAATGATATTTTGTATTACCTTATGGAGTTTGTATGAGGGAAATAAATGGTTTATTGGCCTTACAAGCCCGTATAAAGGTGGGATAGTTATGAGTCACATTATATATCTGTCTGTGTACATACAATGTGGCTAAGGTAGAACTTTGATAATCAATTACTATCTTTAACTAAATAACAAGGCATATGCATATCACTCATCAAAACCATAAAATGAAAACCATCAATATACTAATGAAAGGGAAAAGGAAAAGAAAGGGAGAATATTTTCCTAACCCTCGCCTGTAAATTCACTCTATTCAATCAGTTGATCAGCTAGCATTTATTAAGTTCCTATTAAGTGCCAACCACTGTGTGAAGCACTAGGGATACAAAGAAAGGTTTAGAAAACATACACAACACACCAGTCCCTGTTCTCAAGGACCTCACAGCTGGTGAGCTTTGAATTGGGCATGAAAAGTGGCATAAAATACATCATCCAAGTCTTACAGAAGAAGAAGGAGATAACAGAGAATCCTAGTTCTTTATCAATACCCATGGGATATTAAAGGACACATAGGAGGGACCTTAACATGTTGGGTGGATCCTGTATGGAGTATTTATGGGATGATACCAATAAGAATACCAAAGGATAAGAAGAAACAGATGAGTTAAAACTTGTACCATTGGAAGCATAGAGACCTCATCCAATGGAATTGCTGTCTTCCCAATGGGGGAATACAATCAATGTTAGCCTAATGAACAACAAACTCCCTATAGATACCAATAGATTTTACCCTCTCTCCTCCTAACAGAACTTTCACCCATTCTGTATGCCCTTTTCCACCATCTATGCCTCCATCTGTGTCTTCGTTTCTTATTGAGACCTTCTATCACCAAAGCCCTCCCCAAGTTTAAGAGCCCAGCTTTAGCCCTTCACAAAAGGAGATACTAAAGACAAAGACATCCCCTTCCTTTTTGTGACCCAGAGCTCTCAAACATCTTATGAGAAACGTCCAGTTTTTGATCAGAGAGTAAACATTTATTAAGTGCCCATTATGTGGCAGGCACTGTGCTAAGCATTGAGGATACAAAACGAAAAAAAGGCAGTTTCCATCCTCAAGCTTATAAGCTAATGAATTATTACCTCTTATGTCCATAGTTCAGAAGTAATCTAAATTTGGGGGGTACTCAGAAATATTAGGGAGACAGTATTGGAGTTTTAAAGGAGCTCAGGGCTCAAAAGATTTAAGGAGCTCAAAGCTGAGGACTACATAGTTCTATTTCAGCCACCTAATGAGTTAAATAGGCTTTTGTGAGCTGGTCTGGGAACATAACCAACTTTTATAACATTGTTTGTATGGGGAAATCTGTTCCAAGTTCCAAACAACTGACATACAATCAACCTTTTGGAACACAACCTATTCATAAGCTGGGGACTACCTTACTGATTTCTCAAACTTGCTGGGCATTAGCCCATGTGTGTGTCTAATGTTGACATAAACATAATGCTCTGCCATTTGCCATCATATATTAAGAGACTTAGCTTCAGTCTCTTCCTACTTCATTATGCCTTCCCTGACTTTCCCAGTCCACAGTGATATCTCTCCCTTCTGAATGTCTTCCTATAATGCTAATTTTCTGGACCATTCATGTGAGCCAAATGACTCACGTATTACTATTGACCGTCTTTTCATATCTATACATCTTGTCTCTCCAACAAGATTTAAGCCCTTTGAATTCAAGAACAATGTTTTGTATTTTCTTGGTTTTGCTAAAGTATGAAATGAAATTCTTTATATCTAAGATGTTTAATGAAATTCTGTTCATGATGTTGGGTTTTATAAATGGATAAAAATCTAATGATATTATTTTATGGGGGCCAGGATTAAAGCTTATTTTAAGTCTTAACTGGATTTGAATAATACACATCTATTCTACTTAGAGTACAGGATCTATAATTTCATCAGAAATTCATTAGAAATTTCATTAGAAATTCCTTGTATATGAACTTCCTCCACACAAAAGAAATCATAATCTATCCATGACCTAGTATATAAGCCCTGGGGGCAGCACGGCTGCAGCACATAGAGACTTGCCCAGGGTCATGATTAGTAAGTTTTAGATACAAGACTTGACCCAAGCCCAGCACTCTATCCACTCCACTACACTCTAAAGACCAATTTTGTTCCCATAAAATAGATTTCTGCAGTACTTATTGTCTGCACCAGTATTCATTTTATGTTATTGGATACTAGCATGCTTTCTATTGCTATTTGATTATTTCCCAAAAGAACATCCAGTCAATCTACTAAATTGTAAGTTGTCTGAAGACAGGGATCCTGCCTTATACTTCTTTAGTATTAATTACAATGCATGGTAAAGAGCTGAGAAAACATATCAGTACTATAATAAATATTTATGAAGTAGGTTTTAATTGGGATGATTTACTTAAATTGAATGTTCAGATTAATTCTCTCTTCTGGTCTAAAAGAATGGGACCATACAAAACACAATAGCCAGTTATTTTGTATAAAATAGGTGAAGGAGAGGAATCATTCTCACATATAAGTTAACTAGTCAGTTGTTCAGGATATTTGGTGTCCCTTATCTAGTAACACAAAAGTGACTATATACTAAGGAATATTTCAATCTTTTATTATTGAAAATATGGATGATTTCTGAAATCATGTGTGCTTGATAGAATCATAAGAATTTGTTAACAAACGGCATGAAATATATGTCACAATGGATGTGGTGTCTAATTACAACCAAGAGAATTCTTCTATATTATAAAATTAAGAAAAAACAAAAACAGAAACAAGCCCAACCTCTTCAAAAGAGGTTCCTGAACCCAGCAGAGAATTTCTATTGTTGAAGCATCTTATTACCACCAGGTAGAATATAAAACCACAAAGAAGCAAGGAAGAGTTAGTTAAAACACTCAGCATCACTTTACCAGTCTTCTAAAGTTATTGGCAAAGGACTGAAACCCCTAAAATATGGATTTTTATTTAAAATATTTTATTAGATCTCCAAGTCCCTGGAGTTAGAGGCAGTCAGAGAAAGACATTGGAAACTAGAGCTTCAGCACCAAAACACAACCAGAATTGATGTGTTTTTGTGGAGACTGGGAGGTATAATTTAAAAATTATGGGGTTAATTTGCTTTTCTATCTCAAATGGCCCCTGAGAAGGGTAATATAATTGATCACTCAGTCACAGTGATGAAAAGGTCCTGGTACAAAGCCAGTTCTTGTCTCCTCTTGTAAATTCTTCTGTTGGGGCAGGGAAGCAATTGGCTCTTATGTGATTTCCTCTAGGCTTGCTGGCTATTTCCTGGACACGGTAGATTTCTGGTTATCACCCTTTGTTCTCAGCTCTGACAATCTAAGACATTTCATAAAAAATGAACCAAAACAAAAAGCCCTCAGCAATAACATTTTCTGAAGCTTCCAGGATTATAATGATAGTGTATCAAGAGTAAAGGTGAATTACAATACTGTTCCTGTCTGATGTAGAAAGGCAAAAGCTAGCAAACTTTGAATATATCATAATCCTGAGTTTATCAGGATTTTTAAAAGAAAGAAATTTGATATAACAATAATTACAGTAAATTAAAGCATTCATTGAGCTAAAGCATTCATAAAGCATTCATTGAGCTAAAGCATAAAGTATTCAACTTTATTTGAATAATAACTATACTCATTCCAAAGTTACAAAGTTGAAAGATGAATTAAAATTGGGACCAGAGCTGGGGCCCTTTCAAATTGTAAAGAGGAGGAAGGTTATCTTCAGGGTCCTTATACCCACCATTAGAATTCCTAATACATTCATATAGTGCCTCCCAATGCCTATTGAGGGATCCTATAAATATCTAATCCAATTCAATTGCCTTACTAGGTGCATGGGCCTGTATAAAGCACTAGAAATACAAAGACAAAAGTCCCTGTCCTTAAGGAGCTTATAGTCTATAGACAAGATTCAACCTGTAAACAAATAAGAATACTCAGGATCATTTAAAGTGGGAGAGAGCACTGCAAGGGTGTGTGAGGAACCTGAGGTCTGGAGGCCACATGAGAGGTCTTCTAGATCCTTAGGTGTGGCCCTTTGACTGAGTCCAAGTTTTACCCAACAAACCCTTTTATTAAGGGGATTTGTTACGTGCTGATTCAGTGTGGGCTGCACTTGAGGATCTAGATGGTTACTTGTGGCCTTGAGGCCACAGGTTCCCCACCCCTGAGGCTTCTGGAAAGGCTTCCCATAGGTGTGGCACATGAGTTAAACTTTGAAAAAAGCCAGAGATTCTAAGGGAAAGAAGGAGGGAAGGGAAGAAGCATTTCTATAGAACCTACTGTACGGCAAGAACTTTGCTAAGTGCTTTATCTATGTTATCTCATTTGATCCTCACAACAACCCTGAAAAATAGCTATTTTACACTTGAGGGAAACTTACACAGATGTTAAATGACTTCCAGCATCATATATCTAATAAATATCTGAGGTCAGATTTGAACTCAAGTCTTCCCAACTTCAGAATCCAGAGTCCTAGAATTCATGGAGGTTAGCAAGGGGCTATTAACCTGGAAAGGCAGGCTGTAACTATCTTGTCAAGAGCTTTAAAAGACAAGTTGAGGAGCTTATGTTATCCTAGAGGCAATGAAGAACTACTAAAAGCTCTTAGAGGGGAAAGTGACATGGTCTGACTTGTGCTTCAGGAAGATTATTTTTCAATTTGTGCAGAGCATAGATTGGAGTGAAAAGAGACTGGAAACTTGTTCACACCAAAGTGTACAACTGTTAGTCATTTAGACTTACATGTTAACTGAGATCAAGGATTCAGAACGAAGAAATGTAGTTCGAATAGCAGAATTTCAGACACTTGATAAGAGATAGGGAAGGGATTTCAGAGGAAAAGCAGATCACTGAATATGCTCAAATATCAAGCTAGTCCTGCTCGACTTCATTTGAGAACTCAGCCAAAATGATAGGCAGTGCTCACAAAATGGAAAATTGTTTTTCCATTTATATCAGTAGATACATAGAAATTAAATAGGCATACAATTTCTACCAGCACATAATTCAGTTTCAAAACCATTTAGGGGCTTGGGGAGAAAGATTAGTTCCTTATTCTTTAAAATTAAACATTAAATTATATTCCCTATGGATAACATGTACAAAATCATATGGGCAGAGAAAAGAACCAAAATGAGCCTAAACAAAGTATAAATATGTAAAGATGACTTAAACTAAGCATAAATCTTAGGGCTACAAAGTACAATGAGAAGAATATGGTCAATTCTTAGCAAAGTCCCACATTAGGAGAATGGATAACCCCTTGAAATAAAAAAAAAAAATTCTCCTCAGCAAACCCAGAAATCTATCACATTATTTAAGAAACTATTCAAAGAAATCCATGTTATGTTTCTTTACTACATTTCATATTAACTTTATATGAAAAGCAGTGGTGACAGGGAAAAAGTTCAACCAACATGGTGCGTTGTCATAATAGAAAATCACTACTGTTTTTAAAGGTTTAGAGACAGATGTGTTTCCATTTCATTTGGATTTGTACTTTTTTTTTTTTTTGCATGAAACAATTTTATATAGAAGGAGGTAGGTCAATCTAATTTTTTTAAAAATCTTTTTTGGAATTGTTGTAGTGTAACATAGAGCTTCTTATCTATACCTACACATACATATAATGGTGTGATCCTTCCTGAATTTGGCAAATTTATAGGTTGTAAGAGACAGTGACAGATACAATTTGGCTTTGAATGACTGATTTGCAAAGCTAAAACACAGCTGGGATGATGAGTTTGCCCCCAGGGCATAGACTGCCTCATTTCTTCATTTCCTTGCTACTTATTTACATAAGTCCAACAGGAAAAAAATTAGTTTTAAAAAACTGGGGAACTCTGAGCTCCTAAACTATTTTTTGATTATTGGGCAAATGGCCATAGCCTTTAGCAATGAAGATTTGGGAAATTACTGGGTAGTCACCATAAGTTAGATTAAGGTCTCTTCACTGAGGAAACCTAAACCAGGAAGGATTGTTTAAAAGGAGAGGCTATATCACACTTTACTGTCAATCTGTTCTCCAAAAGGTTTAGGGGAAAAAATGCCTTCAGAACATGGCTGTAAGTATAGAACTAGAAAGGTTTCTGCTGACACTAGGCTAAGGGCCTCAGCCCTTTCTGGAAAAGGACACCACCAACCCAGCTGAGGGTTTTAGTTAAACATTAAATTGCAAGTGTCAGAATCTCACACTTTCATACAGGAATTAGCCAACTTGAGCAGAGGAACATTCCACCATATTAATAGTGGAGCCAATCTGTCAAGAAAGTATAGCTAAGACAAGACAGCTTTTGAGGAACTATCCTAATCCAGCAGCAGAACAGCTGGGCCTAGAAGCAGAGAGACCCAGCAGCCTAGAACTTGTCCATCAGTAATGACTGTTCAAGAGAGAGAAAAGAAATTGTGCTCCTATAGTAAGCTACTTTGGTTATTTATCTTCTCTATGTTTTCCTCATTATTATTGTGCTTTATATTTATGTTCCCTCTCTGTCCATGGCTCTTATGTGTACTGGTAAGTTAGTATGCCCTAGGTTTTTTGGAGGAATGTTTTGTAATTATTTTTCTTGCTATTCTATTTGAGTGAATGTCTTTTTTTTTAAAAATAATTTTTTGTTGCATCTTTTGCTTTTTAAAAAATCACTAGAATTTCTCTCAGTATTCTCCCTGCCAGAAAGCCATCCTATATAACAAATAACATTTTAGTGAAAAAAATTTAAAAAGAGTAAAAGAAGAAAAAAATAAACAAAACCAATCAATATTTTTTTGAAAGATACTATTTTCTTTTTTTTCCTTTTTAATACTTAATTATAGAACTTTAAATTCTAGATTCCTTCCCTTCCTCCCTCATCACCCACCCCCATTGGAAGGAGAAGCAATTCAATATAGGCTGTACATGTGTAATTACGCAGAACATCTCCACAGTGGACATATTGTGAGAGATTGATTATATGTCCCTCCTTCCTATCCCTCCTCCCAACTTGTTCTATTCTCTACCCTATACCTGTCCCTTTACTGAAGTGTGTGCTTCAAGCAACTCTTCCCCTCTCTGCTCTCCTCCATCATCCCACCTCTCATCCCCATCTCCCCTACTCTCCTGTATGGCAAGATACTCAGTTTAGGGTTTATGTCATTCCTTCCCTAAGCCAAATTCAATGAAAGTAAGGTTGACCCTTTTCCTTTTGCCTTCCTGTTCTTCCCCTCCATTGTAACAATTATCCCTTGCCTCTTCTATATGAGATGATTAACCCTGTTCTGTTTCTCCCTGTCTCCTCCCATTCTAATCCTCTCCCACCTCAGAATTTTGACTTTTAAAGTCTCGTCCCTGCCTATTCAATTGATCCTGTACCCTCTATGTATACATATATATACATACTCAGATATGTGTTCATATGCATATATAAACCCTCCTATATAGACAAATGTGTATGTATACATACATATACATTTATATTCCCTTCACCAATCTTTATACTGAGAAAAGTTTCATAATTTACAATTATTGTTTTTCCATGTTGGCATGTAAATAGTTCAACTTTGGTAAGTTCCTTATGATTTCTTTTCTGTGTTTACCTTCTCATGCTTCTTGTATTTGAGTGTCAAATTTTCTTTTCAGTTCTGTTTTTTTCAGCAAGAATGAAAGTCCTCCACCTCACTGAATGACCATATTTTCCCTTGGAA
>CM053585.1:137304128-137336095 GCA_028646515.1 Pseudochirops corinnae
CTTATTTGGTTTTCAAAATCCTTCTTAAGCTGATCTATGGCTAGTAGGAAGTCTTCATGGTTCTTGGAAGCTTTTGGTGAAGGAGTTCTGACTGTGTTGTCTTCCTCCTGTTCCATGCTTTGATCCTTTTTGTCCCCAAAAAAGGATTCTAAAGTTTGATTGCTTTTCTTACTTTGCTTCACCCACCTGCCCATGCTGCCAGTCAATTACTTGATTTTCTAGCTCTTTGGAACTCTGCTTCCAGGGGGAAAAGTTCTGTCCCAAATCGCTGGGGTTTTCACAGCTGCTGGAGGTGTTAGGAGTGGGCTGCAACCCCCACCAGCTTTGGTTCACTGAAAATTCACCCCAGGACCACCACCCAAATCCACAATCCGGATCCAGGCCACTCAGCGCAAGAGCACTTAGCCTCTGAACAATCACTTAGACCCCTGCAGTCTGCAGGCCAGGAGCTCTGAAGCAGCCACCTGGAGGTGGCTGCAGGGCCATTGCTTCTGCTGCTTCCTTGCCCTAGAGGCAGTTGGGCCCTACTGCTTTTCTCCCCCAAATTTAGCTGAGTTCCACTGACCTTTCACTTAGTCCTTTTTTCTTATGGCTTGATAATTCTGGAAACTGCCACAGCTGCTGCTGATCCATTCTCCTGAAGCTCCAGCTGTGGCTCATCCTGGCTGCCCCGAAGGCCAAGACGCAGTTTCAGCCTGGGCTGGTTTCGGCTCCCAGCGTGCTGTGATGAACCCTTTATGCCAAGCTGCCTTCAGTGGGAGGTGTGCTTTTCTGTATTTTTGTGTTTTGGAGCCCTAAAATTTGTTTAGAGTCATATTGTATGGGTATTTGAGGTGGCTATGTGGGAGCTGCAGAACCTTGCCACTTCTATGCTGCCATCTTGGCTCTGCCCCAGCTCTCAACCAATCAATATTTTGAATAAGCTTGAATATATATGCAATGTAACACACATGGGGAATTTCTAGTATTCACAAAGAAGTGGGCTGAGGTCTTCTTTTCATTTGTTTTCTTTGAGGCCATGCTCTTTCTTTATAACTTTGAAACATTTATTTTTTATTGTTTTGTTCTTTTCACTTACATTGTTGTAGTCATTGGGCATATTGTTTTCTTGCTCTGCTTATTTCATTTTGCATCAGATCATGTTTTTCTATATTTGTCACATTTGTTGCTTCTTACAGCACAGTAATAATTCATTAATTCTTTTACCACAATTTGTTAAGCCTTTTGTAATCTGTTTCTAAGTTTTTGCTATCCCAAAATGACCGATATAAGCATTTTGGTATATATAGGGACTTTGCTCTCAATGATCTCTTTAGGGATAAGACTAGTAATAGACATTTTTGTAACTCCGTTTGTACAGTTTCTAATTGCTTTCCTCCACCAATAATACAATAATGTTTCTATCTTTTCACAAACCTTCTAATATTGATTATTTCCACATTTTGTCATCTTTGACAATTTATTCAGTTTGGAGTGAAATTTCAGAATTGTTTTTATATGCAATTTTCTTATAACTATTATCATTATTAGTGATTTGGAACATTCTTTTATGTAAATTGTTAATAGTTTTGAAATAATTCTTTAGAAAAATTCACAAATTTCCAAATCATTTATTTATTTATTTGTTTGTTTGTTTTTTGAGAGGGGAAGGCAAGGTAATTGGAGTTAAGTGTCTTGCCCAAGATCACAAAGCTACTAAGTGTGTCAAGTGTCTGTGGTCAAATTTGAACTCAGGTCTTCCTGACTCCAGGACAGGTGATATATTCACTGTGTACCTGGCTGCCCCTAAATGGTTTATTCTTTTGAAAAATTCACAAATGATTATTTATATCCTATCTATTAGGGCAGTGGCTCTCAACCTTCCTAATGCTGCGACCCTTTAATAGTTGTATGTGGGCGTGTCTATATGTGGGCAGACCCACCTGGATACGGATAGAGGAAGTTCCTAAGACCACTGGAAATGTGTTTTCTGATGGTTTTAGGCAATCCCTGTGACCCCTGTGAAAGGGGTGTTTGACCCAAAAGGGGTCCTGACCCACAGATTGAGAACTGCTGTATTAGGGAATGGCTAAGATTTTACATATATTTTGGATACTATATCTTTATTGAGAAATTTGATACAAAGTTTTATTTTTTCTTTTTAACTGCTTTATTCTAATCCCCCACATGCATTAAATTTATATTTGTAGAAGCATTTCTGTTTCATGTAATCAAAATTATATATTTTACTTTTAGTACTTTCCTCTGACCATGGTTTGGTTAAGAATAGATCTCTCTATATGTACTTCTTTTTTTTAAATAGTATTATGTTATGGTGATATATACACTTTGAATTTGTTGTGGAATAAAGGATAAGATGTTGACTTAATCCTAATTTCTGCAAGAACTTTCTATCTAGTTTTTCTAGCACTTTTTTAAAAAATAAAAGAGCAAGTTCTTTCCTAAGTAATTCGTCATCCAGTTTGTTAAACCCTGGATTATTGAATCACAATGTAATTACAAAAATATTTTCTAATCTTTTAAAATACTTTTAATGTTTTAAAAACTTTCTATTCTGAATGTCTAATTTTTTCCATTGTTCTTTTATATTTTAACCAAATAGTTTTGATTATGGCTGTTTATGATATAATATAGTTTGAGGTCTGGAAGTACTAACTGTAACTTTTTTTTATTATTTCTTTTGGTATTCTAGATCTTTTGTTTCTCAAATGAATTTTGTTAGTATTAGTTTATCAATTTCTATAAACTATCCCTTTGATAGTTTAAAAATCTTTGTTAAGAATTAATTGAGTATATTGTCTGAAGCTTAATGGGAAGCATACCAATGTGGCTTCAGGAGCCAGAATTTTACAAATATGAGCACCTCTAGAACCCTAAGTAGCAGTTATTCACATGGGGGACCTAAAGCTATGAGATGAAGTTTTAGGGTGAGATACCAGAGAGGAAATGCAGCTTCACAACTTCATATGCCAATGATAGAAGCTAGGATGCATGGCCTAGACAGCTGCTGCCATAGGAGCCAACAATAGAATTCTCTCTATGTAGGACAAAATTCTATTTAAATCAAGGAAACATGGAAACTTCCTTAGCCTTTCAAGTGTCAAAACCTAATTCTATTCAATAAACATAGACTGCTATGTGCAAAGCATCATGTGAGACCCAGGGGATGTGAAGTGGGAAAAAAAGTAGAACCTGGTCTCAAAGACTATATTCAATGAGGTTTAGAGAAAAATATGCACACATAAATAAATGTAAGGTAGTTTGAGAAGAGGGTAAGATCTGACAATAGGCCTTTACTGACTTATAGACTGAAGAGGGGAAAATATGAGAGAAAAAAGACTGAGATAAAAGAGAAAGAGAACAAGATGAGAAATGTGAGAAAGAGAAGGAAAGGGACTGAGAAAGACTTGCTTATAGTATGAAGTAGAAAAGTATCACCAATATTCAGCTAAGAAATCTAGGTCATCTGAAAAACTGATTTAATAATGTAATTCCTTTGTTAGTGGTTGCCTACATTTCTCCCCAACCCTTCTCCTTGTTTACTAGGCTGCTTATGATGTAGTAGATAGAATGTCTGATGGAGTTAGGAAGAGCCAAGTTGGATTCCTGTCTTAGAACATATTTAGTTGTATGAGCCCAACCAAGTCACTTTTCTTTTAGCCTGAGTTTCTTCATTTGTAAAAGAGAGACAATAGCGCTGACCTCACAGCATTGTTGGGAAGGTCATATGAGAAAATAAATATACCTTAACATTCTATATAAATGTCATCTTTTTAAGAAATTATTTTTGTTCCAACCTTTCCTTGTGATGTTTTTTCTTCTAATCTTGCAATTCCCTCTGATAATCCCATCCCCACATATTTATTTCCCAAATTTTACATTTTCCTTGATTTTATCCTAACTGTAAGCAGTTCGGAAAAAGTTTCATCTTCTTTTCTTTTCAATTTTCTTCCTTCTTTTTCCTCCTTCTGCTGCTGCTGCTGCCATAGTAGCAGGTTTTTTCTTGTTTTCCCATATCATAATGGCAGCACTGTTGGAAATGTATAGTTGCTGGTGATTTCAAAGGAGAGATTGTATTACAGTCTACTGAGAATAAAAGAATATTAGAGCTGAAAGGGACCTTTCAGATAATCTTGTCCAAACCATTCTTGAAAGTAATGTGCAACTATATCCCCAGAATTTATTAAACTATGCATACCATTTGACCCAGCAATATCACTACCAGGCCTATATAACAAAGAGAGTTTTAAAAAAAAGAAAATAAGGAAAATACATATGTGCAGAAATGTAGCTCTTTTTATATTGGCAAAGAACCAGAAACTAGGGGATATCCATCAATTGGGGAATAGTTGAACAAATTATGATATGTGAATGTAATGGAATATTGCTGTTATAAGAAATGATGAACAGAACTGTTTGAGAGATACTTGGCAAGTACAAACTGTGTATAAACTGAAACAGAATGAAGTGGGCAGAACCAGCACTTTATATAACAACATTGCAAAAACAAACCACTTAGAAAGGCAAAAATTCTGATCAATGAAATGACCAACCATGATTACAGAGGAGCAATGATGAAGCATGCTACCCACCTCCTGACAGAGAGCTGATGGGCTCCTGTGCAGAATGACACACAAACAGGCACACACACACACACACACACACACACACGTCAGCATGAACACTACAGGAATTTGTATTGTTTGACTCCTCTGCAGAATGAGACATATATATTTTTCAACATATATTTGCTACAAGGATTTTCTTTTTCTTTTGTTTTTTCCAGTGTGGAAGTAGGGAGGGAGAGAGAAATATATTTTTATTCATTGAAAAGCAAAATATAATTAGGTTACTCTTTCCAAATTTTTATTTTATTTTTTTTTGCTTTTTGGAGGGGGAAGGAAGGGCAATTGGGGTTAAGTGACTTGCCCAAGGTCACATGGCTAGTAAGTGTTAAGTGTCTGAGGGCAGATTTGAATTCAGGTCCTCCTGACTTCAGGGCTGGTGCTCTATTCACTGAGCCACCTAGCCACCCTTCTTTCTAAATTTATAGATGAAGGAACTAAGGCCTGGAGAGGTCAGGTGACATATTTATACAGTTATATAGTCTCCAAATCTCCTTCTCTTTACTTTCCTTTCAGGATCATTATGTATAGGGGAAAAATGACTGTTTATATCATTAGCTCAAATAACAAGTTTAATTCAGAAAATGCTTCCTATTTTATCCTGGGAAATAATAACAATAAAAAGATATCTTGCACTTATATAGACCATTATTGCTGTCAAAGTTCTTTTGCGTTCATAATGCTATATATGCAAAAATTAAATATATCTCTTTTTAGAGTTTCTATAAGGTCCTCTAGGTGAGTGGATAAAGCATCAGGCCTGGAGTCAAGAAGACTTATCTTCCTGAGTTCAAATCCAGCCTCAGACACTTACTAGCTATGTGACCCTGGGCAAGTCACTTAATCTTTTTTGCCTTCATTCCCTCATATGTAAAATGACCTGGAGAAGGAAATGGCAAACCATTTCAACATCTTTCCCAAGAAAACACCAAATGGGTTCGCAAAGAGTTGGACACAAATGCAAATGATTGAACAACTGCTTCTACACAGAATAGATATTTTAAATTCTTGCTGAGCTGACCTGAATCTTCAAAATTTTAATCTGAAATCTATTTTTCAGTAGATGACCTTTCAGGGCAGGTATCATTTCCCTGTTTTACAAAGGAAAAAAAAATTCTCATAGACGGAGGCACAAGACTTAGCCTAGGTGAAACTGCAACTCCTTCAGACTCTGAGTTCCATCTCTTTTGTGAATTCCTTGATGACTCCAATTTTCATAACTGAAATTATCATAGGAATAAGAATTTACATTTTAAAACCACAAAAATGATATCACAGAGACACAAAAAAGCTCTATCACCTTGAAACTAACATTCAGTGTGTATATGTTCTTGAATGCTACTGTTTATCCACAAATAGATCATCAGCAGGTATATGTATGATATCTAACTAAGTTAAAGAATCTGGAACTCAATTGCCCACTGAAATCTTATGTTCTACAACTCCTCTCTCCCCACAAACCCCACAAGTTACCCACACACCAACAGTTCATTCCTAGCCAGGTATATTTATACAGTGTTGTCTATTTACATAATTTTAAAAAGCCCAGATGAATGCTATTTTATTATCTAAAAATTTACCTGGTACTTTACAATTTTTTGATTTTAATTAGTCTTTTTTTTAAATGACCAGAACTTTTGGTAAATTCACCCAGGATTTTTTTTTTTCCAGTTAGTTTACGTGAATAGAGTTTTCATGTGCAAAATCCACAAAAGCTTACATGAACAGATACAAAGCGTTCAGTTGAATGTATTGTTTTTTAAGTCCTAAGAGCAAAGTTAGAGTCAACATCAAAGGCTAACTCAGCATTTTAAAAAAACACGCACAAAACAGTCCAACCTTTTGTCTTTTAATTCTTCGGTTGTGTTGCTTCTTTTTTCCTTGCTTTTAGTGTGACTTGGTTCTGTTTATGTGTTTTTCACTGAAAGGAAACATTTTTCTCTTTTCATCTTAGGGTAAGATGCACTGTGCCAGGCCCCTAGTATCCTTGTTATTATCATTTTTGCTATGATTAATTATTTACTATTTTGTTAAGTACCAATAGCACACCCTCTTTCTCTGGCTAAATATTTCCCATCTGTCACAGATCTCTCAATCCTTGTTGCCATGGAGTCCCCTGAGATACTATCTCCTTTGACCCTACCAACTCAGCAGCAGGCTTTAAAGAGAAGCCAGCTGTTCAGTGGTACCTAGGAAGGAAGGAGAGAGGTGATGAGTCCTTTATTGAGTGCAGATTTGAGATATTCTAGCTTTTTATATTGCACTGTATCTTTAGGATTAGATGTCTTAAAATCCAGATAACTTTGTTAGGACAAAATGCTGTACATAGCCTCTCAACCAGACCACAGCATGAAGTGACATCATATCTGCCATTTTCAAAGTTGATACAGACTGATGTATTCAAATTAGCAGCATGAATTAACTTCTGTCTTTAAGATAGCTCAAAATAAAAACTTTATTGTTTGTACTTTAAAAGCTATCCTATGGTCCTGTAAGTGTTAGAGTAAAAAATTCTCAAGGAGATAAACAGTTTTCTTTTCCCTTCTGTGAACATTCCTATCGAATTGATCAAGGCTAATTTCTCCCCACTAGCCAAAAATGTTATTATATTCCAACCTTAGGACTATAGCTTATTAGTTATCCCCCCCTGCCCAATTTCCTAGAATCAACTTCACATATATAACAAATGTATCCCATTCACTCTGAAATTTCCATGGCTTACTAGGTTGAATATAGGGTTTAATATATGGCTTGAGCCCTTATCCAGGCCCTTATCCATTCTACTTAAAATCAGGCCACAAGAGAAAAAAAACAAAGGCAAATAGCAAAGCACTAAATTGGAAGAAAATACTAAAGTATATAAAAGAGAGAAGTCAAGCAATGGAATCATTTTCAAGTCTCCATCACCAGATTAGTGGAATGCACTGTAGAATTATTAACCAGGAAAAGGATATGAGGCTGGATACTTTAAAAAAAGCAACATGGAGAACTCCTGCTAGGAGGTGGAAGAATTGATATTTCAGTTCTATCTGCCTTGCATTAACACCTAGAAAATTCCTCTACTGGAAGACCCTAGGACTCCATCTCCCTGGTCATCTGCAGAACATTCACCTTCAACTACTCCCCCTTTTTCTCAGCTATCATCTATAGCTACACAGTCAATTAGTCAAACAATTGTTTGTTACAACACCGGAGATCTTCCCCCCATATATAAGTATGTAGCAATATATAGCTAATTCCCATCACGATCCCTTCCCTACCCTCAACTCTTTTGAAGTATTTCAATTGGCACATACTAATAAAAGCTGACATTTATATAGTATTTTAAAGTCTATAAAGTGCTCTCTATATATTATCTCATTTAATATTCACAATAACTGTATGATTTAAGTGATCTAATTATCTCCATTTTAAAAGGAGGAAACTAAGGCTCAGATAGGTGCTTTGTACTATCACTTTGACTTGTGGCTACTTCTTCCACAGGCAAACATAACTATTTTTAGAGTGAAAATGTGTGAGTTAACATAAACAAAAGTTAGACTAAACATGTTTAACTCCATTGTTAGCCTGCCTCAAGGTCTCATGCAGGTAGAACTATAAAGCTGAAAGACTTACAAATTCACCTTTCTCAAGAGGAGAATGCTAAGCCCTACACGTGCTCCAAACTAAGTGAGGATGATTGAATTCCAGAATCCTCTCTCCTACTTTAGTATCACTGAGTATTTTTGCAAACAGGTATAAACAGTTGTACTGGTTTCCCTTTGTCAGTGTCTATCTGCCCTTCAAGCCCTAAACTTGTGGTAGGTTAATTCAACTGCCTTGAATCTTCAATAAACCTAAGAAAAACATTTAGAAACACTGAAAGGAGTGGGGCCAAAAATGGCAGCCTTTGCCAACTTTCTTGCCATCATGACAAACTACATTTCCTAATCTATAGACAATAACATGTTTAGAATGGGAAAATACATATTGTCTTAACTCTCTTTGCTCCTTAGTAGGACAAGAACCAAACGTTAATTGAAGGGATCACCATCAGTTGAATAGCTGACCAAGTTTTGGTATATGAATGTAATGGAATAATACTATTGTGCAAAAAGAAATGATGAGCAGGAGGATCTCAGAAAAGCCTGGAAAGACTTACATTCAAATCTAGTTCCAAATTATTGCCAAAGTCACAGTTGCAATGTATTCAACTGAGTAGCCTGGAAAGGAAGTACTTTTTTTCTTTTCTTTTTTTGTGGTCATGGGAAAAACATTAACCTACTGCAAGATAAGTCATACTATGGGTTTGTACTAGGTCAGCAGAGGAGAAAACACATGCTAGCATGAATGCTGGTTTAAAATGTGTCTGTTAGTTACTACCCTAAGCAAGGAGCCTAAACTCAGGTTACTCATTTGTAAAATGAGGGGTTTGTACTTGATGGCCTCAAAGGTCCTTCTCCTATCTAAATGTGTGATTCCATGATAAATAGATTAAAGGACTAGTGGGATGCTAAAGAAGAGAATTTCCTAAGCAACAAAGATGAGCTAGTGCCATAGATAGAGCACTGGACCTGGAGTTAGGAATACCTAAGATCAAGTTAGATACATACTAGCTGTGTGATCCTGGGCAAAGCAATTAACCTCTCTGTCTGCTTCATTTCCCTCATCTGTAAAAATAGAGATAATTATAGCCCCTACATCCCAGGGTTTTTGTGGAGATAAAAATGGGATAATGTTGGTAAAGTGTTTGGTAAACCATAAAGTACTATATAAATTAATTATTAATTAATACAATATATTAATATAATTTAAAAGTTTTATTTATAATATATTAATATAATACAATATTAATATAAATTAATTATGAAGTACTATATAAGCTAATTATAATTTCTATTATTATTATTATTGTTATTACCCCTAATACTAGCACTTATTGACCAGTTCTATGGCCACATCTCCAAGTAGTCTTCCCAGCATCAAAGCAGACTATGCATTGATGTTCTTCAATAAACCTGTGAAATCACAGGAATCCTCATCCTCTTGAAACCTTCAGAAATATTACCATACCCAGCTTCTTATATCTCTATAGTCTATATACACAAATAAAACAATCTTGAAGTTGGAATATCTTATTGCTTTTTCCCCCACTTTAAATTCTTCTCTAAAATGTGCCCTGTGGATGCACACACACATACACACACACACACACACACACACACACACACACTCACACTCACACAGTGCAAAATATATTAAAATCCCCAGTGCTGACTTATGTAGTAAGTAGACATTTTAAGTCTGGTTTTATACTCTGTCAAGTTACATTTATTTCAAGAGATGTTGTGAAGTATTAAAAAGAATGGGTCAATTCTAATTATCCCATATATATACATCCACACCTATAATATATGCATATCATTTGCATGCCATGTTCAACAATCCTTTAAAATCTGCCCTATGATTGTAGATATACAGATAAATATTGTTTGAATTAATCCAATCTTGTGAGAATTTCCCAGAACCCCTTTAAATACTTGAGGATGACCAGAGGTAGTATAAAACCACAGTTAGACATTCCCATCTTAATCATGTTACATGGGTAGCAGTAGGGGTTTGACTGTACTGTGTGGTCTGTTTTGCTACCTTGACAACGTATCTTTATGTATACATGAACATGATAGCCATTGTGTGTTTTTAATTTGAGTGCACCAATAAAGTAAAAAAAAATCAATTCAACTAAATTCAATTTAACAAATGTGTATTGAGTGTCTGCTATTGTAAAGCACTGAGAAAAGCACCATAGGTGATAAAAGATGAATAAGACATAGTTTGTACTAATAAGGAACTTCCAAGACATTAAAGGAAGGAAGATATGAAAAAATATATAGAATACAGAGCAGAATGGGGGGGAAAAGAGTCCTATAGGAGAGTAATAAGAAAAGAGTCATGGAAGGGTAAAGGATAGAATTTATTTCTGACTAGGGCTGAGATGAGGGCATTCTTCAAGGAGAAGGTAGCGTTCGAGCTGGGTCCTGGGGGATAGGTAGAATTTCAGCAACTATAACTCGAGGTTGGAGGACTAGAGAGGGCATTCCAGGAAAAGTAAATCGAAAGCTATTTTGGTTCAATAGCTTGAGACTATGATCTGTGATCGTATATACTTTGAACGAACAGTGATTTATGCTAACCTACTTTTTTCATGATTTCCCCTTAGAACTAAAATCCCAATCATGCTGAAGAAATAAGATAATACTTTAAAAAAAACCCACTAATGTCCTAGCATATAAAGCATACAAGGTAAGCTGTTCACACAAAAAGGTTCATTGCACTGAGCCTGACCATTTATCCATTGCAAAGTTATGGGGAAATTTCCATTTGAACCAATGTTGGAAAGATGCTGCTGCTTTTGTAGTTGTAATGTCATCTAAGAATAACCTCTAAAAGAGGTTTCTTCCTAGTGATATTGATTTACAGACTAAGAGGAAAGCAAATAAGATAATGAAGACAAACATCCTTCAGAGTTACCTGATCTTTGGACTTCTATAGCTTAATGGGACTGGGCAGTAAGAATTCCTTTTGACGAAGGTGACAGGTAAGGCATACCCACTGATTGAACAAGAGCTTTATGGATGGAATTCCATTGTCTGTACTATATATTACTGTGCAGAAGTGACAGAGTCTAGCAAAATGTGATTAAATTTCTATCCGTTTCTTTTATTACAGTGGATTCCTTACTAATTTTTCAGGCACATGTGATGAAACATTGCATTACATCCCTTCCCCACAAGTATCTTCTATCCACCTTTAATCTCAGCTTCATTTTCAGCAACATTAATTATGCAGAGGTCTGTACTGAATACTTTAGCATTTGTCACAAATGATAGAACTCCTTTTGTTAGGAATTAAGTTATCAAAAGGGGAGGAGACTCAGAGACAGGCATGACTTTGCTAAAGCTCATATAAGAACATCAAATAATGGAAGAAACATGAATGATATAGCTAGACATGAATTAGAATTTCTTAGAGGTTTTTATTATTAGTTAGTTCAGAAAGAATCCATAGGAAGATTTTATGTGTAACACGTATTACTAGAGTACATAATAGAATTTAAGGTATGAAATGATTAAAATAAAAATCCCAAGTTTCTTGAAATTAGAAGTATTTTGTCCTCAAAAACAAAGTGAATTTTCCTTTCCTGTTGGATTAATCTTCTACTAATAAGGTCACATTGGTATTTCCAAGTCATTTGAAAAAAAAAAAAAGAACTACTGCTAAGTTTAACATACTCTTGTGGGACAAAAGAGACAAGCAAGTGGTTTTGGGATTCTAGAAGCACCTAGTCAACTTTATTTTATAGTCTCATTCTTTGATCTAGCCTTTCCAGTAATATTTGGACCAAAATAACTGAAATGTTACTGCTTGTCAAGTATTTTTTCTACCTTAAGAGGAAAGAGGCATATTGTGGCACGATGCTTTGTTTCTGTTTGTTTTGTAGTTCAAACCTGAGATTTTAACAGTGTAGAAACCCCTAGAATGAAAATTACACCAATGTAAAATAGCAACTCATCTGTAACTTAGTTTTGAAGAATTGTCCAAGGTCACTGAGAGGTTGTTGCAAAGTCAGTATGTGTGAGAGGCAGGATTTCATCACAGGTTTTTTTCTGACTCCAAGGTTGACCAACCCTCCATTCACTGTCATATTGTCATTTTTACATATGCTATACATATTAAAATATTTTTATAATTTTAAGCAGAAGGAGAAGGAATTTAAATCATTCTTGAGTTGGGGAAAACTTTCACAAAAAAAGTTTAACTACTTCAGATGATTTTTAAAATATTTTACCTAACCAAAAAAAAGAAATAGCAAAAAAAAATCTTCCTTGTTTTTCCTTTTGTTGCTGTTTTTTTTATTAGTAATAATATAGCAAATAGAATAGGATATTTTCTTGGGTTTGGGATTTCTCATGATCAATCAAAGTGTTTTGTAAATATTCTCATAAAAACATATAAAGCACTGAAGTCACTGACAAGGAGCCATGATCCCTGAAGGAAATATAAAGAAAAGGATAGATAATGATTCTCAAACTTTTACAATTCCCTGATCTATTTCAGTGAGGCAAAATATACTATATACAGATATAGATACATATATGTATGTGCATATATATATAAACATGTAAATATTATTTAAATACACGTGTACATACAGACATATAAATGTTAACATACACTCTCCTTCCTTTCCACTCTTTTCTCTTCTCAAAATGAAGATGCTATTTTCCAAACAAAAATCTATTAATAATTTACCGAGTTGTTGTAATAAAGACATGGTAGAGAGAATTGATTGTAATACACATGCATGTACACATACAAAGAGAAAATATAAACCCTTCCCGGGCATAATTCTCCAAATACATGTATATCAAATGGATGAGTTACCAACCAATGTAAAGAATACTAGATTTAAAGCCAGAAGTCTTGAGTTCAAATTCTCATTCTTGCTACCTGTGTCACTACTTGACCAACTCTAAATCTTATCTTCTTATACACACACACACACACACACACACACACACACCCCTTTTCCTTTTGCCCAAAGAATTTCTATGTCATATGAGATGCTGTAGCTATATGTGGAGTCCCTGTTCTTTAGCCCAAGGACAGGACAAGTGTATTTCCTGAACCTAAAATCAGGACACCTGGTTTGATTTATTATTTGCTTGAAATCAAAACTCTTCCAGAAAATCAGGTCGTTGCATCCACAAACCACCTGGAAAACTCTCATCGTTCACTTTGCAATGGGAGAGCTCCATTGTTGAAGCTTCAGGTTTTTCTCCTCTCTTGAACATCTCTCAAAGTTTCTCTAAACCAGATTATTAACCCGGAGATTTCAGGGAATTGATAAACTTCATTAGGGAAAAAAAATACATCTTTATTTTAGTTAATCTTTAACTGAATTTAGCATTTCCCTCAATTGTTTAAAATTATTATTCTGAGAAGAGAGCCACAGACTTCATCAGACTGCTATGACATAAAAAAAGGTTAAGATCCCCTGTACTAGAAAACTTCCACAGAAACAGGACTAAGAAAAAGACGGCTACAGCAAGCATCCAGCCAGTTTGGGAGAAACTCCATGTGGGCAAGGCAATCTACGTCTTTTAATCATCTACAACACTACTTAGGAAGTGTAATCACTTGGTACTGGCTAAATACTTAGGGGTTCATTGATTGACCTCTGAGTTACCACAAATACCAGTCTTGTGTTTTTAGCATTATATTTTCTTTCTAATGTTGCTTCTTTCCTCCATTCCTGTTCAGAGAAGCCCATTATCCAAAGGATTTCTCCATCCTTCTCTCCTGTTAATCCTGTTATGAGCTAGATTAGATTAACATGCTATTGGCTGACCAGAGTTTAAGGTCAGTCAATCAGCAGGTCCCAATTATACACTTCTAGCTGAGATTTTATGGGAATTGCCATAAGTTTTCTCCACTACATCAAAATGTATTACGAATGTTAAAGGGCCACAGAGCATCAGTCAGAGAATTCCTGTAACATAGAAGAAAGTATCACCAAAGTATAAAACCAGCTGATTTTTTTTTTGCTTTTCTATACATGTTTTTTTCATTCATTCATTCAAACATTTATCTATCTCCTGGTCTATGCAATACACTTTACTGGATTCCAAAGAAAATTGAAAAAATGAATAAGAAATAATACTTCTCACAGAGCTCAATACCAAGTAACAAGACACACAATGTAATTGGAAACATGGGGTCAAACCTCTAAATCAGGTCATTATCTAATTGTGAAGTACCATATTTCTTATAAAGGGGTACTTTTTTATTAATAGTAGATTTTTAAAAAATCAATGGTGCTTATTTTTTAAATGAGAGGTTAGACAAGAACCACAGAATATTATAATAATATGGGTTCCTAAGATTTAGTCCAACCCATTCTCAAATAGGATTTCTTAAACAACATACCTAAAAAAGGATCATTCATCCAGAATAGCAGTTACATATTTGTGATTAATGGACCTCCATGTGCCCATGGATAGATCACAAGGGTCTGTAAACTTGGATGGGAAAAAAAATCACATCTATATTTTCATTAACTTTTAACTGAAAATAAGCATTTCCTTAAATTATTTTAAAATATTCTGAGAAGGAATTATATTTTTTCATCAAATTGTCAAAGGTATCTATGACATGCCCAGAGGGTTAAAAATTCCTCCTCTAGAGAATCCCTATGAATCTTTCAGGCTTTGTGTTCTGAATCTTTTTATCCATGGATTATTAAGCCTAAGGTTAAAAAACAAATAACAGTTTTTCCTACAGGAAGATGAACATTTTTAATTGTAACCAGTAGCCTATGTGTAAAAATATACATGATATACAGGCAATGGGGTATAGTAATCTGTCTTGTCCTACAGAAAATAAGGGGGAAGGGAATAAGAGAGGGGCATGATAGAAGGGAGGGCAGACTAGGTAGGAGGGGTAATTAGAATGCATGCCATGTTGGGTTGTAGGAAAGGGAGAGATGGGGAGAAAATTTGGAAGTCACAATCTTGTGGAAATGAATGCTGAAAACTAAAAATAAATTAATTATTTAAAAAAAAATATACACATTCATAAAATATATATTGCTCTTTCCAGAAGATCATTGTGGTACAATGATGGTCTCTACCATTATGAACTTTACTCATAATAAAAGGAAAATTTCACATTCTGTAAGTTTATCAACTTGGTCTTGGTAGGGCAAGTTTTCTTTTTTAATTCCCCTATTTTAACCCATATAAAAACATAGATTGTGTCATATCTACACTACCAAGGAAAATTGAGATCATTCAGTAAATTTTTCAAACACAGGGGATAGAATCTGCATCTTTGATCCCATTAGCTTGTAAGTAAATCCTTTCTGTATTTTGAGTAACTGGTATTGCACTTATTCCAAAATGGAAAACACAATGCAGATGGTTTGGATAGGTTAAGGTGACCTTATAACAAGAAGGCTGAAGGAAAGATCATGGGTAAGGTGTAGTATGTTAAACTCTTGGGCAGACCATGTAACCAACCACTAGGGAACAGGGACCACAGTTTCACTTATACATGATTTATCTGGAAATGAAATTTGAATAAATCACAAAGCAAAAGGGAAGCAATTAAGAGAATTCATCAAAATACCTTCTTATGCAAAGTAAACCTAAATTATACTGCTGAATTATTATTCATATTTTTTCCCAAATATACAGGGATTTTTGGATCATTTCCATTTAGGAGGAGATTTTGTTTAAATTTAGAGTGAGAAAAATAATGAAAGAATTTGGTGTTTTTTTAAACACTGGGACTTTGGGTGGCACTCCACAACACAATCCTATATTTAAATCTACCTTTGAATCAGGAGGAAAGGACTGACAAATCCTAATAGTTACTTGGTGCAGTGTGGATCTGCAGTCCCTTCCCATAGCCAGGACTGTGTTCTAGCCTCCTCATTACAGGTAGGCAAAAATTGAAATCGCTTCTGTATCACTTTCTTAGCAAGTTTTTATGTGAACAAAATGCTTCAATTTATTGTCTTAGCCATGAGTTAGCCTTGAAGTTACCTAGAAGTAAACCTGTCATGTTTTACTGTTAGTTTGTTGACACAGCAATGTCATTTCATTACCTGATCTGGGTTTGTTTACCTCTGCATATGGTCACCCAAAGTGATATTGGTTAAGAATTAACTTTTCATAGACAGAAGCTTTCCCTATCCAATTATAACTTCTCATTTGGCTTTTCAAAAATAGGTGAAATTAAGATTAAAAAGTGAGTATCAAAAAAAAGATCTCTTTTTCTTTTAAAGAATCTTTAATGATATTTGTACATTGCTCTTTTCTTTTTAAAAAAATACTTTTATTTATTCGGTTAAACATTTTCTAATTGCATTAAAAATTTTAACATTCATTTCTAAGAAATTTGAATTTTAAATTCTCTCCCTCCTATCCCTTCCCAGTCCATGAGAAAACAAAAATTTATTGATTATTCATGAGAAGTCATGGAAAACACATTTCCTTATTACATTGCTCTTTTCTATGCTGGCTTGAGAAAATAAAGATGATTTCTTTTAAGATTATGCTTTAGGAGGTCCAAAGTAATGTGGGAGGACCAGGTATCTTTGGGGCTACCTTTCATTCAGAGGTTTTTTTTATTGTTATATTAAGATCGATTTCCCTATCATTTCATTGCCTTTTCCTTTCAGAATATTTTTAATTAAGAAAGGATCAGTTGTTAGCATGGTGTCATAGTGCCTCTGTTCACTTTTGCTGCCTAATCTATTTTTGAGTCAGTTGGTTGAAGGTTGTTTGGGCTTCATATGTCAGGAAACCCAGACTGAGATTTCAGCTTGACCACTTACTAGCTTTGTTACTCTTGGCAAATCACTTACTTTCTTTGTGTCTTAGTTTCTTCTTCTTTAATCTAGCATTTATACAGTACCTTAAGATTTGCAAAGGACTTTACACATAGCATATAGTTTTATCCTTATAATAATCCTAAGGGTCAGGTGCTATTATTATACACATTTTACAGAACAAGAAACTGAGGCAGAAAGAAGTCAACAGATGTTTCCAGTTAATAAGTGTCTGACATTTGAATCAAATTCAGGTCCTTCTGACTCCAGATGCAGTGCTCTATTAACTGAGTCATCTGGTTGTTTTTAAAAAGTCTCAACTTGACCACTTACTAGTTGTGTGACTCTAGGTAAATCACTTAACCTCTCTGAGACTTGGTTTCCTCTTATATGATATAGCAATAATATTTGAAAATATCTACCTCATAGGACTGTTGTGAGGAATATGCTTTGCAAGATGTAATCTTTGAAATAAATATTAATGGCCTTGTTATATGTTAGACATGTACCAGGGTCAAAAAGACTGAGGAACCACTGAAGTTCATCATATAATCAGATTTTTAGAAATCCTGGGTCTCTAGCTTTCTGTATTTTGGGTCCAAAATACAGAAGGCTAGAACCCTTGTGTCAAAGAGCCTTATGACCCAAGCTCAATTATTGATATTGTTGCTATCATATGGCTGGCAAAGATAGCTTTGAGTTCATCTTCTGGTCACTGAAGCTGATTACTTGGAGATGATGAGGCCAAGGTCACCTCTACACTCCTCCTTTGGGCCTGTTAGCTTCACTCTGTTCCACAGTCCTAGATGACACCCTAAACACCAGCCATCTGTCAAAGGCATACTGTGGTCACAAGGCAGATGGCAAGAGGGGTAGCTCAATCACTATAAATTCATCCCTTGCTTCTGGAAAGGAAAAATAATTTAAAGTGCCATCTATAATTAAAATGTGTCAGTCATTTTTGTGCTTGTTACCCTCTACATCAAAAAAAGCAGCCTGTTTGCAAATTATCATGACATTTTGTCTGACTTTTAAAGGCTAAGCTCAAATGCTACTTCTTATCTGAAGCCTTCTTTGATATCCCTCTCTGAAAGTGAGCTCTCTCATCTGATTTTATAGTGTACAACTCTTATGTACTTAATAATTTCTCAATTACTTAGATGTTTAGACATTTTAATATTTCAGTACTTTGAGAACCTGTGATTTTTGTCAGGCTCTCCATTCACTGCTCTGCCTCACAATCCATTTACACCTTAGTAGATGATCTTTGAGAGCTGTTGTGCAGGACAAATTGGTCACCTGGAAGCCAGTCTGATAACTGTTCTCTCTCTCTTCAGCAGCTGAGCATTTTGTCTTCTCCAGTACTTCAGTGTAAATTCATTCACATAGATATTCCCACCAGAAGTCAAAAGGTGAAGATTACAACCTGACCAAGACCTTCCTATTTATCTTGTCCATGTCCTCTCATAGTTGTTCTCCCCCCATCCAATCAACATTTAACTGCTTTCTGTGTGCCAGGTGCTATGCTAAATCTTGGAGATACAAAATCCAAAATACAATATCTGACTTTAAAGAAGAGACGATTTGCAAATAACAACACACAAATAAGATAGATATGGTATAAATAGAAAGTAGTTTTGGCAGGAAGGGATTGGAGGTGGGGAGAGTGCAGACTATGGACAAAGATTTCTGCAGCAGGCAAAATTTAAGCTGCCTTGAAAGAGGCCAGAGAAGATGGGAGTTGGCAGTGAAGAGGGAGTGCATTCCAGGCATGTGGGGTAGCTAGTACCAATGGATGGAGAATAATGTGTGAAGAATAGAAAATAGGCAAGTATAATAGAAATACAATGTGTGGAGGAGAGAGATAGGAAGGGGCTGGGTTATGAAGACATTGAAATGTCAAGTAGATGAATTAAAGTTTGATCCAGGAAGTAAAAGAAATTCACCAGAGTTTGTTGAGTAGGGGAGTAAAATGGTCAGACCCTCATTTTAGGAAACCACTGTAACAGCTGAACGGAAGAGATTGGAGCAGGAGAGACTTGAGGCAGGGAGGCCAACAAGGAGGCTATGGTAATTGTTCAATTGAAAGTGATAAGGTCCTTTACAAGGGTGGTGGTTAGTTGAGTAGGGATAAGGGAACATATATAGGAGATATTATGAAGGTAAAAAATGACCAATTTTAGAATAGATTGGATAAGTAGGGTGAATATGTAATTAAAGAGTCAAGAATTACCCTGAAATTGTGAACTAGGTACCTGGAAGAATAATGTTGCCTTCAGCAGTAAGAGAAAAGTTAGGAAGAGAAGAGGGTTTGAGGAGAAAGATAAAAAGTTCTGTTTTGGACAAGTTGACTTTGAGATGCCTTTGGACCTCCAATTTGGTTTTCCACAAGGCAATTAGTGATACAGGACTGGAGTTCTGGAGAGAGAAGAGATTAGAGATGGATATAGAGATTTGAGAATTCTCTGCATGATGAAGATAGTTGAACCCATAAAAATTGATGAAATAAAAAAGCGAGTGCCACTGAACTTGCTAGGACTCTCTCTAGCTCTCTTAATGTCATATGAGTGGACCCCTCAAGGCACCCCATAAACTAATCATTTGTTATTCCTTGCACTTCCTCCATGGTTGACCCACCTCCTTTTCTGGTCATGAAAATTTTTCATGATATTTTCTTCTTTGGTGATATGCTTCAATTTCACTAATGTGTCTTCCCACTGTCAATTTTCTCATATGATTTGCCCTTTCGATCCTTCACAGTTTTCCTATTCAATTCACAAAAATGATCAATGTGTTTCATGATTTGCAGATGAATTACATAACCAGAAGGATATCAGTGTTTAAAACTAGTGTTTTTTGTTTTGTACACAAATTTGTAGTTATTGAATAAGATGCACAATTTGCCCAAAGTCATATATCCCACTCTTTTCTTCCTTGGGCTCAGCTCATTGTCCATCCCTGGTGTCTGTTGAAGATATTTTTTGAAAGGCCAATGCAAAAAAAAAAAAAAAGGAAAGAAGGAAGGAACTTACATCTGCACTCCAAGACTACCAGTTCTTTACCCATAGGTGGATGGCATGTTTTATCATGAGTCTTCTGCAGTTGTGATGGGGTTATTGTATTGATCAAAGTTGCTAAGTCTTTCAAAGGTGTTTATCTTTATTATATTGTTTTTATTGTAAAAAAAAATTAAGAAATTAATAGAGACGAATGTGCCATAATCTAACTCCATGTCATGGTTTGGAAAATAAACATTCTTCATCCATTTTGGTTTTCCTTTGTGAATTTTTTAGGCCTATTTTCTTTCAGTGATTGTGAATGTCATTTAGAAAGCTGTGCACTATTCTGGGTCTTGATGAAATTAGATAAATATAATTTGTAAATAGGAGCAGATGGAAGACCTCACCATTTACAGGAGATCCCTCCTCCATTTGGATGTCTTGTGTGGTATTTCCTGTTACTTAGCGTAACACTTGGCACCTATTAGGAGATTAATAAATATTTGTTGATTGGCTGATCTTCAGAGAGGCAAACATATTTTGTAATTATATACTCCTTGTTTTATCCTTTTGCTAATATTAATAATCAGAATATTGTTGAATTAAGTTATCTCTGTTTTTGAAACTTTTAAGAAATCTAGTATTATCTTGACATGTACAGGATACAACTTTCTGGAAGTGAGAATTTAAGGATGCATTATTTTTTTTATGAATCAAACTTTGTTACAATCAATAATAAGAAAACAAAGAGGAATCCTGTATTGTCTTCATTTTTTAGTTAACTGACTAACTGAAAATTCAGTCTGCTGCATGATGGCATCTCTTAAAGTTGTTTGCTTAACATATTTTCTTTTCTTTTTATTTAAAATGGGCTTGTGATATCATTGGTGCAGGGAACTCATTTTTTTGTTGTTGATATTTTCTTTTTTTTTTTAAATTAATTTCTTTACTTTTAGTTTACGAGATTCAGTTCCACAATCCCTTGGGTTTCAAATTTTCTCCCCCTTCCCGCCATGGTGGCATGCCATAAAACATAAGATTGCAGGTAACTCTTGATAGGGATTGTGCAACTAACTGCTATGCAGCTTAAAATTTTAGAGTGTTGACTGGGGACCCTGAGAGGTAAGCAACTTGCTCAAAGTTTTCTCATATTTTCATCAATAATACCATATATATGTATGTATACACATACATATATATATACATATAAGCACATATATACATATGCATACAAATATAGACATAAGTATATATATATGTATATAATTACTACTATTATTCTCTCACAGGCTTTTTTTTAGATGTAAGTGGGCATACATGTGGGTTGAAAGGGATGTTTTATTTTGTTTTTTTCTCTCAGATGTCTTTTTCTGAGTAAATTATTCTTTCCAAGCATCTGGGATCTTCCCTTTCTTATACATCTTAAGAACTGATTCCTCAACACACCTTCAGAATTGTGTTGTCCCCTCATTTAATTGATTTAGTCCAGGTGCTCTTCCTCCATTCTATTTCTTTAAGGCTGTTTCCATTTCTTCATGCAATATGCTGGAAATTCTCATGTTGAGTCCAAATATCATAGCTTCATTGTCATTAATGAAGGATATAATGTGTCATGCAAATATTGACAGATGTTTTCAACTTTTTTTCCATCTCTTTGTCTTCTTTCTACTTTAAGGATGACTTTAATGCTCTTCATATGACCTGGTTTAATTATCTCTCACGTCAAGCTTTCTGCAAATTTATTTCTGTACGTGTGTGCTCACTGTTTTATTAGGTAACATTGTTCACAATCTTCCATTATTCTTCTCCATACAGTTTTCTGAATGACTTTATACTCTCATTTGGCATTGCCTTTGTCTACCATATATCTCTGTTTGGCAAGAAAACTGAATGTTACTAACTGAAATGGTTTCAAAGCTCTTTTAGGCTCTTCTATTAAACTTCCACAGGCAATTTTAAGATGAATGACTGAATTTATAATATTGGTTGTCTAGATTGTACTTTCAGAGGAACAGGCTTTTTACATTTTTCTTCCACAGTGTACTCTGGTACCCTGAAGATGTTGAGAAGTTTCTTTTCTACTGGCTTAAGAATCTACCAGTTGTCTTCATTTCATTCTAGGGACTCAATGACTTGTACCCCAATTCCATTTAACAACATCATCAGATGAGCTTTTACAAAGGGATATTTACTCATATACATAGCAGGAACATATAAACTTTTCTTTCAGCCCTTTGGGGGCATAATCTCTATTATACCACCTCTGCCTGGGAGGTAGTAGGAGATGGTTTGATAGGAGAAAGGATACTAGAGTATTCTCATAATTTATCTGAGTTACTAAATGGCATTAGTTTTACCAAGTTGACATCCAGAGCTGGAAGAAGAAAAAAAAAACTTTTGCTGAGCTAGTGTCCTTGGATTTGAGCTCCTCAGAACACAACAGTTTGTCCTGCTCTAATATCTGGCCTGGATTCCTAGACTTCTGGAATGCTATGGTTCACAGTCCTAGGACAAATTGGAGATTTTCCTTGCCATGCACTGAGAATGGAAAAGGCCAAAGCCCTTTTCAGGGGACTTCATAGCTTAATGTGAAGGGGAAGAGATGACTCTTAGTGTTCTCTCCAACTATTACATAGTGTGCATGAAGGAGTTCTCAGACAGCAATGTAGCAAAAGCCCCTGACATTGCTCAGGAAAGATGACATTTCTTGATACATGCACAATGGAAAAACATGGTTCCCAAACACATGGTAAGCCAGAGCAGAATATCTAATCCTCTAGTCTTTTGGACTAAATTCCCTTTCTTTCACATGGAGGAGGCCAACTTAGGGAGCCTAGGCAAGCATGAAATCACCATTCTAAATGAATGACAAAACATTTTTAAAGTGTCTGTTGTAGACAGTGCATTGTGCTAGGCATAAGAGATACAAATACAAAAGACAGATATAAAGCTCTTCAAAGTGCTTATGTTTTAATGGAGGAGACAACAAATACAATGAAGTAGTGGCTAGAGAAGAGCATTTTTTTTTTCTTGAGGGGGGAATGTCACAAGGAGGTTTTGTAGAGCAATAGGACAGATACTTTTCAGAAGCAATCAGTAGAATTGATTTGATTATTAATCCTAGGGCAAGATGTTAGATGCTAGATAGGGAGAAGGGGACCGGTTGCTATGCAGGGGCATGGCAGGAAGATAGCTGGAGTGAAGCAAGATTAGGGATCTTGTCAATGTCTGCTCCTTTATCCACTTACCACTTTGGGACATCATCAGCTAGTATTGTTGTTGTTGTTATTCATCCTTCATACTCAAAGAGGTCCAATGTTGTGCTCAAGGTACAATGTGTTCTAGTGTGGCTGATCGATCCAGTAAGTCAGGAACAAATAGTTCATTTGACCATTTGGGATGGAGATGTCTCTAGATTTATTTGCACATCTCATGTTTCCTTTGCGCTACTGCAATTCTGCTTTGCTCATAGATCATAGTACCATCTCGATTAAGGCATCCCATGCTGGTTTGTCTTGTGCCAGTGTCTTTCATGTCTCACAATTGATTCCAATGTTCTTCAGAGAGACCTTGAGTGTGTCCTTCTGACCTCCATGTGAGTGCTTGACTTGTACAAGTAGTCCATAAAATAGTCTTCTAGATAAGCATACATTTGGCCTTCAGGTTATGTGGCTAGCCCATTGGAGTTCCAGTCTTTGCAGTAGGGTTTGAATGCTTGGCAGTATAGCCTGAGAGAGGACCTCAGTATAAGATTACCTTATTTTGCCAAGTCATCTTCAGAATCTTCCTAAGACAATGCAAATGAAAGTGGTTCAATTTTCTGACATGGCATAGGTTTCAAAAGCATACAACAATAAAGTCAGTAAAACAGTTCTATAGGGCTTCATACCAAACTAAAGGTTCCATGCATTCTTTTGGAGCCTTCTTAACAAGTCAATGGCCTGATTTGTACTGATAGTTGATTCATAAATAATTCCCACAATTATAACCAGTCATTTCCTATCTGTTAAGATATAACTAATTTCATTGTTGTAATATTATCATTCAATTTTCACCATGTTCAGTAACTTCCCAATTTCTCCTTATAGAAATTACATGATATATAGTCACGAAGCTTTTAATACAGTCTAAGTTTTTAGCCTCTTATATTTCTTGATCTTGAGCTACATTTTTTCAATATACTTTTCAGTGTCTTCCCATGTCTGTCTTTACATTTATATCACTGAGTATTAATGTTATGTCTGTCCCAGTATATTGCAGTTTCTTTATTTAATTTAATTTACTTTTTTGTTACATAGTAAGTTCTGAAATATCTCCCTCCTTTGCTCCCCCTCATCCCACACTAGAGTAGGCCACCATTTGACACAGATACACACACATATAGGTTATGTATATGTATATATGTGTACACATAAATATATTTTTCAGTTTTTCAGTTCTATCTCTGGAAGTGGAAAGCACGTTCCTTCATTTGTCCTTCGTAGTCGATATAAGTATTTATAATACTCAGAATCTTAGTTGTTCACAGTTATCTTTTGAACAATATTGCCATCATTTTACACAATATTCTCTTGGTTTTGCTCATTTCACTCTGCATCATTTCACACAAGTCTTTCCATATTTTTTCTAAGACCATCTGGTTCATCATTTCTTACAGCACAGTAATATTCCATCATAATCATATACTACAACTTGTTTATTCATTCCTCATTTAATGGGCATTCCTTCAGTTTCCAGTTCTTTTTCACCACAAAGAGAGCTACTGTAAAGACCTTAGAAAAAATACATTCTTTTCCTTTTTTCTTGATCACCCTGGGAAACAGAGCTAATAGTAGTATTGCTGGGTCAAGGGATATACACCATTTTATAACACTTTGGTCATAATTCCAGATTGATATCCAAAATGGTTGGATCAGTTCACAGTTCCACCAAAAATGTATTAGTGTTCCAATTTTTCCATATTCCCTCCAACATTTGTAATTTTCCCCTCCTATCATTTTAACCAGGTTGATACATATGAGATATCTTAAAGTTGTTTTAATTTTTATTTCTCTAATCAATAATACTTTAGATCATTTTTCATAAGACTATATATAGATTTGATTTCTTCAGCGAAAAACAAAAAATGCCTTTTCTTATCCTTTGACCATTAGGTAATAACTCATATTTTTATAAGTTTTACAAATTTCTCTATATATATTTGAGATATGAGACCTTTATCTGAGAAGCTATCTATATAATTTCACATACATGCACACCCATTTTCTGCTTTTTTTCTAATCTTGGCTACATTTGGTTTATTTGTACAAAACCTTCTTAAATTAATATAATCAAAATTATCTCTTTTATATCTCATAATGCTCTCTATATCATGTTTCTTCATTCATTATTTTCTTATTCATAAGCCTGATAGGTAATCTGTTCCATGTTCACCTAATTTACTTAAGATATCTTCATTTATATCTAGATCATGTATCCATTTTGACCTAATCCTGGAAAACAGAGTAAGATATTGGTTTATACCCAATTTCTGCCACACTGTTTTCCAGTTTTCACAACAATTTTTTTTTATCAAATAGTGAATTCTTATCCCAAAAGTTTGAATCTTTACATTCATCAAACACCAGGTTATTATAATCATTTACTACTGTGTTTTGTATATCTACTCTGTTCCACTGAGCAATTTTTCTATTTCTTAGAAAGCACCAATAGCAATTTATCTTATGACTTAGAAATGTTTTACAAAATTGTTAGGCTAGCCAGTGATGCTAAAAGGGAGCTTTTTTTTTTTTAATCTGGCCAATTTAACTTCTATAATGGAAGGCTTCAGGTTTAAGGAGATACCCAGAGGTGAGATTTCAGGAAGATAGGGGCATCAAGTAAAGGCTATAACTAGGCCAGTTATAATACTTTGGGTGTTATGATCTCAGTCCCATGACAAGAGGACAGAGGATAATAATTGGTAGTAGTGCAGAAACTGCTCTACATTCTTGTCATATCCAATTTCAGCTCTTAAATCACTCCTCCTAGGCAGTGAGAGAGAATAACGAGGTCTCATCCAACAGGGCAGCACCTCTCACTATGAGCCCCAAAGTCAAAACTTTCAATGCTAGAGTAGTGGTGTCATTGTGGCTCCATGAAATGTGCTAGGATTGCCCACATATTAGGGAAACCAAGGATATGCCACAACATTTTCAGCAATGAAGCAGGTAAGAATGACAGGTTTTAGAGAGAAATAGAACAATCCCCTCAGAGTCTTCTGACTTGGGACAGGTAATGGAGTGCCAATTGTCATGGTTATATGAAGTATGTAATTTAGTGACATGGAAGAGTCTAGGTGACAAGGATTCCGGGAGTGACAAAGTACCAGGAAGGGAGGAATGTGTCTAGATCAAGGCAAATCATTTCAAGGAAGGATAGCCATCCTCCCCAAGTATCATATGAAGTTATTTTTCTTTTGCCCTTTATTTACATAGTTAATTAATCAATAGGTATTTATTAAGCACCCACTATTTGCTAGGTACTGTGCTAAACATTCTTCAAACTCCTTTCTTTAACTCTAAAGAGAACCCACAGAACACTCAATCATTTACCTGCAACTTCCCCATGTCTTCTGGCTTAATTCATTGCAAAAATGTCAAAATTTGTGATATTCCATCTTTCCTATTAGACACAGATCTCATAGCAACAGTGTTAAAATTTCAGTGATGGTTCAAAAATTATTATTCTTGAGATTATCACAGTCACCAAAGAAGTGAGTCTTTTTTTCCTTCTCTCCATTCCTCCAAACACATACAGCACTGAGGGGCATTCTGTATTTCTCTTTTCCATAAGTTGCTTGAGTCAAATAATTTGGTACAAATGGCCAGTCTTCTTTTTCATGCTAACTAAATTCCAATCACCTTAAGGGGAGGAATTGGTGCTCATTTATCCTTGTGTTTTCTCTATGTCCTATGTACATTGAAAACTGTTGGTACTTAATAAATATGGAAGGAACAAGTTATCTGAAAGTGGATCAAAGAGTTCTCCCCAAACATTGAAAATCATTAATAATCTCCATGCACAAGTCCATCAGGAATGTAAATATAAAGTTACCTGCATTCAGATAAGCAGAATACATAATAACAACAGTTAAATCTATCATTTCAAAGTTCATAAAACACCAATATTTCCTTATTTGGTCCTTACAACAATTCTGGGAGGTAATTGCTATTATTATACTATTTTACAGATGAAGAAACTAAGGTTAAGTGAGGTTAAGAGACTTGCCTAGGGTCATATAGCTAGTATTTGAATAAGGAAAGATTTCAAAGCTGGATTTTTCTTGTTTCAAGTCCAATGCCCTATGGAGTATATAAATAACTAAACAATACAATGAAATTCATTAAAGCATGAATGTGAAGCATTCATTCTAAGAGACTTTCGCTTTGACAACTAGGAAAGGATTGAAAGACACAGAACTAGTTCTTGAGGGTATATTTGTGCTATTTGTCTGAAGTCAGAGCCAACAATTTTAATCATTTTGAATACATGTGAATATTTCTCTATATTTGGGTTGAGTCAACTGTACTATTTCTTTCTATAGGTTAGCCTTAACTTGTTAAAAAAGCTTTTACTCATATATTTTTTCCTTGGTACTTGAGCAGCCCAGAAAGCTGTCAACCTTTGAGCAGTATCAGACCCTGCTGTCAGATTAGAAAACTACTTGGGTTGTGATCATGACCAGTGACCAAAGTGCCATCTGGGAAAAATCATGCAAAAGTCTGAGCTGACCTTTGCACACTTTTTCAACATGAATCTTTACTGGCTCCCTAAATCTCCTATCTGTGAAAGTAATCCCAAATATAATCTATTTTCAAACAGTTTATGTCAGAGACTAATTACTTAAACGGGTTTCATTTCATGCCTTGCCACTGATAAACTGTGTAATATTAAACAATCATTTCATAGATAAATTCTTAGAATTTCAGAAGTGAAGGAGACCTCAGATATCACCTCATGTAGTGGTGTCAAAAATGTGCCCTTTGCAGACACCCGACCAAACTCTCTCCTTCCCTTTCCCCTGTGCTACCTGAACCAGATTATATTTAACAAAATAAATATTTAATATAACAAACATTAAAATATTCAGTATGATATTTAAGTATTCAATACACTAGATATTAAATACATTTCTACATTTAATACACTGAATATTAAATAAATCTTTAAAATTAAATAAAATCTAGTGAAACAGATGATATTAATACATTGTTTTCTGAATCCATATGTAGCTATAGGGATCTTTTTGTATGGTTTAGTGGCCCCTATTTCTAGAGTTTGACACCTCTGTTCTAGCATAGTCCTCTTATTTTACAGATGTGATAACCTGGAAAGGTCAAGCATCTTGACTGCTGTTGTATGTGTTACTTAGTGGAATTCACTTGATCACTAGGATTAAATTCCTCACTTGGAAAATGAGAGGGCTGCTACTGAGGAGATCTCTAAGTTCCTTCCTAGTCTAATGAAACAATAGATCTATACTCCTTGTCTAAGTTTACAGGACGAGGTAATTGCAGAACCAACACCAGGATCCAGACAGGGGTATGTTGGATAATGGGTAGGTTCAAACAGGCTTAAATTTTTTGTATGAGCTTGTATGGCTCAGGAAACTAGTAACAGCTAGAAATCTGGGTTTTATGTATTGTTTTGTTGATTTAAGAAAGTGATAGGGAAAATGCTAATAACAGATTAAACTTAAAAGTGTGTCAAGAGCAATTTATTAAACATTTACCAGAACATCCCTGGACCCAGGTCATCTTGTTCCCGGTCTAGGGGACTTATCCAGTACACCTGTGGTGTCAAATCAAACTCAAAAGGAACTGATTTTGTTTGTTTGTTTGTTTTTTCCTTTTTGGAGGGTGAAGGCAGGGCACTTGGGGTTAAGTGACTTGCCCAAAGTCCAAGGGCAGTAAGTGTTAAGTGTCTGAGGCCAGATTAGAACCCAGGTCCTCCTGACTCCAGGGCTGGCGCTCTATTCACTGTGCCACCTAGCAGCCCTAGCAACTGGTTTGGTTGTTTTGGCAGGGGGAGGGGGGGCATACATAGAAAGTTACAAACAAACATCAGTGTTGCATTGCACTTTTATTTATCTTTGTTAAACATTTCCCAATTACATTTTAATCTGGTTAAGGCTGCACTGAGGAGTCTTGCCCCTTTAAGACTCCTGACTATGTCACACTGTCACATTTATTTTAATTCTATTACAAGACTTATGCTCAGCTTCTTTTCTCTCTGAGAAGGGCTGAGAAAAGGCGTTGATGCTTTGTATCTAAAGAGTGAGAGTCAGATGAAGATTAGATATTATGGCTATTATTTTTCTTATATTTGCCTAGAAAGGCAGAGAGTCCATGAATCCAGGTCTTTGAGGTCTCCACCCTCCCTTGGTTGCTGCCTGAGAACATACGGTAAGTTCTATGTACTCTGCATCTCTTTACTAATGCCTGACTAAGCAAACAAACTTCTGCACTTACTAATTATATGACCTTGGGCAAGACATTGACCTCTCTGGGCCACAATTCCCTCCCACTTCAGATGAAAGGTTTGGATTAGATGATCTCTACATTTTTTCCTAGATCCTTAATTATTTAGCTTTATTATTCTTAAATTTTCAGAACAATTTTTCAGACCTGAAAAAATAATAAAATTTAAACATAGTCCAAATAATCTACACCTATCTAAAAAAGGAAGGCATTCAGTTACAGCTTAGATATCACATCAGCAGAAATTTCCTTTTTGTTTGTTTGGTTTCTACCTATATAGCTTCAAAGTCAGAGAAGTCTTCTGGATTCTGGGAGAGCAAAGCTTTCTATCAGGAAACAACATGTGGTAGTTAAGGGCCTTTTAAAAAAAATCCAAGCAAAGACTCTCTAGTCCTCCCATCTGGAAGCTGACTTACTACCCTGTAATTTCAGTCTGGTTATATCAAGACCTACAGTTTAAATGATACAGACACCCAGTCATTAAGCAATTTCTTGAATTTCCAAATGGGCTTTCATGTATAGCTGAAGAAGATGACGATTAATTGCTCATTTACTCAAGTTCTGACTCTAGACTTTTTCCTCCACCAGTTCCTTTATTGAAAAAAAACTCCAATCTTAAAGCTACATTTCTCCTAGTCATTGGACTTTCTGAGACTGCTCAATGTTCTTCTATATTCTTAAAATTCTTGCCAAGGACATTTACTCTCCTGACTTCTTGCCTTTTAACTGGCTGTCCTCCATGCTTGAAATGTTCTTCCAACTCACCTCTGTCTCCTCCTGCTTCCTTCAAGACTCAGCTCAAATTCTACCTTCTGCAGGAAGCCTTTTCCAATTACGTAATCTGCTAATTTCTTTTAATTTTCTGAGATTACTTTCTATTTACACTGTATATATGACAGAGGGTAAAGAGTCAGAAGGCTTACAGAAGAATAGACACCAAAGTTACTGAGCTCAGAGCAAGCAGTATATTTATTAGGCTTACAGATTTGGGAGTCATGTGGCAACCAAGTACCCTGGTGTCGTATGGGTCAGTATATGTAATTTGGGTGTGTAGCAGCCTGAAGCCTGAAGAAGGGGCCAGGTTATGTTTGGGAGGGAAGAGAAGGGATGTTATTGTTGTTGTTATTATTATTACAATTACTGGGGAGGATACGTGGGTTCAGTGGCAAGTCTACCAACAGTAGCAGGAGGAACAATGAACATGTTTGAGAAACATGGGGATATGATTTTGGAAAGAGCATATTTGGAAAAGAGCACATTTGGGAAAGAGCATTGGCACAATGATTTGCACTAAGCCTAGCATACCTTGCATAATATTTTATCTCAAGGTGCTCAGGTGTAAAATATCAATAACTTGATAATACAGGGTTGGTCTTGCCTAGGTATAATAGCCTAGCCTGCAAAAATATACCTTGTAGATAAATTTTTGTTGTTCAGTCTTGTCTAATTCTTCATGACCCCATTTGGGGTTTTCTTGTCAAAGATACTGGAGGGGTTTTCCATTTCCTTTTCCAGCTCATTTTACAGATGAGAAAACTGAGGCAAAAAGGATTAAATGACTTGGAAGGGTCACACAGCTAGTAAGTGTCAGAGACCCAATCTGAACTCAGGGAGATGAGTCTTTCTGACTACAGGCCTGGCACTCCATCCGCTGTGCCACCTAGCTTCCCTGAATATACATAATTATTTCAATTTTCTCCCTCTTTAAATCTGCATTCCTTGAAGGGACAGTATTTTTGCCTTCTTTCTTGTCTTCAGAACTTAACACGTCAGCTGAAACATAGTAAGACCTTAATAAATGCTTGTTGACTGTTGAATGATTTTTTAAAAAATGTAGTGGTCTTTCTTCTCTTTTATCATCATACACAAATTACATTTTTGTAGTTGGGCAGAAGACTTAAGTTAGATTTCAGGAATGCAAAGACTGTAGAGAATGTAATGAGAAAGTTCATCACATCTACAACTTGTGCAGATTAGAACCATTTCTATTGCAGGTAGGGAAGGAAATCTTAATAATCTCCAACTTCACACTCACCTTTCACGTAGGGAATTAATTATGTTCCACAGAAACTTTTTTAAATTCACAATCACTGTGCTATAAGAAATGGGGCGGAGATGGACTTTATATTTGCCTGGAGAGGCATATACAAACTGATGCTAAGTGAGAAGAGCAGAACCAGGAAAAATTTGTACACAATCATAGACACATCATATGTGTGATGATCAATCTTGATAAACCGGACTCTTCTCAGCAATGCACAGTTATTAGACAACTCTACAAGTCTCAGGATGGAAGGAGATGTCTACATTCAGAGAAAGAGCTAGAAAAAATAGAGTTTAAATGGAGACTGAAGCAATCTACATGCTATCGTTCTTTTCCATGTTTGGATTTGTTTCTTTTTTCCCATTGTTCAGTCCATCAGTTACAACCCTTCTATACAACCAG
>CM053585.1:137336595-137360797 GCA_028646515.1 Pseudochirops corinnae
ATGTGAAAGTATTTGCAGATCCTATACTTGATTGCATGATGCCATTATGGGGGGGGGGGTTGAGGGAGGGGAGAAAATTTGAAACTCAAGGGATTGTGGAACTGAATCTTGTAAACTAAAAATAAATAAACAAATCAATTGAAAAAGTAAAAAATAAAATAAAAAATAAAATTCACAATCATTTGGAGTATATGTGAATGTAGAGATGGAATAGAGTAGAACTTTCTCAATTTCCTTCTTATTCTTATTAAAAATCTTTGGGGATTTTACAATCCATATGTAGAAACTTGCCCAATTCTAGAGAGTTATACCCATTTCTCCAAAGTGCTATCATCCCTGTTTAGGTGCAGAAAAATATTAAGGATAATTCAAAATTAATTTTAAAAGGGTATTAACCATCTGAACAATAGTGGAGAAAGCCATTGTGCCAGACTTTGTTAATTCACAGTCTTCCCCATTTGGAGCTCTTGACTTCCTTTTTTTTTTCTAGAATCTCTAACCAATTTTCCTGCTTCCTTGACCCAGTGTTATTCCTTATTTTCCCATCTTCTTTATACCACATGAATACTTCTAGGCTTAATAAAGAGTAGGATAAAAGTTTACATTTTCCCCTATGCTATAGCCCCTGAAATGAGTACATGACTACTTTCACGTGTTGTTTGTTTGGTTGTTGGTTTGGGGAGGAGCTAGGTGACACAGTGAATAAAGTATTGTGTGGGGAATCAAGAAGACCTGAATTAAAATCTGCCCTCAGTTAACAGCTATGTGACTCTGGGCCAGTCACTTAACCTCTGTTTGCCACAGTTTCTTCACCTGTAAAATGGAGGTAATAATAGCGCCCACCTCCCAGGGTTAGTGTGAGGAATGAGAGATAATCATTATAGAGTGCTAAGCACGATGCCTGGCATATAATAAGCACTGTATAAATATTAGCTGTGATGATGATGATAATGATGATGAGTTGCTGGTTTTATTTTTCTTTTTAATTGCTAGGAACTACAGAAGTCGACACAATATCAACCTAAGGGGAGGAGTTTCAAAACACTCAAAATCTCAAAAGACCACAGCAGAGATAACCCTGGTATTTATTGGGATATTCGGGGCCCTAAGCCTGATATTTATTAGCTCATGCCCTCTTTACTGTCTGGATTCTCTTACTCTTGCCTGAGAATCAGCCTTCTTGTAGGAGAATCACATGGAGAAACCCAAAAGAGGTTTCCTAAGCCTAGTTTTCTCTAGCTACAATCCAGCCACAGATAGAATTAGTTGGCACAGTCTATGGTTCACTTTTCTTCATTCCTATTCTTTGTCTCTACTACCTTACTCTGTCAGATCCCTAGCCTAACTGAGTTTTGTTTTACCATCACTAATAGAGGAGAATTATCACATGGAAGAGGGAATAATATTGCACTTCTTGGCCCAAGGGGAAAGAACTTGGAGCAATGGGGACAAGTTGCAAAGAGGCTGCTTTAAGACTGGTCTACAGAAAGCTTCCTAATTATTAGTTACTCAAAAGTGAAATATACTTTGTCAAGATATAGTGAGTTTCTTCTTATTGGAGCTTTTTAAGCAAAGACCAGACATATGTTATATGGTATGTCATAGATATGTTGTTGAAAAGACTTTATCATATGGGTTTGACTAGATGATCTTTGACATCCCTTCCTACCTTTAGATTCTGTGATTTTCTGATTCTGGTGAGCTTCTCATTTCCTCTTAGAAGTAGATGTCTTGACTTTTCTCTCAGTTAGCTTGAAATTTAATTCCTTTGGTTCTTCTGTTCCTAAAATACATCAGCAATCTTGGGTCTTGCCCTGGTCTCTGATCTCCTGAATGGAGAGAATTTATTCAGTTCTCCAAAGATTCCTCTCCTAGGCTTCTTGTTATCCTGAACTAACCTTGCATTTATGTCTTTTGATTTTCCAGGAGCTATAGATATCTCCAGGTTATCTATATTTGTGACAAGTAAAATAAATAAAAAGAGGCTTATTAAAAGGTATGTATAAGTTCTTCAGGTTACTAGCTAGAGAAAACAGGAGAGTAAGGAGTAGTTGAACCACCTAGCTACCAATTGTGCCACCTTTATTGATATTTGCACATGAAAGAGGTATATTTCACAATGAAAACTGATGCTGATGGAAATTCCCATTGTCTCTAGCCATACTTGGCCATCAAAATGGATGGATATGACCTAAGTAAACATCTGGGGTTTAGGGTGTGGTTGTATTGCCTGGGTGTCCAAGGGAATTTTCCTTATGTGGAACTTTTTTTCTCTTTCTTCAGTGAACCAACCCTCAGAAAATCAACAAATGGAGAAAAAGTTTTCTATGTTTATGTCTTCTCCTGGCATCTTGTGTACCTTGCCTATACTCTGTATCTTCATAAGGGGAAAATTTAACAAGAAAGTCAAGACTGTGATGACAAAGCCCTTCAGATACATACTGTTTGAATTTCCAATAAGGATATTCGGGGGTATTCTGAAATTACCCCATCAGCCTAAGGACATGTTTGAGAGCCCAAAACATATAAGAGGCTTTGAGAACTTGACTTAGATGAGTATGAAAAGTCAAGTAGGAAAGCAAAGCTAATTTCCATCTCAACCAGAATTTCTTTATTCTGCTTATTTGAAACCAGACCCTACTGGTTTGTTTTTTGTTTTGTGAGGCAATCGGGCTAAGTGACTTTCCCAGGATCACAGCGAATCAGTGTCAAGTGTCTGAGGCTGCATTTGAACTCAGGTCCTCCTGACTCTAGGGCTGGTGCTCTATCTACTATGCCATCTAGCTGCCCCAACCCTACTGATTTTTGAAAGGCTTATTTCACATTTGGGTGGAGCCAGTTACTGTAAATTGGTTTGAGAGGTATAGTACAAGGCTTTCCCCTCTAGTGTCAAGGAGCTCCTAAGTATTCTAGCATGCCACTTCACTTAATCTTCTCCCTTCCTTTGTTTAAAAAGTCTAGAATTCTTCCCCTTTAAAACTATTCCTAATGGGGAAAAGGTCATAAGTCATTCCTCCCTAATTTGGTGTCTCACATGACCTTCTTTCTCTCTTTGTGTGTTGGATAATATTATGCATCAAATGATTAATTTGCATACTCAGTCAATGATCTACACCTTTTCTATGGACATATGATTAACCATCAACAGCATATCTGCTAAGCAGAGATGACTTGTGCAAGCTGATGTTTATGAGCAATGTTTATGAGGGAATTAGACCCTGAACTGAAAAGCAAAAGACGGAACTGAAAGGCAAAAGTCCCAGTTTTGCCACTAATTGAATATGTAACCTTGGAAAAGTCACTTCATCTGTTTGGGTCTCACCTTCCTGACCTGTAAAAATGACTGTATTGATATGATTTCTAAAGTCTCATACAGGTCCAAAGTTCTGTGATTTTAGAAGACTTTTGAATGGATTAAGTAGTAACTTCCTCACCTCATGGATATTAGTGAATGATTTCATTCCTGTACGTGCTGATGTACAGAAGATAGAGGAGAATCCTTCCTTTTGACCATTACCCACTGTAACCTCTATAGTAATTACATATGTATTCATCTTAATGGGAAATACATTTTAAGGGAAAATCTGAGGTAAGGCTAAGTATATCACACAATATAATTTGACTTCCATAATCTGTGGAAGCATATTCACTCCTTTCATCATGCTCAGGGCAGGTGAAGGCCATGACTACAAGAAAAGAGGTAACTTTTAGAAGGGTGAGTTCAGTGCTTTTGAAAGATCCCAGTGCTAGCTCATCTAATTGGCAGTTTCAATTTAGCACAGCTTGAGAATGAGGCAGTCTTCAGTGCCTTTCACACTATGAAGACAAGAGGCCTTTCATGATGAACTTGTCTTAAATTAGTATCCTTCAATAGACATCCATTTTCTTAAATCTTTTTTTCCCCCTGAGATTAGCTATTCACTAGTTTTTCCATGTATGCAGAAAAGAGGAATCTGCATATAATAATATTACCTAACATTTCTATAGAGCTTTATGTACTTTCCAAATATCCCATTTGGTCCTTACGACAACCCTGGCAAATAGGTACTATTGTTAACCCCATTTTATAAATGATGAAGTTAATGAAGAGGTCCCCAAGTTCAGACGGATAGGCTGTTTGATGTATAAAGTACTTTTCAGAATTCATTAAAAAGTGTGTGTGTGTGTGTTGTGTATATATTTATTTCTCGAATACAAAGTCAATAGGACATAAATTTCTCATCATTCCCTGCTCTTGCTCTTTTTCAATGATTCATTCAGTAGAAACTCAACTCTCTCTCTCTCTTTTTTTTACTCAGGATCTAAATCTAAAGAGATAACAGATTTATAGACTATTAGAACTAGAAGAGACTGTCAATTCAATCCTGTCATTTTAATGATGAAGAAACTGACACCAAGAGAGAATAAACAGTTTTCCCAAAGTTATTTGTAAAGCTGATATAATAGCCCACACCTCAGATCTCTCACTTTTCTTCTGCATGACACTTAGGTGTCATGGTGCCTACGAAAAACTAGATTTGTAGCCAGGAAGACTTGAGATTGAACCCTGTCTCAGACATTTATTATCTGTGTAACCCTGATCAAATCACTTCATTTCTGTTTTCCTCAGTTTACTCATCTGTAAAGTGGAGATAACACCAAATTCACAGAATGATTGTGAGAATCAAATGTGATAATATCTAAAAGCATTTGCCAATTTATACTCTACATAAATGCTAGCTACTTATTATTATTATTATTATTATTATTAATGTTTTCTATTACCTTTATATCACATGTCCTACTACTGTTTTTCCAAACTTTCTCTTTTCTCAAGTCCTTAACTCCATCTTTACTTTCTTCTCTCTAGGAGAAATGACCTGACCTCTACTTAAATAAATTAGAGCTCATATCAATCCCTCCGCAGCTCAAAACTTTGCATAGTCATTCTCCTTTGCTTTGAACACAGAGGATGAGGTATAAATATGGAGATATGGAGATGAAAATAATAAACAGATATGGATATATGGATGTAGATGCAACTATAGATGCTATACATATAGATAGATATGTTGTCTCCTCCCCAATTGAATGTGAGCTCTTTGAAGACAAGAAATATTTTGGGTTCCATCTTGAACCCCCTTTGCCTCTCCCTCTATACTATTTCACTTAGTGATCACATCAGCTCCAATGGATTTAATTACCATCTTTATGCTGATAATTCTCAAATCTACCTTTCCTGCCCTAATTTCTCTGCTGACCTCCAATTTTACATCTCCACCTGCCTTTCAGACATCTTAACTAAACATGTTTAAAATAGAACTCTTTTACCCAAACATTTCCCTTCCCTCCCACCTCCACCTTCCCTATTATGGTAGAAGGCAATACCATTCTCCCAGTCCCCTCAGGTTCACAAGGTAGGTGTCATCCTTGACTCCTTGCCATCTCTTACCCCTTGTCAGGGCTTGTTGATTTCATCTCTACAACATCTCTAGAATATTCCCCCTTCTGTCCTCTGACATTGGCACTACCCTGGGCCAGGTCTCTCATTACCTCATACTTTGATTATTACAATAGCCTGCTGGATCTGTCTTAAGTCTCTCTCTGCTCCAATCCATCCTCTCTATTCAGCCACCAAAGTAATTTTCCTAAATCTCAGGTTGGATCTAGTCACCTGCTTATTCAATAAACTCCAGTGGCTCTGTATAGCCTCCATGATCAAATACAAAATCTCATTTAGCATTCAAAGCCCTTTACAACCTACCCCTACCCCAATCCTCTAGTCTTCTTATACTTTATTTTCTACCATGTAGTCCTCTGTCCAGTGATACTTGCCTCCTTGCTTGTCTAGGAACAAGACACTTCATCTCTTGGCTCTGGCATTTTCTCTGGCAATGCACTTCCTCCTTAACTCTTTCTACTGGATTTCTGGCTTCTTTTAAGTCCCAACTAAAATTTCATTTTCTTTTTTTTTACAGAAAGCCTTTTCCAGCCCCTCTTATTTCTAGTGTCCTAGATCCTAACACTATCTCCAGGGCACAAAGTAAGCTTGTTGATTGATTGACCAAAACTTCTTTCCTGTTCTCCACCTATCACAGTCCCAATTCTTCTTTAATAGCCAATTCCACTTCCACATCCTCCATGAGGCCTTACTACATAACTCTGGCCTACAGGAATGTTTCTCTTCTCTGATCTCTTTTTTTTTTAATTCAGTGTCACAATCATGAGGTATGACTATAATATAAGTGACATTTTTGGCAAACACCATATAATAACAGCTAAATCCAAATGAGTGCTGCTGTATGATTCAGAGAAACAACCAAAGAAAGCCTTATTCTCACTGTAAGGACACTGCTATTCCTGATAACATTGTCAGGTTTTGCAATGGCCTACAGAACCTAGAGAATGTTAGTGTGATTTCTCTGTCTTGGGAAAATATTAATTGATATATAGAACCTTAAATCTTCGAATGTGCTTCAAATATATCATCTCATTTGAGTCTTATAACAACCCAATAAATAATTTATAGGCAGGATTGTTTTTTTCTTTTTGGAGGGGGAAGGCAGGGCAATTGGCATTAAGTGATTTGCCCAAGGTCACACAGCTAGTAAGTGTTAAGTGTCTGAAAGTATATGTGTTAAGTGTATGAAAGACTTAGCTCCTCGTATCAATACAACAATCTATGACATTTCCAGAAGACCCGTGATGAAAAATGCTATGCACCTCCAGAGAGAGAACTAATGAACTTACATAGATTGAAGCATATTTTCTTCACTTTCTTTATTTTCCTTGTTTTTTTTTCTTTTGCAACGCAGCTAATGTGGAAATTGTGTTTTGAATGACTTTCAATGCATAATGGGTATCAATTTCTTGCCTTCTAAATAGGTAGGTGAGGGATTGGGGGAAGAAAAAGAATTTGTAACTGAAAAATTAAAAAAGAAATACTAAAAAAGAAACAGAAAATAACAAAACTTATTTTTACAAAAGCAAAGAAAAAAAGGAAACTTTCTCTCCCCAGGCAGGATCTTCACATATTTTGTAGTCTTCATAAACAAAGAAAAAATTCCAGAGTCAAGATTATTCAAGGTTCAGAGTTTAAGTAACAGTCTCTCATTTATCAAATGGAACAATAGTCACTTAACTTTTGGCACACTCTGGGGAATCATTTTCCCAAAACCATTAAACTCTCCTTAACTGCTCTCTCTAGAGATAATCCTCTCAGCCTGGTCAAAGGTGATATTAATAGGTACATTTATTAATTAAACTAATCAAAACTTCTTCCTTCACCCAGTCAGATCCTTACCCTAAACCCTTCAGGAAAGAGGTCTTCCTGGAATCATCAGATCTTTCCCTTAAGTAATTGGTTAGACCTTCCATAGCAATGATTTTAAAGGACTTCAATTCAGAGCACTGCCTTGGAATTGATAGTTAAAGAAAGGCTGCCATGGTTCCTCCTTAAGATTAAATCAAGGATTACAGACTAGAGTAGTATCCTAATATTACTTTGTAAAAACACAGAGTCCTTAGAAATTGCGAACAGGGTGAGAAGGAAGGAAGAAAACACATGTGTAAATGTATTATAAGACAGGCACTGGGTGGGGTTGGGGAGTTAGTGGGAGAGTCCAGTGTTCTGGGTCTATCAGTTTCTATCATAGACTATGAATTAAGGTCATATTCTTCTCTTCTCTTTGCATTTTGGATCCATCACTTGGTGGTCTCTCCATCAGCAATAGTAAAACACTATCTTCTACTTTCTGTAGTTGCTGAAACTTGTAGGATCAAATTGTACACATTTTAATTCCATTTGCAATACAATCCTTCCTAGGAACAAACTTTAACTCCTATTTTTCCAAATAAAGTCATAGAAATTTTACCAATATTCCCTTTGCTCAGTCATCACTTATAAAAGTCACATAAGGTCTTTTAATACCCTAAGTACATTATAAAGAAAATCCCATTACTCCTTCTTATAAGTGTCCTGCCACAATTTTTTTTTTTTGTAGAGATGGTTAAAGAGGTGAAGAGTCTTGACAATTGTGTCTTGTTAATAGAAAGGAACATTATAATGTGGTAGAAAAAGCACTGGTAACACACCAACTGTGTTAATTTGGGCAAGTCTTGTATGTGCTCTGGTATTTACTTTCCTCAGCTGTAACATGGGTGTATCTACCTGGTAAAACTCTCAGACCTTTTTTAATGCTGAAGAAAAGTAACTAAGAACATTAATTACTGCATTATATGACTTCTTTCCTATTTATATAAAATCTTTATGATATATATTTACACATGAACATATATCCAGGGCATCCTTGATGAGTATAGGCTTTTGCAAATGATTTTTTAACAGTGAACCACTTTTCCATTTTATTTTTAATTGAAAGAGGTAGAGAATATAAGGTCACATTTAGGTTTGTTTATTGATTATGAAAACACATTTAATTTGAACAAAATATCACCTGGAAAACTCTTTTACCACAAAATATTTCCCATTATACATCCAAATTATTCAAGATTGCTTGGAAGATATAGCAACAAAAATGCCCCTGTTCAAAGATGCTAATAATAAATATCAGGTGAAGCATGAAATAGCAATGTGTATGTTCGCCAAAGGTGTTCACCTTCGCAGCATCAAATCTAGGTCCACTAGGGATTACCTATGGAAAGAGAGGACTTCCAGATGGTCCTGTTTGTGGATGATACTGTGCTGAGTACATTGAATTGCCAAATATTGCAGAGCCTCCTGAAAGAGATATTCCTGAAAGAGATATATTCCTTAAAGGAATTTGGCTTATCTAGCCAAACAGATCATATGGATGAACAATGCCTATTGTCAAAAATTTGATGTCATTTTGAAAAGAATATAAAGATTGTCCATCTACATAGCTGTATCTATACCTTCATATAGATATATAGATGGATGTCTATATAGATATGTTGATGATACATATTGATTGATATCAGTATCTGGCACAGACAATACTGATGGATAATGAGGTGGTTGGAGGAGAGAATGAGGTCCATCAATGACTTTGCATAACTCTGCCTCCCTTAAATCTAATTTACTTGCCAGTCAAGATATCACCCTCCTTATGGAGGTCCTCTTCTGGAGAAGGGTGAGCAGTAATCTGTGAGTAGTAGTAGCTGCCCCATGGGGGACCGAAGTGGCCAGTTCTAGTTGGACAATGCTGCTATTTCCTTCCTTCCTCTTCTTTCCTTCCTTCCTTCCTTCTTTCCTTCCTTCTTTCCTTCCTTCCTTCCTTCTTTCCTTCCTTCCTTCCTTCCTTCCTTCCTTCCTTCCTTCCTTCCTTCTTTTTCCTTCTCCTCCTCCTTTTCCTTTGTCCATATGAAGAGAATTACACCCTTACATGGCGTTGCTCTGTCCAAAGGAATAAAAACTTTGATCACTTATACTTGGCAAGATATCTTACGGTTTGGAGATTTAGATTATTTTTTCCCCTACTTATTTATTCTATCATTTCCCTCCACAAAAAAAGTGGAACAATTATTTTGTCTCATGTAGATTTCACTTATGATTTCTTGAAATCTAGCTCTGAAAAACCAGGCTTTGATAAAGCCCATTGTGATTCAAAAGGAACTACCTTTAAACCCAAATAGCTCTGCCTTTCACTGATTGGTCAATAATAAGTCCCAACCCAAGCCACTAGCTCGTTGTTTGGGTTTTGGTGGCTCAGAATGAGTATAATTAACAATTGTTTCTGTTCTAGCCAAAAAGTCTGAGGTACTTCCCTTCCCACACTGATTCTTTTGAGAAAGCAAAGTATGCCATATTTTGCCTCAATTCTTACCTGTCCTTTATTTGTTGAATGGGTATTGCCTTGCACAAACTGAGATCTAGGAAAGATCTTAGCTTAAAAAAGCCAGGATCTACTCCTACTTTTAAGGGCATTGACAATTGTCCTGACTATGTCTTGCCACTGAACTCTGAATGACTCTAGAGGAGAAAGTGAGGCTGCTAACTTTGCACAGCTCTGCCTCACTTAAATCCAATTCACTTGCAAGTGAAGACATTACCTTCTGATGTCATTCCTCCTTTTCAGAGAATGAAGGACAAACAGGAACAACAATGAGTTAGGCCCAGAGTTGAGCAGGAGGAGGATAGTAAACTGGATTTCTTTCAAGAAATTATCAAACTCCTCTGCTAAATCCAAGTGTCAAAAAAAAGCAAAGATCCATCTTTTCAATACTACCATTCTACCTGTATTATGATATGGCAGTAAGATAACTGCCTTGGTAGAATTAAAAATGATTATCAAGCAAAGTGCAATGGAGAGGTGCCTGGTGAGTGTGAGTAAGCTATCACACATAACAAATGAGAAACTCTGGAGAACAGAAATACAAAAGTAAAAGGTGTCATCAAGGAATCGCATTACAGGAAAAGAAGATGGATTGGTCACATAGGAAGAATGAAGGATGGCAGATGGACAGCTAGAGTACTCCACTGATACTCTTGAAATCAGGTAAGGCCTCCTGTCCATTGGGTAAGAGCTCTCTGTTGAAAACTTATGATAGGAAGGACACGGACAATAGTTGCATGGAATGGACAGGCATAGATGGGTTTCTATTTTTTAATTATTAGAGGAATCTCCTGAGTGAATGAGATAACAGATCCTTTTAAGTATTATCTACTTTGTAGTTTTGTTGTGATGACTGTGCCTGGTAAAACCTACATAAATGTGGGCTATGTGTCTTGCTTGTAGTGCTATTGTACATACGATTTGTGTTTATATATTCAAACTGTTGAAGTATAGTGGTGCTGGGACCCTGAAATAGCAACATTCCTGCCCAAATGATTTTTGACTCAACCCTTCTTTCAAAGACGAGGTTCATTAGAACACTGATAGAGGTGGGGCATGATTCTAAAAATCTACTAGTTAGACTCTAAGCATTGACTAGAGTCTTAAGGAATCTGAGTGCTTTAATGGAGGCAAAATGAATCTTTTATCCTAGGACTGTGAGAACAGAGAAGGGCTCTAGATGGAATTAATGGAATATAGGTCTAGGGTGGGACAATGAAAGGGTAGTTTATTAACTACTGGGAAGGGCCGATTGCCCCAGGCAAGTATCAGGGACTTGGGACACATGGAAAAGTCCTAGAGCTTTTCCTTTTTCAGGTCAGATTCCAAAGACACGGTCTTTTCCTTTTGGGGCTTCAGACCCCATTCCCATTAAAACAATGTGGCATGGAATGGTTTAAATCAGTCACCAAGTATTTATCAAACATTGTCTTAAATATAATTCGGGATCACAGAATCAGATTTCAAGCTAAAAGGGACTTTAAACCTTATCAGATCCAATTATCTTATTTTGCAGATGAGGAAACTGAGACTAAAGAATTTAACTTGCCTCGGGTTACAAGTTTTTTAAAACTAAAATTTTAAACTCAAAACTATGTTTCTGAGGTAGAATTTGAAACCAGGTCTTTCAGCTCCAAGTCCACTCTACCTACTACCCCATACTACATCTCCATGATATGGAAATCAGACTGAATAAATATGAGACAGAGAGAACAAGTCATGTTTAAATGCAGAAGCAAAAAAAAAAAAAAGCTTTAAGGGTCATAGTGAATAGCAAACTGACCTTGAGTTAGCAACATATTACTGTCCAATAAAAGCAAACATGAAATTGCAGAAATGAAACTGCTGGATATGAAACTCCTTCACCTCAGAACTTTTCAGCACCTCTCAGACATTTTTCTCTGTTCAGTTCTGGACTCCATAGCTAGTTCTAGATGGGAAAAGGGAGAAAGGCCATGAAAATAATTAAGGGGATGAATGGGAAGACTGAGAAAGAAAGGTTAAACCAAGGGACTAAGATTATTCAAACTGGAGAAAAGAAGGTTGAGGAACAATTTAATTATAGTCTTTAAGTGCATGCAGGTTTTTTAGACAGAAAATGGCGAGCTGTTCTCTACCCCCTCAAAGGAGGTAACAGAAAGAAATGGGCTTGAATTGAAGCATGAGAGATTTAAATTAGCTATAGCCCAGTTGTCTGGGCCTGCGTGGCCAGGAGAGCACCTACCATTTTATTACCCTTCATATCTCTGTATCTCTTTTATCATATAGTTAATAATTTCATGCAAGAGATTTAGTAGATATAGATTTCTTAGTTAGAGACTCATTTTCTTTCTCAAACCTGGATTTCAGTTGGGTACCAACAGATTTTGTCTGGCCTCAGTCTCATATATGTATGTGTGAATACATACACAACACATACACATACACACATACATACATACATACATATATATGTCTATGTGTATATGTATGTATGCATATGTATATATATATGTCTATCTATCTATCTATCTATCTATCTATCTATCTATCTATCTATCTATCTATCTTATCTATTCATATGCTCAAGGAGAACACAGGACAAAGCATTGAAATGTGAGTCACAGAAGACCTCAGCTCAAAATTTGACTCAGCTACTTGTTACCTGTGGAATCTTGGACAAATCACTTCATTTCTGTGGAACTCATTTTGTACCTCTATAAAATGAGTAGCCTGACCTTGTCAATCTCTAAGGTTCCTCCCATTGCCAGTATTCTATGACTCTGGTCACTTTGCCAGTGAGAGTCTCATCTAGTCCATATCACCTGGTTTGGGTGCAAGGTTACTATGGCCAGGAAAAAATGAATTCTTAATTTCAATTTTCATTATAGACTTGGCTTTGCTATACCCTTCAACCCTGAAGTGCTTTTTTTTTGAGCATGGAGTCCTGTGGAAACAAGGAAAAACAATCCCAGCCTTATCTTGCTCACTGATTATTTAAACAGCTGCAGGACAGTTGCAGCTGCCTTGGCATGATTCCACTATAAAGAAGGGAGTGAACTGGCATTTTGCTTGTACATTCACAATGTAGTTTGAGACCCTTGATTTGCAAGTGGGTGTTTAAACACACACAAAAAGCAAGCTCTTTAGTTATCATCTTAAATAGCCTGGCTATTATGGGAGGTAACCTGCTTTTAGACTGATAGGAAATCTGGAAATGGTAGATGTTTATTAAAGGTTATCTGGTCTGATCAGTTGGAGGCCACCAGGGCAGAACCTGGGAAGAATTGTGAAGCAGACAAAGAAACAACCTTTCTCTACTTTCTTTTTCACTTCAACCCTTCTGCCTTGTCAGTTTTCTAAGTTGGACCAAGTTGGTTAACTAATTTTTCTCAAGTTAGGAGTCAATAGGAGCAGTTGGCATCCTCTTTACCCACTACCCTTGATCTACCACCATCACTCATTAACCTCTCCTTTGCATTTCAGTCCATTCAATCATGTCTCACTATCCCAGTCCTAGTAGCTGTTTTCTCCTCCTGAACTCCAAGACCCTTTCCCACCTTCCCCAAGGGCTCATACACCTAGCTAACAGTCTTCTCCATCCCATCTGCTGTTACCATCTTGGTGACCTCAGTACTCATACTGATAGCTCTTTGGACACTCTGGCCTCTGAGTTCAATGTTTCATTTCACCACCCCAACCATTTCACTTCTACTCTTGCCTTAGTGGCAGAGGAAGGTGAACCTCACCATCTGCTGAAATTGCACTACCTCTATGATTCTAGGACATGGAAGTTTCATTTTCTGGTCACAGTCAAAAGATGCATCAACTCTCTAACTAGTTAACTTTTCCTCAACCTACTTTTTACCCTCATTGTGAACTCTGCCTCTTCACCTACATTCTCAGACCACTCAAAGGATCATATGATTTAGAATTAGAAGAAACTTTAGAAATCATTTAGTTCAAACCATCAATGCAATAAAAGAGAAACCAGAGGTCCAGAGACATTATTTCTTAGTCAAGGTCACAAAGATAATAATAGCTAATATTAGCATAATTCTATAAAGTATGTAAATTGTATCATATAAATCATCTTATTTTATCCTCACTACAACCCAATGACGAAGGTACTAAAGCATTAGTATTCTCATTTTATGGATCCCTGGTTTCCAAAGGGGGAGACAGGCTCCCCTGAGAGGCTGTACTATGAACCAAATGGCCCCTTAGCTTGATTCAAAGGAGTATGTGACCAGCCAATCAGAAAGTGGGAAGATGGGTCACATTCTACTCTTTCTGCAATAGTCAATCCAGCACCATCACACCTGTCTTTTACTCATTACATCCTAACTCCTACTCCCACCTCCTCTCATTGCTGTTCAGACTCTACCTTCCCCTTCTGAGTGGGCCCCTTAGAGGAACTATAATCTAGTTCCAATTCAACAGCATCTGGGCAGTTACAAATGAGAAAAATCTTCCCTGTCCTCCCCACACACTCCAAGCACACTCCGGGGAGGGAGGGCAGGATTTTATACAGAAAGAAGCGAACATTGAAAATATTTGAAAAACACTGTTATAGATAATGAAACTCATCCTCAGAGAGGGTAAATGACTTGTTCTTCACGTCATACAGCTAGGAAGACCAAACTTATCATAGGCAACAAAAATGAAACACAATGAAACATTGCTGCTTTATGATCCTCTAGCAAGTCCTGCCTGTTTCAATATCTTGTAGAAAAAAAAAATTCAAATCATTTCAACAATTACTAGATTCTTGTTTGAATCAAAGAGCTGTTCCATCATTAGGAAAATGAATTATGACAAGTTTCCTTATTCATAGTGTATAATGTGGAAAGCCATCATCTTATAGTGAATAGCATCTTGATAATGTGCTCATTAATATGCCACATGTACAAGGTACAAGGGCACGATTATACAAGGGAAGGTGGTGTGCATATTTTAGAATGTCTAATTAGTGACTAATGGAACAAAGGCAGTTCTTTAAAAAATAAATTATTTTTGTCATACTCCCAAAATGTCCAATGGAGTGACTGGACAGTCTAAGTGTAAAACAGAATTAGGACTATGATCTTTAGACAAGGTATTTTTTAATTTGGATGCTATATCTACTGGGCCCTATACTCTATTCTAGTTTTATTTATTTACTTTATTTATTTATTTACTCTTGGAATCTTGAAATCATGATGGCTATTGATTATTCAAAAAACAATCTGGGAACCTACAGAAAGTATCCATTTAAAACACTAAATAATATAGTAATGCTAAATAGAATTCTATAAGGTCAAGTGGATTAATAATACATTGGCAATTAAGCGACCAAATAGGGAGTTGACATCCATAACATTTAAAATTCTATTTTAGAGACATGTTTGTTCTTATAAGTATAATAGAAAACAACTTGGCCTTTGTATTAGGAAGACACATATTTGAATTTTACCTCTGATTACTGGTTATGTAACCCCCCATCAAATCCCTTAATCCTTCAGTTTCCCAAACAATTCTTTCAGACTACAAGTTACAGAAAAATTGATGTGATTTGAATTAAATGAATGTAGTGTTTACGAAGTACTTACTTCAAAGCCCTATGCTAAACACTGGAGATAGAAATAGAAAAGTAAGATAAAAGTCCCTGATCTCAAAGAGCTCTCATTATATTTGGGATATTCAACAGTACAGAAGGTTCCAGCTACAAGGCTGACTGAAAAATCCCATGGTCCTTAAAATACAGTAGCCAAGCAGATGGTAAGGCTTCTTTAATATGATTTTAAGTAATAAAATCATATCACCTTCTTTGACTTTGGTGACAAGAGCTTTCTTTTCTGGTTCTTCAATAGCTATGACTATAGAACATGAAGGAAAAGTTGCCAGGATATGTCTCCATAGGGATTGTCTACCAGGATGATAGCTGAGGGCACCGTACTGGAAGCATTGTTATTCCTAGGGATCTTGGGTTCAGGGTCTTGGGATGTTTCTACTGGGATCTGAGGGGAGATAACATTCAAAGTGGTGGTGGTGGTTTGACTTGCCTGGTCCATGCTACCTCCTGCCTCTCCCTCGGGGACCTTGTTGCTTTAGCTATGTTGGCTTGCCAGTCCTGTGTTTTATAATTGATTGGCCCTGAACCCAAGAATCTTAGAAACAATAAGGTTTCTAACAGTTCCCTCAGCCATCATCCTGGGATATACACTCTGTAGAGATGTAGCCAGATATCTTCTCCTTCAGGCATTACATCCACAGCTATTTAAGATCCAGAAAAAAAAGTTCTTGCTATCAAAGATCTTGGTACTGTCAAATGAATAGACATAAGAAAAGATGAATGACATTGAAAAAGAAGAATTATCACTTGCTTTGCCATTATATCCTAAGAACCATGGAATCTTTCCATCTGCATTTCAGCTAAACTTTTTCATCCATTTTGTCTACCTCTTTTATAATGAGAGCTCTTTGAGAGCAGGGACTGTCTTACTTTTCTAATTATATCTCTAGCTCTTTATACATAATGATCACTTTATACATAATAATCACTTCCTCCTCCCTCCCCAGTCATTCACCCATCTATCCTTCCATCCATCCATCCATCCATCCAACCATTCCTTCAGAAAATTTGTTGCAAGGATTCTTGGTCTATTGCATCTCCCTGGAAGCATGGTTCATTTTTAAGTAGGAAACAATCTACACTGCTGTATCTTTGATAATAATTCTTTATAAAATAGCCTGGTTGTTTTAGTTAATTTTTTTCTAGCTAGATTAGGACAATTAAAAATGAGTACAATTTATTGGCCTGCCCAGGTAGTGTGATATAGTTGATAAAGTGCTGGGTTTGCAGTCACTATGACCTGCGATAGAACTCTGCCTTTGAGTCTTACAAACTGTGTGACATTGAACAAGATACTTATTCTCCCCAACTTTTAGTTTTCTCAGTATGATGAGGACAATAATACATATAAAATCTACCTTACAGTGTTGTTGTGAGGTTGAAAGATCCCCATTACTTAGCACAGTCCCTCTCTCTAGAGTTTAGTACAATGATTTCTGTGCTTAACACAGTGCTTGGAACATGGTGCCTGGAACATAGTGGGTACTTAATAAAAGTTTTTTGATTGATTGATTATGGAGACAAAGTTCAATTAAAATGTCAAAGCATTATATAACTATCCATTATTATTACCAAGGCAATGGTAGCTTTCTTTCTTCTACTTAAGAATAAATTTTGTTATTCTGAACTTGACAGATACCAACAAAAATGAACATTTCACACTTCCATACATAAAGAACCCACACATAGACAACATGGTTGTTTGTGATATTGAGCAAATTACTTAACCTTCATGAGCCTCAATTTCCCCAACTGTAAAATGAGAGGATTATACTAGTTGACTTCTGAGGTCCCTCCCAGCTCTAGATCCATGAGCCATGTAAAATTTTGATTTGCTATTACGTGCAACTTAATTTTCAAAAGGTATATATGAACTTCAATATGTTTAGTTTCAAAATTGTCCTACTTATTTGTGTCACTCTCTGAGCTACCTTTTGCATTATAAAAAAAAATTATTGACACACTTTTTTGCATCACTATTGCCAACCTCCCTCTGCCCACCCCAATTCTTCTCTTACCAAAGCAAAATTTTAAAAAAATCTTTTCCTTTTATCAAATAAACATGGTCAAGCAAAACAAATGCATACATTGGCCATGTCCAGATATGTAAATGTTATTCTGCATGATGGTGCGTAGCATGCTTCATTATAGGTCCTCTGGAATTGTGATGATCATTATCTAGAATTCTTAACTGTTTAGAAGTTGTTTTTAGAGTATTGTTGTTTTATAAATTGTTCTCCTGATTCTGCTCACTTCACTGTGCATCATTTCATACAAGTATTCCTAGCTTTCACTAAATCTATCTCTTTTACAATTTTTATAGCACAATATTCCATCACATTCATATAACATGATCTGTATAGCTCTCCCTTAGTTTCCAGTTCTTTGCTATAATAAAATGTTTATGAATTTCTTTTTCTTTTTGTATACGTGGCCTTTTCATGTCTCTTGAACTTTGTTGGGGTATAGCCTCGTAGTGCCTTCTCACTCTGGAAGACACTTTCACCCCTTTGACCTCATCCTAGAAGATCCTCCTGACTCTGTGGCCCCCTCCTGGCATTAAGAGTGCCTTCCAGAACCTCCATTTTGAGTAAGTGCTGAAGTTGACCAGGCTCATAACTTTATTACACTCCTGGCTCTTCTTCTGATTCTCTGGACTTCTCTCTTCACCCCTCCCTCACTTCTCTTCTACTCTTCCCCCTTTTCAGGTCTTTTTTATGGCTTGTCTTCCTTCATTAGAATGTAAAGTACTTGAGGGCAGGGACTTTTTTTCTTTTTGTTTGAATTTGTATTCTCAAGGCTTAGCACGGTGCCTAGCATATAGTAAGCATGTAATAAATGCTTCCTGACTAGTGTCATTAATTTGCCAAAAAGTAGTTATACTTTAGTGGTTTAGAGAGTATCATTCCAAATATTTTTTCCAAAAAATATGTTCCTTTTGGTTAGACCAGTACTCCAATATATGCCATGTCTACTGCTATGCCATGTCCTCCTCCAACAGTCGTCATTTTCTTTTTTTATCATCTATATTATCTGATTGGTTTGAGGTGGAACCTTACAATCACTTTAATTTGAAACTCTTCCTATTATTAATTTATATTTTTAATAAGGTTGTTAATATCCTGCTTTTCTGTTTTTGAGAACTGATTGCTCATGTCCTTTGACCATTTAGTTAATGAGAAATGGCATTTGTTCTTGTATATTTGAATTGTGCCCTGTGTATCTTGTATATCAGATCTTTACAGGAGAAATCATTGCCAAGATTTTTTCCCAACTAAATATTTCTTATCTAAATTTAATTGCAATGATTTTGTTTATACAAAAGCTTTTCAATTTTATGTAATAAAAATTATTGAATTTATCTTCTGTTATCTTTTCTATCCCTTGTTTGTAGAAGAAGTCTTCTCTTATCCATGTCGGTAAATAGTATCTCCTTCACTGGTTGTCTAATTTGCTTATGATACCACCACTTATACATAAGTCATATATCCAATGGGAATGTATTCTAGGATATGCTGTGAAATCTTTATGTAGACCTAATTTCTTCCAAATTTCTTTCTAGTTTTCTCATCACTTTTAAAAATAGGAAAGAATTTTACCTTTGTATTTAGGAATCTTTATGTTTATCAAAGACCATACTGTCATTTGCCTACATGTTTACTATATGTAATCTATTTTAGTGATTGATTCCTATATATTTTTTCAAGTGGTACCAAATAATTTCGATGATTACTGCTTCAAAATTTGGGACTTTCTATGGCCTAGTCCTTTTCTTTCCACTTTATTTATTTTTCAATTTCCCTTTAGAGTCTTGACTTTTTGTATATCTTTTTTGTTTTATCATTTTTCTAATTTTGTAAAGTAATCCTTTGGTAGTTTGATTAGTATGAAACTGACTAAATTAATTTAGGTTATATTTTCAGCACATCATATTGGCAATGTCCAACCATGGGAAACTGTGAGTAATTATTTCGTCTGTTTTTATTTCTGTAGAGTGGTTTGCTGTTGTTGTTGTACTTATATAATTCCTGTTTGAGTGTTTGTTGCTGGATTTCCAAACTGGTTATACATTCTTTAGTTATTTTGAATGGAATTTTTTTAAAAATTTCTTTCTGCTAGATTTTCTTGCTAATGTACAAAAATGTTGACAATTTCGGTAGGTTTTTATATCTTGCTACTTTGCTGAAGTAATTTTTAATAATTGATAACAATTTTATACTTAAATTTCTAGGCTTAAGTAGTAAACTATCATAATTTATTAAAAATAATAATTTTGTTTCCTTAATGCTTATGCTCATTCTACCAATTTCTTTTCCTTATCTTTTTTTTAAATTTTATTTTAGTTTGCATCATTCATTTCCACAATCTTTTCCTTATCTTATTGGTGTAACCAGGGTATCTAGAATTATATTAAACAACAATGACAGTAACATCATAGTATTATAGGTATAGAGCTGGAAAGGAGTTTGGAGTCCAAATTTTCTGCCTTATTGAGTCCAATTCTCTCATTTACAAATGAGGCAACTTGGGACCAGAGAGTTTCTGACTTTCTTGGGGACTCTTAATTAGTAAATCCTTGAAGTGACAAAGATTCATCTACTTTTTTTCTCACCTATGATCTTACTGGGAAGGTGTCTGGCCTTTCTTCATTGTAGAGAGTACTAACTCTTGATTTCATGCGGATGATATTCACCACATTAAGGGAAAGTTCATTTCCTGATATGTTTTCTAGCATGTGTAACAGCAATGGGTGCTACATTTTAAAAAAAGTTTCTTGATGAACGTATTGATATAATCATGTGATTCTTATTGTTTTCTTTACATTGAATTAACAACGCTGGCATAAATCAAACTATATCTTAGTATAATAATCTTTTAATTTGACCTCTAATCTTTTTGATAATATTTTATTGAATATTTTTATGTCAGTATTCACTGAGAATATTATAGTATAGTTCTCTTTCTCTGCTTTTATCTCTGATCTAGTTGTAAAGATTGTATTTGCATAATACAAGAATTTGATAGAATCCTTTCTTTTCCTGTTTGTACAGGTTATGTGTTATGGGAATTCATTTTTTGTTGAGTTTGTTGGAAAAAATTGGGATCCTCTAACACCTTTAATGATGCCATTTTAAAAAGACCAATAATATATTCCTTAAGGCCTATCAAGCCTTTGTAGAAATCTACTTATAAACCACGCCCACTTCTCTAATCAGAGTGAAATACTAAGGAACTACCTTACCTTAGCAAAAGTGATAGAATTCATTTGTAAATCCATCTGGTGCTGGTGTTTTTTCTTTGGAAGTTCATTTATGGTTTGTTCAGTTTCTTTTTCTGAGATTGGATTCACATAAATATTCCATATAGCTTGTTCTGCTTATCTAGTCTTTAAATTTTGGTAAATATGCATCAATTTCATTGAATTCTTAAGATTTGTTGGCACGTAATTGGAAAAATATCTTCTAAGAATTCATTTCCTCTTCATGTGTTGTGAATTTTCCTTTTTCATTTTTGATACTGGCCATTTGACTTTCTTTACTCTCTCAATAAAATCATCTAATAGCCTATTCTTTAAGTTATTTTTCCAAAATAAACACCCAGATTCACTGATCAATTCAATTTTTTTTTAAAACTTTTAATTTCTGTTAATATTTTCTGGGATTTTCAGAATTTCTTATTTAGTCTTATGCCCAATGCATTGGCTTAGTCTATGTCTCTTGATGATGTATTTTAAATGAGCATTAGTTATATGACCCTGGAATGATTAAATAGCTTTTTAAAGAAACAAATACACATATAGGAATGCTATATGGGGTTTTTACTTGGTATCAAATCAATAAGGGAATAAACAGTATAAGTAAAACAAATTTTACAATAAATAATATAAGCCTCCATCAAATGATTGAGTTTGCTGCTCTTCTAAGCTCCAAAACTCCTCCAGACATAGAATAAGTCAAGATCCAGGAGTTCTAGTACATTCACAATCAGAATATGCTTTTGATTCCCTGAAAGGAGATCCCCACAGTTGCTCAAGTCCTACTTAGTTATTAGTTATAGACAAAGAAACTCTAGAGTCAGGGTCACTCATGGCATGGCAGCTGGATTGCAGGATCCAATATTAACTTGAAGAAGGTTGTTGTTTTATGTAGTCTCTGAAGTTTTAAGGCCTCATCTGGCTGTAGCTAATTATGGAGCTTGGATGGTAGAGACAGTAGCCAGACTAGAGAAGAACCAACGTCACCACTGTTTTTGTGTCTTTCTGTCTTCCTCCTTTCTTATTGTCATTCCCAGTTATAATCCCCACTCCTTTCTAGATAAAGTTGGTGAAAGGGAGAATGGATGAATAAAATTTTTATTAAGCACTTACTTTGTGCCATGCACTGGTGATGTAAAAAGAAAGTTCAATGATCCCTACTCTCAAGGTATTCCATTCTAATGTGGAAGACAACATTTATAAAAGTTTCCTGTTGCAACACAGATGGAGTGATTCCATGGTCCTAAGGGTGCCAGGGCAACGTGAGAGTAAGAGGACCTTACTAGCACTTGTAACACTCATCTGAAAGTGTTGTTATGAAGCTCAAACTAGATAATGGAAGTAAAGAACTAAGCCCATCTTAAAGCTCTCAATAAATTTCAGTTGTAAATAGGCAAAGATAGTATTCCGCAAGCCCTACTTACTTTGCAGCGTCCTTCTTTTAGTCCCCCAAATGTCTAGTGAATTCATATTACTTAGGGATTCTCTTATTATGGAATTAAAGTGATCTGAAAAGCTAAGTCATAGACAGGAGTTTAAACTGTTGCTCTCACTGAGCGGAACTGTGGCTTAATATAAAGAATCTTAGTGTTATACTACGAAGAATCCATGGAGGAGGAATTTTAAGTGGATGAGATTAATGGGAAGGGCTGAACTAGATGGCCTCTGAGGTTCATTTCAACTCAAAAAAATTTATGATATATTACTAGAAGTAGGAGTTAGGAAAATTGAATTTTAGTTCTCAATAAATAAGGGGTTGCATTGCTTTGGATAAGTCATTTAACTTGTATTTGTTTCTCTTTTTTCATTAGTTAAAAAAAAAAGAAAGATAGATAGGCAACAAATATTTATTAATTGCTTACTATGTGCCAGGCACTGTGCTGAAAACTGGAGATACAAATAGAAATAAAAAAATAATAATTCCTGCTCTCAAGAAGCCTATATATATATATTCTAATCAGCAAAGAAAGGGATCTGAAAAGCCTTAATAATGACCACTTTACCTTACATGATTATGAGGACCAAAGATAATCAAGCATGAGATAATATGAATAGCTATAAATTATATAAATGTAATGCTATTTTTTTATTTTAAAAGACTATCCTGGGAAGAGTCGATGCTTAAAGTAAAGGAATCAGTCCCTATTTTTTGCACCATTGTACCTAAATTGAGGGCATATTTATTGAAAATAACTTGACAATGAGAAGAAAAAAAAAATTCAGCAAATGAATCCTAGTCAAATTACAGTCTATTACAAAAGCCCAGAGGCCTTTCTGACTTTTCTCAGATCAACCTAAAAACACAAATACCTACTTCACTTACATAGGAAGCCAGCTCTCCTGTTGATTGGAATGTCCACTGGTTGATCTTGGTTATTCTGACTTTGTGATGGTTGATCCTTAAAATCCAAAGTTTCATGAGCGGATGGAAGGTTTTGGCATATTTCAAGATTGGAGCACAGCCTTTGGCAAAAGTAGAACATTTGGGCTTGAAAACACTAAGTCACCAGTGGCCATGTGCAACATCAAGCCCTCTCCTGCTTCTGGAACTCCAACTGCTGTAGCGATGCTTTGCCAGTCCCTTGAATGTTGGTGATAAGGGTTTTGGGCAAATGAAAACCAAAAGTGAGAATGAAAAAGGATTATGTGGTTCAGCTGTTAAACCCTTATGGTTCTATTCTTCTATCTTCCTCACTCCCCCTTGCTTGAGAAAGACTGTTTTTTTCTGGGACACAACTAGTGATCAGTCAATGTGGTAAATTCCAATTCATCACTTTCTACAAAACCAGCCAATATACTTTTGGTAGGGATTCATGCCAAGGTAGAAACAATTTGGGTGAGTAGTTCTGACAAGGGAAAAAATAAAAATTGATTTCTGAGGTTTTTGTAAAATCCCAGTCCTATCCATTGTTCTACCATTGCATAAAAAGTCAATTCTTTTAATAAACACCCTATTTATAGTGACATTCATAGTTGAAATGAAGGAAACTCCTTGTTCTGCCTCTTTCTTTCCTATTGAATCAGAAACTATCATAAAGTACGTAGTACTTGTATCCACTGATCTCATGATGGAACACAGGTCCAGTAGGTTCCCTGTTTTGTACATTCATTGATCAGCCTTGCACTGGAGGATAGGACTAGCAGGGATAAAAAGGAATCTTAAGAGGATCCTCATTTCTAATTTATGTCATTAGTTTTGAATCCTTCCTCATCAAACTTCTGGCAGTAGATACTAAGACATTACATATTAAAATGGGATAGATGGGGGTGGCTAGGTGGCACAGCCCTGGAGTCAGGAGGACATAAGTTCAAATCTGGCCTCAGACACTTAATACAAAACTAGCCGTGTGACCCTGGGCAAGTCGCTTAACTTCAATTGCCTTGCCCTCCCCCCTCCAAAATAAAAAGCAAAAATAAAAAATTAAAATAAAATAAAATGGAATAGATGTGCCTTTCGGTTCCTTTTATTACCTCTGTTACCTTCACTAGCAAAAGCTAGTGAAGATCCCCCAAAAGGTCAAAGATAGGAATAAAGACCCTCTCTAAACCAACATATTCACA
>CM053585.1:137361297-137394872 GCA_028646515.1 Pseudochirops corinnae
GGAGTATAGGAACATAATGGGATATTACTGTGCCTTCAAAAACAATGAATATGAGGAATTCAGAGAAACATAGGAAGACTTGTATGAAGTGAGTTAGAGTGAAGTTAGCAAAATCAGAAGAATAATATATACACTGATTACAATAATGTAAATCAAAAGAACACTAAAAGACAATCAAAATCTTAGTAGCTTTAATGACTAGTATTGGTCTTAGAGAAGAGCTGAGGAAGCACTTCCCCCATGGAGGTGGGATGTTGTATGCATGTTCAGTTCAGTCACTGCTGTCTTTGCATTTTTTAAAAGAGACTATGGTTTGGGGTGTATATCTGGAAATGACTGTCACATAAAAATCAGAAGGCATCAATACATTTTTTCTGAGCTAATGAAATGCCTCCAAAGTGACCAGTCATAAGGGGTGAGGAAAGGCAAGCAGGAGAAAGAACAAATAAGGAACTCAAATAATATAGCCCTTAAGTTGGCTAGAATTGCTTCTAATTATTTTCCCTTGTGCTTTAGTTACACATTGAGAACACTGAGTATCCTTACTAATTTATTGTCTGTAAATTCCCATGGATTATAAAGACCAAAAGGCCTCATCCTAAAGTCTAACATTACTTCCAGTGCCAGCATAAAGCTTAGAGGATTAGATCACGAGTAGCCCCATGATGATATTTTCTGTCTCATTCTGGTAAGTAACAAGCTCTTTTGGCTAGGTTTTCATTGCTGAGAAATTTTCCTTCTCATTGTTAAGTGCTTTTCAACAATTCCATTTTGCAGTGAAAATTATCCTTAAGTATAAGGGAAAGCCCAATGATAATAAAAATCCTTATTGCTAAACACAGGCATGCACAAATCTCCATGTACAGGTACAGTCAATATTTGTGTTGGACTTGGTCTGAGTTTTATTTTCCTCCTATGGTCTGCTCTGGAATAATGGACGAACTCCCTTAAATGGTTTCCCATGTGGGGCTGTCAGCTTTGCTTATCAGCACTGAAAACAGCTACTGCCTTACTTCATTTGTAAAGTGGCACAAATTACAACAAATTACCATTGAGATCTAGAAGTATTTGGGGCCTAGGATCTTATGGAAACATAGAAATAAAAGAATTAGGGGGGAAAACCCTCCTCATTCAATTTGTTCATCTGCAAAATATTCCAGCAGTCAATTTCCATGATTTTTCCTTTCTCCCATCAAATATCCTGATGATACTGACTTCACCTGTGCTTCTGTCTTTTGGGATATTCTTGTGTTACCCAATCATTTTGACAGACCCATCCCTTACTTTCTTACAGTTTTTACCAGGTGTTGAGTTTCTATTTGCTTTTCTTTGAATATAGTTCATATTCATGCTAGCAATTTTATTGCTGGGAATTGCAGCTGTCTAGAATTGCAGCCTAGATCCACTAGGTGGCGGAATGAAATGATGCTTTTCACATCTGTTTACTCTGGTCCCCTTGTTACAAATCTCTTTGCCATCTCTAGTTCTCTTTAAGCAGGGTAGGGCAAAAAGAGAATATCTTCAAGTCAGTGAATATTAAAAGTATAAAACACTGACCTTACTCCTCTGCATAAAGCTTTACAACTCATTCCCTCTCATCTCACTTTTCTTTCCCAATTGGTTAAACTGTGTCAATTTGAAACTGATACCATAATCATTGTATTTTGTAGCTAGTCTTGACCCACTCCTATCCCCTAATTCTGCATCTGCACTGTAATATTCTTTGGTTTGGCATAGGAGGTTTTGATCTCACCAATTCATCCTAATTGAGCAAACAACATTTGGAACTGTTAGAATATATAAATTTAAGGCATTGTTACTAAGTTTCTTGTTCTAGCAGAGGACTTAGAATTATCTCATTTCCCATTGTGTCTTAGTCGATGATTTGTAACACACTGAAACTCTCATGAAAACTGAAACCATTGTATTTCTCATGCTTGTTAGCTTTCGTTTTCAGGGGGGAAAAAAGAAAGCAAATATTTGACTTGCTTTGACTACAAGATTTAAACAATGCTCATTGTAGTTCTCTGGCACATCCATGGTTAGCACTTTAGAAAACAAACAAACAAAAAAAGATTCCATCATAGATGAATTAATACCTCAAGATCTGAACTCGGAGTTTCTAAAAGTCATAAATCTGGAAAGGGGTCTTAAAAGGTCATTTGGTCCATGGGCTGACTCCAGATCAGGCAACAACATTTAAACCATCTAAGACACGGGCATCTTCCTATTTTGGAAGATTTCTGTAGATGGAAAATTTTAGCAGCTTGTTCCACGTTGAAGAAGTCTTACTTTAAAACCTTTTACCCTTACTTCTAAGTAAACTCTCTCATCACAGTTTAAATTTACTTCCTTTTGCTCTCTATTAAAGCACAATACTATATAACAGATGATTTCTTTATAGCAAGAGATACTAAGTTTGGGTCCTTGTTTATGTCACCAAAGTCATTCTAAATATAAGCTTTAGTTGGAAACATTTTGGCCATCTACCTGCCTGATAGATCACTGGGCTCAGTATCGGGGAGATTCATCTTCAGTGAGTTCAAATCTGACCTCAGACACTTACTAGCTGTGTGACCCTAGGCAAGTTATTTAACTATGTTTGCCTCAGTTCTTTATCTGTAAAATTGGCTGGAGAAGGAAATGGCAAACCACTCTAGTATCTTTGCCAAGAACACCCCAAATGGGGTAGTGAATAGTCAGATAAGACTGAAAGGACTGAACAACAAGACTGCTTGGCAGAGATATCCAAAAGTATTTATCTAATGGGGTTTTCTACGAACTCAAGGTGAGACAAAGCGAACAATATAAATCTCACAAAGGAAAAGCTGAAGGGATTTTAATTTTTTGATGTCAGTTGTGACTCAAACCAAATTATGCCTCAGTTTTTATTTCTTCAGACAAAATAATCCCAAATGGCAGAAATTACAGGTTCTCCTAGTTGGAAAGGACCTGAGAAGTTTTTTAATCCCACACTTGGTTTGATACATGATCCTTTAACGAGTAGTTCAGCAGTCTCTTTGAACAACTGCAATGATGGAAAAACATGCTTCTCAATGAGGAAGTTCATTCTATTTTTGAACAGATCTAACTGTCCTGGTTCTTTCCCCTAGAGCCACAAAGAATAAGACTAATCTCTCTTCTACATGACAGGCCTTTAAATATTTAAAAGCAGTGACTGTGTCCTCCCTCTCTCATTTTTCTCTGTTAATTCCTTTACTCTTCACAGAGGACTTAATGACCATCTCTTTACTCATTCAAGCTTATCCAGTTTGATACTTGGATAGGTATGTAATCCCATCAGAATGGATAATCCCTCCATTGCTACGGAATTCAATTCCTTCTTATTTTCTTATCCTGTGTGATTACTGTCTATATCTTTTTATAAAACTCTTTAACAGAAGACATGAACAACACTCTACTGCATTCATCATATTCCTTCAACACTGCGTGTAGGCCAGTATAGAACTTGCCTTATCCATCTGTTATATTTCATTCTTGATACAAGGCATTCTACCTCCTTTTCTAGTAATATTTACTTTTTATCACGTCTTTCACACCATTTTTCTCTGATGACATTGTCCCTGTTACATCAAGTCCCAAAGTATTGAAGAGTCATTGTCATTTGAAACAGACTGAGCTAGCCATCCACATTAGAAAAACTGAGTAGATTAAAAATGAATATTGCCCAGATTTTGACATATTGTTGAATGAGAAGTTATAATTTGAAAAAAACTTCAATTGTTCATAGCCATCTTGGATCTTTCCATTGGCCTTTGATTCACCTAAGATTTGATGCTTTTGAAATAATGTTCTTCCTTGATTCATAGCCATATAATATAAATGAGAGAATATAATAGTTTTAAAATATGGGTCTTTTAGTATCAAGCATAATTAAAAGAACTACATAAAGTGAGATCCTACTTGCCTTGCTCCTCCTCCTCAGTTCTGGGTCCAGCTGACCATAATATCTACTCAATATAAAAACATAGATAGAACAGGTCTATGAGCTTTCCATCCAACAAAATTTTGTAATTTGGACTTTAAAAAAAATCTATTTAATTTTTCTAGTGTAGATGTGGCTAGGGCAGTCTCTTTGGAATGACTATGCCTTGATCTAACTGGGAAAATGTTATCTGTGAACATAAATATCTGGAGAACCACATATTTGTTAAGGAATTCTTTCTTAACTCTGTGTGGAACCTCCTCCATTACACTAAAGACTACCAAAAATGGAAGAAGTAAAAAACTGTATTTTTTTAAAAAAGTCAGCTGCGAAAGCAATAGCAGCTACTGACCCATGTGCCTGCTTTCATATATTTATAAAAGTCAGAAGCATGGTCTTTGAATACATCAACAGTATCCTTGAAAATACTATTAGATATGAAGAGTAGGCTTTCATAGATAATTTTCTTAATAGATCACATCATATTCACAAAACTGACTTAGAAATATAGTAAGTATAAGATTCTACTTATGTGTGTGGATTTCAATCAAATATCTGGCTCCCTAGAACAAACCAAAAGGCTATTGAGGATCTATTAATTGCCTTTTATCAGTCCATAGACTTTCTTATCTCTCTGAAGCTTTTGACTTTTTAAACTATTTTTAGGACATTGATTTTTTTTTTTAGGACATTGATTTCACCTGTTTCTGACTGCCTCATCTCAGTCTTTTTTGCTAGTCATCACCCTCACCCTACACCTATGGGTTTGAGCCTGGATCCTCTTCATTTCCCTCTATACCTTCTCTCTTTCTGTAATCTATTAGCTCTTATGTGTTCAGATGTCACCTCTATGCCAAGTTTTATATCTAAGATTGAAATGTCTAGCTCTGGTCTCTATCCTTAATTCCTGCTATGTATCATTGATTATTTATTAGATATGTCCAACTGGATATCCAGTATGTATGATAAGCTTAAGATATCCAAAATAGAACTTACTGTCTTCCCCCCACAATCTCCCACTTGAGTCCTGTCCACTTCCTAATTTCTTTATTTTTATTAAAGGTAGCACCTCCCTTCAAGAACCCAGAAACCTTCTTCCTTAGGAACCAAGGTTCTTAATCTCTTAATTATCCTATATGCTTCAGCTTGGCTTCACCCTTCCCATCCAATCAACTGCTGTGTCTTGTCAAGTCTATTTCCACTATATAGCTTCTATTTTCCCCCTTCTCTTCATTTGACTTCATTTACTTCATATTCTTGTTCAAGCCTTTATTACTTCCTGTTTGAGTAATTACAATAGCTTCTTAATTGGTCTCCCCACCTCATTTCAAATCTACCCTTCACACAGCTGTCAAATCAATATTCCTAAAGTACAAGTCTGACCATGTTTAGTCTTACATTCTGAAGAAGCTCTAGTGATAACCCTTTAATTCTAGCATATAAACTTTTCTAGTTTGGTTTTTAAAGCTCTTCACAATATGGTTCTAACCTATTTTTCCAGGCTTATTATATCTTCTTGTCCTTCACACATCCCATGTTCTAGCCTAACTGGTTTATTTACTATTCCCTATAAACAGCATTCCATATTGGGTGTAAGTCCCTTTGCATAGGCTATCTTCTATCACTAAAATGTACTCACCCCTTGTTTTGGCCTCAGAATCCCTAGCTTTCTACAAAACTCTTCTCAAGTGCCATCATTCAGAGGAAGCCAATACTGAGCATCCCCTCTCCCCAGTTGCTAGTGCTATCCCACCTGAAATTACTTTGCTTCTGCAGTTGATTCCCATAATTCTTGGTAGCTTTCTATAAAGTCCTCTCAAACACTGAATTAGTAAATACTGAACCATTGCTTCCAGGGGAAATACAGGTTTAGGTTTCTATGAGCCTATTTACTTTATTCATTTACTTTACTTTCTGGAGCAGCTACATAGACAGATCAGCTATTTCCTCTTCCTTGAATCATATTGTTGATTCATTAAGACTGAACTCATGGTCAATAGCACTGTACCTCATGCCTGAATGAAGGTTATCTAACACATGTATTGGGAACATTAGATAGCAGCTCAGTACTACACTTTGGGGCCATTGTAAGCAGCAAAATCACTAACAAAAACACAGCAATGTGAAAAATACGGTGCTAAATAAACCACTCACAAAAAGGATAATTGTATACAGTATGAGAGCTGAAACAAGGAAGCAGAACATCACCTTCTTCAACCTTATCTGGAAATGTGTTCTACACTGTTAAGTTGCCCCAAATATTCATTCAGGGCTTAAAAATAGGTATTAGTGAGTAGGCAAGTTGCATGTTGATTTACATGTTGATTGGTTCTCCCTAATAGAAGGTAAGCTCTATGAGGGTAGACATCAATCTTTTTTTTTTAATTTGTACCCCTAGTGTGATCCCCACAGGGATAAGTGCTGAATAAACATTTAATTGAATTGTTAAAGAATAAATTACATAATCAATCATGAAGACAAAATAGTTCAATAATCTATTGAGTATCAGTATTAAATCAGGCACAAAACCACATGCTCACAGAACAGTAGAGGCAACTGTGTTGAAAGGAAGGATGGTATACTCTACCCCATACATAAGTGTTAATCCGGGAAAGACATGAAATTTAAGCAGGTGTAATAAAACAAAATAATGAAGGATATTTCTGAGATTATAATAGGTAAGCCCCTGGGGAAGAGGACATTTATTTCCTAGGGCTAAGAATACAGGGCCCAAGTTGATAATAGAATACATATGAACTCCATCCAGAGTGCTGAGATTCAGTTCTTGGAAAAAACAAGAGCAGTACTATCTACAGATGATAAGCTCATCAAAATGCATTTGTCTGACTCTTATCTTGATTTCCCAAAACTTTAACTTCATTATTTTTCTTACAGCTGCTTTCAAACTCTGAAATGTGATCAAGTTTCCTCAGTGAAGCCTGTCTTTGTCACACAGTTTTGAAAGTTAAAGAGATATAAGAGCTCTACTACAGTCAATACGTCCAAACAAGAATACTTGTTACAACAGTCCTGATGACTGGTTATCTAGATTTTATTTGATAAACCTTAGTAAGGGAGAACATACTCCTTCAGGTGCCATAGTTCTATCAAAAAGTTTCCTTTAAATCAAATGAAAACCTGTCTGTGCCTTCTATTTGTTTCTCCTAGATCTGCACTCTGCGGCAGAAGCTCAGCAAAACAAACCTAATCTTTCTTTCATGTGAAATTCTTCCAAATGTTTGCAGGAAGCTTTCATTTCTCCCTTATTTCTATTTATCTAATCCAGGCTGAAAATCCCCAGTTCATTCTATGGATCCTAGTGTGGCACAATGAAAATTCAATACCATCCTAATGGCCTTCTTTTGGGAATATTTCAGTTTATCAATATCTGTCCTAATATGTGGCAGCAATAATGGAACACAACATTACAGAGACATTCAGTGTAAGGCAAAAATCACACAGTACTAGCATATACCTCGTTCTGGGTAATATGCCTCTCAATTCAATCTGAAAATTAAATTAGCTTATTTAAAAACCAGATAATAATGCTTTTTTATTCCTATTAGTCTTATAATACTCAAGTCAGAAACTGTAAGATCTTGTTTTCAGATAATAGTAATAATAATATTTATACAGTACCATATTTCCAAAACATTTTACAAGTATCTCATTTTGTCTTCACAACAATCTTAGGAGGTAAGGTGCTATTATTATTCCTATTTTATAGATGAAGAATCTGAGGCAGATAGAGGTTAAGTGACTTGTCCAGGGTCTTAGTAACAGTTTGACGCTGGCTTGAACTCAGATCTTCTTTATTCCAGGCCCAGTGCTCTTTCTATCCACTAATCCTTCCACCTCTATCTTTTACTTGTGAAGTTGACTTTCAGATTAATTCATATTAGTATATTTGGCCCAAAACTTTAGTCCATTCAAATAATTTATATCCATACTCTGTCATTAAGGGTATTAACTATTACTTTTAGCCCACATATATCATGCTTATTAAATTTTCAGATAAGAGAAAACTAGAAATAACAGCATATAAATGTGTATGTATACACAAGTACATATACAAATTTTGTTGTTCAGTCATTTGGTCATGTTTGACTCTGTGACCTCATGGATGATAGAATTCCAGGACCTTCTATCCTCCACTATTTTTCAAAGTCTGTAAAAATTATGTTCTTTCTTTCCAAGATACTATCTATCTGTCTTCTGCTGTCCTCTCTTCCTTTTGGCTTCAATCTTTTCCAACATCAGGGTCCTTTCCAATGAGTCCCATCTTCTCATGATGTGGCCAAGGAAATTACAAGCTTCAGTATTTGACCTTCCAGTGAAGAGCTGAAATTAATTTCTCTTAAGTATTTACTGATTTGACTTTGCTGTCCAAGGGATTCTCAAAAGTTTCCAGCACTACAGTTTTAAAATATCAATTGTAGTCCAACTCTCATAGCACTGGGGCAGCTAGGTGAAGAAGTAGATAGAGCAGTGGTTCTCAACTTGTGGGTTGCGACCCCTCTGGGGATCTAACAACCCTTTCAAAGGGATTACAAAGGCTGCCTAAGGCCATCAGAAAACACATATTTCTGATGGTCTTCGGAACTGAGACACCGCTCCTCTATCTGTCTCCAGGAAGGTCCGCCCACATGCAGATATGCTGACATACAAATATTAAAGGGTTGCAGCATTAGAAAGGTTGAGAACCACTGAGATAGAGGATGGGCCCCAGAGTCAGGAGGACCTAAGTTCAAATTTGGTGTCAGACACTTGACACTTAATTAGCTGTGTGATCCAGGGCACATCACTTAACCCCAATTACCCAGTAAAAACAAAATACAACAAAAAAACAAAGCTTTGACTGTATGTCCTTTGTTGGCAAGGTGATGTCTCTACTTTTTAGTATGCTATCCAGATTTGTCATTGCTTTCCCTCCAAGGATCAAGCATCTTTTAATTTCATGACTGCAGCTGCTTTTGGCAATTTTCTTTGAGCCCAAGGATATAAAATCTGACACTGCTTCCATTTCTTCTCCCTCTGTTTGCCACAAAGTGATGGAACCAGTTGCCAAGATCTTAGTGTTATTTTTTTTTAATGTTAATCTTCAAACCATCTTTTACACTCTCCTTTTTCACTGTCATCAAATCTTCATAATCCTCTTCACTTTCTACTATCAGAGTGGTATCATTTGCATTTGTAAGATTATTGATATTTCTGATATTTCTCCTGGCAACCTTAATTTCAGCTTTTAATTTATCCAGGCTCGCATTTTGCATGATGTATTCAGCATATAAGTTAAATAAATTGGGTGACAATATACAGCCCCAATATTAAATCAATCAATTGTTCAATGTTTGCTTCTAACTGTTGCTTGTTGACCCTGATTACAAGTTCCTCAGGAGACAATTAAGATGATCTGATACTACCTTCTCTTTGGGGACTTGACACATTTTGTTGTGATATACATGGTCAAAGACTTTATTTTTTCTGGAACTCACTTGCTTTTTCCATAATCCAGAAGATGCTGGCAATTTAGCTTCTAGTTCTACTTTCTCCTCAAAAACCAGCCCGCACTTCTGCTAATTCTCAATTCATATATTGCTGAAGCCTGGCTTGCAGAATCTTAAGAATAATCTTGCTAGTATGTGAAATGAATACATTTGTTTGGTAAGTTTCACATTCCTTGGCATTGCCCTTCTTTAGGATTGGGACATAAACTGATCTTTTCCAACCCAGTGGCCACTGCTGTGTTTTCCAAATTTGCTGAGTGCAGCATTTTAAAAGCATCATATTTTAGGAATTTAAATAGTTCAGCTAGAATTCAATCACCTGCAGTAGCGTTATTATAAACACTGTTTCCTAAGGCCCATTTGAGTTCATTCTCCAGGATATTTGGTTCTAGATCAGTAATCACGCTATGGTCATTATTAGTGATGTGAAGATATTTCTTGTAGTTCTTTTATGTATTTTTACCACCTCTTAATCTCTTTTACTTCTCTTAAATTCCTACATATGATGTTATTTACACACATTCACACACACACCCCTCTATACAAGTCACTATTAATCGGTAAATAATACAAAGCCTAGTATAGATTCCTAGGTTATGACATTAGAGATCTCCTTCCATGTTGATATAGAACCATTAATGACTATTTGGATCTAACCATTTACTCACTTCTAAATCTACTTAGCTATACTGTTGTCATTCATGTCTGTCCATCTTGTCTCCAGGCACAGCATGAAACTCTTTGTTAAAATCTAGATAAACTAATATGGATAGAATTTCCTTGATTTACTCATCTAGAAGTCTTGCCCAAAAATGACCAATTCCTTTTCCACATATTCACTAACCCTCTATTTTAATCAATCAACAATGAATTATTTAATAACCACTGTATGCTAGATTATATACTAGGTGCTAGAGACACAAAGACAAAACAAAAATAGCCCTTTTTCACAAGAAAATTACATTCTAGTGGTGTGAAAGAATATGTACATATATACAAAATATATAAAGTCAATACAAAATATTTTAAGAATGAGTACAATTTCTTGGGAGGTGATGAAGGGGCCAATTTAGCAGGAATATAGAGTGATTATAATAGTGCAATATATACTAAATCTGGAAATATAGGCTGGAATCAGATTAAAAAGGACTTTTTCCTACAGTGAATAGGAACTCATTGGAGATTCTTGAGGAGAGTAGTGACACAGTCATACTGGTGTTCTCAGAATATCACTTTATCATAGGTGTGGAGTGTGAAGCCCAGAGAGGAAAGATTAAAGGAAAGAGGCCAATTAGAAGTTTGTTAAAACAGTTCCAGCATGAAGTGATAAGGGCCTTCACTACCAAGACAGCTGTGCAAGTGGAATTAGCTAGACCAATTTAAAAGAAGTTGTGGAAATAGAATTGATGCAATTTGGCAACTAATTGAGCATGGGGAGGGGGGGGAATGGAGGAAAGAAATTAGAAAGTTGAGTGTGACTCTGTGATTACAAACCTGAATGATTACTGGGAGGATGGAAATCCCCTCAAGACCAACAGGGAAGTTCAGAAGAGGAATGGACTTGGGAGGAAGAGATAACAAATTCTGTTTTATACATGTTGAGCTTAATTGCTGTTGTGTTTTTTGTACTTTGTTTTTGAAGAGAATCATGGCATCAAGGAAATGATGACATGACTTGCATTTGACTTTGATTTGAGTGAACAAGGCCTGTGCAAAGTCACCAGCCTCACTTTCTCCTCCAGAGCCAACTGAGTGAGTACAGTGACCAGATATTCATCAGGATGACTGGAGATGACCCAGGACACAATGGGGACTATGACCCTTTTAGACTTAGGCCCTTTCACATATTTGCTTAGAGTGAGGTAATGCCCATTTAGGGAACAGGCCTCTTTAAAAGTGAGTGAAAGAATGGCCCTTTTAATTGAAAAAAAGAAAAAAAATCAAGCTGGGAGAGGAAGACCCTTAGGGTTGGTGTTCCCAAGAGAAACAGTTAACATTAACATTCACTCTAAGCCAGAAGGGTACAAAATACAGTCATATGCAATTGGAAATGTCTAATGGGCTTTTCTCTTGGATACTCACTGTTGAGATGTTTTAGTTATGTCTGACTCTTTACGATCCCATCTGGGGTTTTCTTGGCAAAAATACTAGAGGGATTTGCCATTTCCTTCTCCAGCTCACTTTTACAGATAAGGATCTGAGGTTTAAGTGACTTGCTTAGGGTCCCACAACTAGTAAGTGTCTTAGGCCAGATTTGAACTCAGGAAGCTGAGTCTTCCTGACTCCTGGCTGGTACTCTATCCACTGTGCCAACTAGCTGCCCCTGGACACTCAGTTTTAAAAATACTGCTCTTTATTGTTTCTCCTTATTCTATGTAACCACTCCTAAATAGACCATCATTCATTTCCCTCCTCTTAGCTACAGAGTACATTCTCTTCTCTCTATAACATGCATCCTTACCTTAGTATCCTAGGCTCCTTTGGTAGTGTGGTAAACCTTATGGACTCCTTGTCAGAATAATGTTTTTAAATGCATAAAATAAAACATGTGAAATTATGAAGAAAATAAATTACATGGAAATACAGTTATTAAAATATTTTTTAAAATAAGTCCACAGAACTCAAGTTAAGGACTCATGTTCTAAATTATCTCTCTAAGGGATCTCATCTTCTTGGAAGGGTTCAATGGTCATTTCTAAGCAAAGGAGGAAAGAATGTCCAATAGTGCCATACAATGCATTGAAATGAGGAGAAAGTGTCAGGTCTCAGTGAGTGGCAGAAAATAGGACTGAGGAAGGACTAAGGAAGATGAAAGGAAGTTTGTTAATGATTGAGCAGATGTTTTAGGGAGCACAGTAGAAGAGTCAAACAAACTAGAGCAGAACACTGGGGAGATAGAAATGTGAGATGGATGGTAATAAAGGAGTGAATAGCTGGGATGGGGAAAATGAAAGTGTTATTCTGTGTCCAGGGGTTCAGCACCACTCAGATAAAGAGACAAGAGAAGTAAGATTATAACCATTAAGACATGAGTTTCAAAGGATGGGCAGAGGAACCTTGAATGAAGCTCATGATTAGGTGGTTTGAAGTCATCTGTCAAGGCTCTAATCTGATGAAAGATGTTGTTGTGAATTGTGAGGGACTTGTGGTAAGCAAGGGGAGTCTTGGAACCTGATCAGGAGGAAGAGGTGGTGATGTGAGATGAAATATGGTTCTAGAACAGCCCCGAGAAAATATCTGGTGCTGATATTGGAGAGGCAAAATATAGTCATGATCATTTGGACAAGGATCAACAGAAGCAGACACAGATCGTATTTTTATCAATGTATACTGACAATGGTAATATGCTCACTTGTACAGAAAAAAAAGAACTACATATAAGTATTTGGTAAATAAATCATAACATTGGCACAGAAGCATGACATAATAGTAAACCAGTCAATGAGCATTTACTAAGTTCATCCTACGTGCCAGGAACTGTCTCTAAGAAAGGAAAATAATAACCACAACCAAAAACACAGTCTCTGTACTTTAGGAGCCCTCAGGATAATGGAGGAGACAATATGAAAACATCATATTTATATATGTATACATATATAGATAGATATAGATGGATAAATATATGTGTATATACACACACATATATATACATATACACACATATTTATGTATGTATATATCTTTTCATATATACGTGTGTGTGTGTGTGAATGCCTACTACAATTAGTGGTAGTCTCAGAGAAAAGGCAGTAAGATTGAGAATGATCAGAAAAAGTTTTTTGCAGAAGGGAGGTCTTTAGCTGAGACTTGAAGGAAGCCAGCAAAGATTAGAGACTGAAATGAGAAGGGATAGTTTTCAGTTAATGTAAATATCTGTGGGAGACAGATTTTCATATGTGAAGAACAGAAAGGAGGCCAGTGTCACTGGATTGCAGAGTATAGGGAGAACAGTGAGGTGTAAAAAGACTAGGGGAAGTTATGAAGGGCTTTAAAAGCAAAACAGATGATTTTATATATGATCTTGGAGGTAATAAGAAGCTACTGTTTTGTTTTGGTTTTTTTTATCATATAGAGGGAGTAATATCACCAGACCTGCTACTTAGGAAAATCACTTTGAAGGATGGACTGGAATGGGAAGAAACTTGGGGCAGAGGTACCAACAAGCAGACTATTGAATGGCCCAGAATTTAGGTGATGCGGGTCTGCCCCAGGTGGTTGCAGTGTCTGAAGACAGAATAGGGCATATATAAGAGGTGCTAAAAATGTAGAAATGCTAAGATTTGGTCACTGGTTTGATATGGAGGAGGAAGAGTAAGAAAAAGGAAGTGAACATGACAGATTATGAGTCTGGGTAACTGAGAAATGGTTTTGTGTAGAAGTTAGATATTTTTCATAAATCAATTGACAGTCTAAAAAAGAGAATAAAAAGATAGAAATGCAATAATCTGAGTTGGAACTAGACAAATTAAGGAAAATTAAAAGACCACATTGGAAGAAGAATCTGTGAGTACTCTATAAGGAAAAAAAAACCCACAAAAAACCCAACAACAACAACAAAAAACTCTAACTTTGAAATATGCTGAGTCATTGGCATCCCAGGAAACAGCATTAAAACCTAAATATATTTATTTCATAAAATCACAAAAGAAGGCTGATCAGAAGAATTATAATCAAGAGGAAAAGTACAGATCAGTGGAACGCATGTGATAGCATAAGATAGAAATCCCAAATCTAATTCATCTTGGAATATAATTTTCAAACTACAGAGATTTGTGGACAAGGAAAAAAAGTCTTGCAAATAGTAAAAACAAAACAAAACAAAAAAAGCAACAACTAATTTTCCAAAGACTATATATCTAAATTTCTGAAGACTATTGATCAACTAAAAGAAATGAAAGGAGGGGCAGCTAGGTGGGGCACAGTGACTAGAGCACCAGCCCTGGAGTCAGGAGGACCTGAGTTCAAATCTGGCCTCAGACACTTAATACTTACTTACCAGCCATGTGACCTTAGGCAAGTCACTTAACCCCAATTGCCCTGTCTTTTCCCCTCAAAAAAACCCCCAAAAACAAAAAAAAAGGACAAAAAAAGAAGTATATTTATAAAAAAAGAAAGGAAAGGAAAAACCAGACTATATAAAAAAAAAATGTAATGGAAAATTGCTTGAAAACATGAACATAATCCTACATTTAGGAAAAAAATTCTTAATAAGTATCCTTTTTTTTTTTGAGAAAATCAGAATAAAGCAGAGGTTTTAGAATACACACACAGACCAAAAGGAATCTGTGAAGGTTAAATAACTTGTAGTATTAGGAATGGGTTAGATGTTTACATGTTGAAAATGAACTCTAAGAGGAATGTGCATTTTAAGTTTGGATTTTCTTTGCCTCATTGATTGAACAAAGAGTGATCAACTATGGGTTCAGATGATCAAAAGGGGGGGATGTCCTAATGAAATAGGGAAAGTGATGAAAATGACTAATATTTTTCTTATAATCAGGTCCCCACAGGTGAAGAGCATTCAAAGACAAGGATGTGGGGGCTTACGAGGAAAGGGAAAGGATGGATCACACTCTTATCTAAGTTAGGCAGGGAAATACCACAATTATAGTAGTAAAGCTGAAAAAAAATGGGGGGGGGACTGAGCAGGGCAAAAGAATCAGAGGAGGTAAATCTCAGATTAAGGGCAAAGTTGGTGACTAGAATGTGTTGAGTAAAATAAGCTACAGATACTTAGTATTGATATCATTATTTTCATTTAAAAATAAAATTGTGCAGGACTTGATAGAGGGGAAAACAAATAACAATCTTGATATTGGTTGGTTGTTGTCCTTTGTTCTGGAAGAGAGCCAAAATAACATTACTGGGCTAGAATCAAGTTTCAGTGTGTTCCACTGTGACTGATCAGCCCAATACGAGCTCAGAATGTTCTACCACAGGTCAGGTACAAATAGTCCATGTAAACATTTGGGGTGGATTCCCTAAATTTGTCCATCTTGCATTTCTTTTGAGCTGTCTCAATTTTGCTTTGCCCGTAGAGCACAGCACCTTCTCTGATGTGGGCACACCACGCTGAGCGGTCCTGTACCAGTGTCTCCCATGTCATACAATCAGTTCCAAAGTTTTTAAGAGAGACCTTGAGAGTGTCCTTGTATTGCTTCTTCTGACAGCCATGTCAATGCTTTCCTTGTGTGAATTCTCATAAAACAGTCTTTTAGGCAAGTGGACATTTTTCATTCAAACAATGTGGCCAGCCAATCTGAGGTGTACTCTCTGAAGTAGAGTTTAAATGTTTGCCAGTTTAGTTTGAGAAAGCACCTCTGTGTCTGGTACCTTATCCTACCAGGTGATCTTCAGATTCTTCCTAAAACAATTCAAATGGAAGTGATTCAGTTTCCTAGCATGGTGCTGGTACACTCTTCAGGTTTCACAGGCATACAATAATGAGGTCAGCACCACAGCTCTGTAGACCTTCAGTTTGTTAGTCAGTCTAATACCTCTTCTCTCCCATGCTTTTCTTCTGAGACTCCCAAACACTGAGCTAGTTCCGGAAATGCATACATCAACCTCATTATCAATGTTTATATCCCTGGAAAGTACACCACCAAGGTAAGTGAACTTATCCACAGTACTCAAAACTTTTCCTTTTGCTGTAACTGATGGTTCCACTTACTGAAACTGGAGCTGGATACAAGTTTTTCTGAAGTGGGGAAGTGAAGCAGATGTAGGTTTTACAATCAGAACTAACCTTGTACACCTACCAAAAGGAATGAATGACAGGCTCATAGCAACACAATTGCCACTTGCAGGAAAATGCTCCCATCATGATGAACCCTGATGAAATCAAAGATAAATTTTATGAATACCTGCAGACTCTTATCATCACTGTGCCAAAAAAGGACAAGCTTATAATTCTGCTCAATTTTAATACTAGAGTAGGTTCTGACTACCAGACTTGGCAGAATGGATTTGGAAACAGTAACAACAATGGTCACTTATTACTAAAGACTTATGCCTCTCATGACCTTCTCATCACCAACACTGTCTTCCATTTACCTAAACACAATAAAACTTCGTGGATGCACCCTTGCAGGAAACATTGGCATTTAATAGACTATGTGATTGTAAGGAGAAGAGACGGACAGGATGTGAGACTGTATGAAATGCTGAACTGATCACAGATTTATCCTCTCAAAACTAAATATTCACATTTAACAAAAGTGATGTCCCCAAGGTGAAATGACTACCAGAAGAACTAATGTGAACAGATTAGAGCTCTTCTTCTGTGCAGAAACATTTTGTTGCTAACTTGGAGGGAAAGTTGAGCCAACACACAGTTTGCAACAGTGGATCAGAAAAGGACTGGGCAGCTTTCAGAGATTTGGTGGGTTGTCATGCATTTGCCCATCTTGGTCAGAACACAGCAATCTTGACATTGCATATTAATGGGAAGAATTGACTCATTAAAATGGGGAAGTATTCAAATGAATTATCAAGCAAAACCTGTCATTTTGTTGAATACAAGATAGACACTTAAAACATAAAGATTCAAACAGAGTTAAAATGAAAGTACAAGTAAAATTTAAGTCAAATTTATTACTTGTCAGATGAACCCAAAATAGCAGGTGTAGACATCAAGATTTCAGGAAGGTAATATTAACAATAGTTACTGCTAAAAACCAGACAGATACTTCAACCTGGATATACCATAAACATCTCAGATACAACATGCCTCAAATGGAATTCACCACTTCTAGAATTCCTCTTTAGGGGATATCACCATTCTTCCAATCTCCGAAATTTGCAATCTAGGAATCTTCCTCATCATTCATTCTAACTCTCCCAGTAACCAAACAAGTGCCAAGAGTTGCTAATCCCATGTCCTCAGCATCTCTCAATCTATTCTCTCAGTTTAGGTAAGAACCAACCTAGTTCAGGACTTCAGTAGCTCTTCCCTTGATGATTGCAGTAACCCTATAATCATTTTGCTTCATCTAGTTTCTTTCCTCTATAATCTACCCGCTATGCATTTTCCAAATTGATATTCTAAGAGCACAGGCCTTGATGATGCTATTCTCTTTGCACAAGAAGCTTAAGTGTTTCTCTATTGCTTATTGGGCAAAATGCAAGTTACTGTGGCTTTTAAAGCCCTTCACGATCTGGCTCAAACTGACCTTTCAAAGTTGCTTACACATGACTTCTACTGCTCTTTATCTTCCCATTAAACTATCCCTTATTCTGTTCCAGTGCTGTTCCAACACTTAACACAATGCTAGGCATATAGGAGACACCTGATAAATGTTTATTGGTTGATTGTTCCCTATACATGACATTCCATGTCTTGAATCCATGTCATGAATAGAGTATCCTCTCATATTTAAAATGTTCTGCCTCTTTACACTTGGAACCCCCTCTTCCTCCAAAGATCAACCCAAATACCATTGCCTTCAAAAGACATTTCCTTATTTCCTTAGCTGTTAGTGTCCTTGATTTCTTAATTACTATGTAATTATTTTGTATGTCCTGTAGTAATAATAATGATAGCTAGCATTTTATATATGGCCTCCTCTGGGCCAAATAGTATGCTATGTTTTCACAATGTCATTTGATTCTCATAATAATCCTGGGAGGGAGGTATTATTATTATCCCCTTTTTACAGGTGAGGAAATTGAGGTAAACCGTTATGTGACTTGTCCAAGGTCACCTAACTTGTAAATTCCTAAAGTCAGATTTTAATTCAGATCTTCCTGAAACCAGGTCCAGAGTTCTATCCACTGTGCCACCTACTTGTTAGCTGCCATGTATAGGGCATATTATGAATACATATATGTATTTGTGTGTGTGTATATATATATATATATATATATATATATATATATATATATATACACGTGTGTTTATGCATATACACACCTCAGTAGGAGAGGAAGGAGGAAGCAACTTACCTGCAAATGATATCTATCAATCTATCTATCATTTCTGGACAAGTTGCTTCTTCCTGGAAGAACATAAGCTATGTGAGGGTGGAGATTGTATCCTTTCTCTATTTGTACCTTCAGAACACAGCATAATATTTTGATATAATAATTGTTTAATAAATTCTTTCTGATTAATTGGGAAACACATCATTCATAAGCTATAGATAACAGATACAAGCATAGATAATTAAATTAGTTCTATATTGAAATAGATGAGCCAAATATATATATATGTCTTTAAAGGAAGAGCTAGCTAAGTGGGGAGAAAAAAGACACAGATTGGAAGGTAATAATTGTCAATGACTTAAACACGCCCCTATCAAATGCATACAACAGGAGTATTTCAATCAACAAACATTCGTTAAGCACAAATTCTGTTCTAGTACCTGGGGGTAGAGACATACAGAATGAAATCATTTCTATTCTCAAGGAAATTAAATTATTTCTAAGGAATCAACTTACACATATATCAGTATGTATAGAATAAATATATTAAAATAAATGCAATACAACTAAATTAAAAATAAAATAGGGAGCAAAGGCATTAGAAGTTGAAGGGATCAGGAAAGACTTCAGAAAGAAGGAAATTATGCTTCTGAATAGTATGTTTGGAAAAACTACATATGATAAACTTCTTGCTTTAAGCTTCTCCCCAGTCTGTCTTCAGTTTTAAATGTGATTTTCCTAAAGGGTAAGACTGACATGTTATTCCATTACTCAGTAAACTCCAGTAGCTATTCTTCATGCCTGGAACACTCGCCCTCTTTGCCTCTGCTTCCTGAATTTCCTGGTCTTCAACATTCAGATTGAATTTCACCTACTGCAAGAAGCCTTTCTTGGTTTCCCCTTCCTACCTACCTGTCCCCCAAATCTTATTGTCTTTCTGCTGAGATTACCTCCTACTTAATCTGGATATATCTTACATGCTCACAAGATGTTGGTGGCAGCCAGGTGGCACAGTGCAAAGAGTGTCAAGCCTAGAGTCAGGATGACTCATCTTCCTGAGTTCATATCTGGCCTCAGGCACTAGCTGTGTGACTATGGGCGAGTCACTTAACCCTGTTTGCCTCAGTTTCCCCATGTATAAAATGAGCTGGAGAAAGAAATGGCAAGTAACTCCAGTATCTTCACCAAAATGGGGTCACGAAAAGTTAGAAATGTGAGAACAAAAACAACATATAAATATTTGCACATTATCTCCACCATTAAAATTTGAGTTCCTTGAGTACAGGGTCTTTGTTTTTACCTTTATTTTTAATTCCAGTGCTTAGCCCAGTGACTGGTGGGTGCTTAATAAAAGCTTTCTGTTTTTGCTAATGATAATTATTGTATTGGTCATAAGATAATAAAGCTAAACTAGAAAGAATTTTGAAAAACATCTAATCTAAACTTCTCATTCTAAAGATGAGGAAATTTAGGCTCAGGAAATTTAAAAGTATAGATGTATGTATGCATGTGTGTGTGTGTGTGTGTGTATATATATACATATATATATATATATATATATATATATATATAAAATTTAGGCTCAGGAAGTTTAAAAGTATAGATGTATGTATGCATGTGTGTGTATACATATACACACACACACACACATACACACACACATTATATATATGTATGTATGTATGTATGTATTTCCCTAGGGTCAAGTTGGATTTATACCAGGAATGCAAGGATGGTTCAATATAACTAATCCAGTATTGCTCTTTTCTCTACTTGGCAAGGAGATCAAGTGTATACTTACTGATGGAATTTTTAGGTTCTTTCGGTCTCTTTGATTTACATTAGTTATACTTCCTTTAGAAATGATGACATGTTATACTGATATCTATTTATTCATTTCCCTTTTTTCCACATCAACATCTTGTTTAAATGTCATACTGGAGTTTCCTCAATAGCATGTCATACCTTTTAATTTTATTAGCTTTTTTATATTTTCCTTAATTTTGATCTTTTGTTGAAAAAATTGACGTCAGCCTTAACATAGACAATGATTCCATAATGAGTCCCTTATTAGTAACCCATTGAGTCTTCACTATTCAAACATAATCAGTTTCATTTCTTGGGGCAAATATAATTGCTATGTCCAGAATCAACTGATTTTCTCCAGAAATTATTAATGATATGTAGGCAGGTAGTTTTATATATATATATATATATATAAAATGATATGTAGGCAGGTGGCAGGCTATTATATATAATCCTCTTTGTTTCATACTTGTGAGCCAACATTTATTTTTGCTACCCTCTCTTGTACTATAATGCATTTAGGCTATAAAATGATGAAAATTACAATCAGGTCAGGTCAGGTAGATAAGCATTTATTAAGTAGCTATTATGTTCCAGGTGCAGTGCTAAGCTCCTTCCATGTAACAAAAAAAAAAATGTTAACACATTTCATATTCACAACTTGGGTCTTAGCTTTCCCTCAAAGGCTTCTTAATAATTAGAATCATAGTTCTAATGAATATTCAAATAGTAAACAAAATACTATTAAAGAACATATATGTATTTACATACATATATACATACCTATATTAGATATGTATATATATATATATAGGTATGTATTTATAATGTATGTTTGTGTTTCCCTATGACCAAGTTGAATTTGCACCAAGATATATGCAAGGATAGTTCAACATTAGGAAAGCTAATGGAATTATTAACAATGAAATAATAATAATAATTGAGAAGTAATAATGAAAAAATAGGATCACATGATTATATTAGCAGATGTGGAAAAATACCAAAAACAGCAGTGTTCACAAACTAAGGAACATAAATAATACAAATTGTTTTCCTTAATATACACAAAATCATTTACCTGAAACTAAGAGTAAGCATATTTCTAAAGGCTAATTAGTGAAAGCTTTCCCAATTAGATCAGAAGGTAAAAGGATGCATACTTTTCCCAGTATTACTTGGCATAATGCTAGAAATTCTGACTATTGCAATAAGACAAGAAAGACAAATTAAGGGAATGTGGAAAGTAGGCAAAGAAGACACAAATGTATCTCTTTTTGCAAATGATATTATGGTTGTCTCCAAGAACACTAAATACTTGCCTTCCCCTACTCACTGTACCCTCCCCCCAAAAAAATCAAGAGAATATCTACAGTAATGTGGCAGAAAAAATAAATACAAAAAACCCATTAGCCTTTCTGGATTTTGCTAAGAAAATACATAAGGAGACAGGAAGAGATATTCTCATTTAGATAACTACAAAATACATTAAATATCTGGGAATTAGCCTAGCCAAAAACCACATATATAAATGCAATAAACGTTCAACTGGATTTTCTCTTTAATGATAAAGACAGCCCATCCATTCCTGTTTATCCTATGTCACCCCTGTCCAGGTGCTGCCCCAGATTCATCACTAGCTCTACCTAATATGTTAGGGATCTTCCTCACTTTCACCTGACATTACAACAATTCTAGAGAGACACTTGGGCTGAGTCTCATTATATGATCAATCCATCTTTTTTTCATTCATATATTTTTGAGATATCGTTCTTTATCAATCAACAAAAACAAATTAAGCATCTATTATGTGCTATACCTTGGTATAGGTTCTGGGATTACAAGTACAAAAGTTAGACAGACCTTGCTCTCAAGGGGTTTACATTCTCCTACAGCACAGGCCCTGGAGTCAGGAACAACCTGAATTCAAATGTAACCTTAGATACTTGCTAATTGTGTGACCCTCAGCAAGTCATATAACACTGTTTACCTTAGTTTCCTCATCTATAAAATGAGCTGGAGGAAAGAATGGTAAATCACTCCAGTATCTTTCCCAAGAAAACCCCAAATGGGGGTCACAAAAAGTAGGACACAACTGAACAACCACAACAAAGGAGAGTACAAAATTTTCAAATATAAGTAAATATAGGATAGCTGCAGTAGGGGTGGGGGGAGGGAGTAATAGTGAATATAAGGGAGTTAGGAAGTCCTTAGTTCAAATTCAGCCTTATCCACTTACTAGCTGTGTGACCCTGTACAGTCACTTATCTCTGTCTTGGTTGTTTTCTCTGCCATGCAATAGGAATAATAATAGCACCTACTTTGTAGGATTATTGTGAAGATCAAATGAGACAATATTTGTTAAAAAAAAAAAAAAAAAGAAAGCACTTAGCACAGTGCCTGGCACGTAGTAGGCTCAATATAATTGTTTATTCTCTTAATTCCCTTCCCTCTAATGACTGGAAGAATCAAGAAAGACTTCTTGAAGAAGAACCATGAGTTGAGTCCTAAAGGGAGCTAGGGATTTCAAAGGTCAAGGGTAGAAATGGAGACTGCTTTAGGCATGGAGACTATTTTTTTTTTTTGCTTTTTGGAGGGGGGAAGGGCAGGGCAATTGGAGTTAAGTGACTTGCCCAAGGTCACACTGCTAGTAAGTGTTGAGTGTCTGAGACCGAATTTGAACTGAGGTCCTCACAACTCCAGAGCTGATGCTGTATTCACTACAGCACCTCGTCAACCCAGGGAGAGAACTTTTCAAATTCAAGGAAATGGGGTAAGGAATGTCATTTGTTCTTAAAAGTTCCACAGGTGTTATATTTTGTAACCTACCTCTCCAGTTTATTTTTGTTTTCTTTCGGATTCTTTTAGTTCTTAGGAGACTATAGTGTTCAATGATTCCCAGACACACAGAAACACTAATAGAATGTTTGTTTTTAAAAGCTGGATCTTCTTTTCTTTCAGAGAAGTTTGGGATGATTAAAGGAGCTTTTCAGTCATGTAAAGGCAACACAACCTGCTCTCTAGCAGTTAGGTGGCACAGGGGCCTGAAGTCAGGAAGATCTGAGTTTAATTTTAACTTCAGACTAGCTGTGTGATCCTGAGAAAGTCACTTAATCTGTCTGTCTCAGTTTCTTCATCTGTAGTATGGGAATAATAATAGCAGCTATATCCCAGCACTTTTGTAAGGATCCAATTATATAATATTGCAAAACTCTTTGCAAATCTAGAAAAATGTTTACTACTGCTACTATTACTGCTGCTGGGGCTGCTGCTGCTGCTGCTGCTGCTACTACTACTACTACTACTACTACTACTACTACTACTATTCCTAATCCTACTACTCCTACTATTCCTACTACTGTCTCTTTCCTATCTAATTCTGAGTTCACTTCATTATTCATTTGTACCACATTGCAGACATCTATACTTGTGGACAAGATCCATAGCTTGTCCATATAACAACACAGCACAATCTAACCATTTTCCACTCACTTGTTTTTTTCCACTGTGGATGATTAGGCCAAATACTATCTCCACTTCATTTCTTCTTCTTCCTCCTCCTCCCCCTCCTTTTTCTTTCTCTTTATAATGCTGTTGTTACTATGTAAGCAGAAATACTGGTTCTGTTTTCTTCACTCAATATTAGTTTTTATAAATCTTCCCAGGTTTCTTTGAAACCAATCATTTTGTTATTTCTTTCAGCACAATAGTATTCCATTATAGTTATCATAATTTGTTCAACCATTCTCCAATTGATAGATATTCTCTTAGTTTCCATATAGTCACCATCACAAAAAGAAGTCATAAATATTTTTATACATATGGGTCTTTTTTCTCTGTCTTTGATTTCTTTGAAGTACAGAGCTAATGGAGGTATTCCTGGGTCAAAGGTTAGACATAGCTTATTAAATCTTTAGTCATAGTTCCAAATTGCTTTCCAGGATGGCTGGCCCAATTCCCAGCTCCACCAACAGTACAACAATGTTCACATTTTCCCATAACCTTTCCAACATTTGTAATTTTCCTTTTTTAAATCATCTTTGTCAATTTAATAAGGTGTGAGCTGGTATCTCAGAATTGCTTTCATCTGTATTCCTCTAATTATTAGTGATTTGGAGGTTGTTGTTTTTTTTCTCTTGCTTTATTTTATTTTATTTTTTTTGAATTGATTTGTTTATTTACTTTTAGTTTACAAGATTCAGTTCCACAATTCCTTCAGTTTCAAATTTTCTCTCCTCTCTATCCCCCCCACCTCCATGGCATCATGTAATCAAGTGTAGGATCCGCAAATACTTTCACATTGGACATTAGTCTGCTTGTATAAAAGGGTTATAACCAATGGAGTGAACAATGGGAAAAAAGAAACAAAACCAAATATGGAAAAGAGCGATAGCATGCAGATTGCTTCAGTCTCCATTTAAACTCTGTTCTTTCTAGATCTTTCTCTGAATGTAGACATCTCCTTCCATCCTGAGACTTGTAGAGTTGTCTTACAACTGTGTGTTGCTGAGAAAAGTCCAGCTTGGTTGTGTTTTTTTTTTTAATATGGCTATTGATAGCTTGGATTTCTTCCTCTGTGAGCTGCCTGTTCATGTCCTTTCACCACGTATCGATTACAGAATGACTTGTGGCAAATTTGAACACATTCTACATTTTAATGAAAATGAGAACTTTCTCAGAGAATTTGCTTCAGAGATTTTTTTCTTCCTAATTACTCTTCCAATTTTATCAGCATTTGTTTTGTTCAAAAATGTTTTTTAATTTTATGTAATCAATACTGACCTTTTATATTTGGTGATCTTCCTTACCCCTTTTTGTTCATAACTCCCTCCTTTATACAAAGATCCAAAAGAAGATTTCTTTATTGTTCTTCTAATTTGCTTTTCGATGTGATTTTAATATGTAAATCATATGTTCATTTATAACTAATCTTAGTATATAATGTAGAGCAGCAGTTCTCATCCTATGGGTCGCGACCCCTTTGGGGGTCAAATGACCCTTTCACAAGGGGTTGCCTAAGAGCATCAGAAAACACATATTTTCGATGATCTTAGGAATGAAGACACCGCTCCTCTATCCATCTTCAGGCAGGTCCATCCACATGCAGATATGCCCATATATAAAATAAAGGGTCGCGGCATTAGGAAGGTTGAGAACCACTGATGTAGAGTAATTACTTCCATATTGCTTTCTGGTTTTTCCTACAATTTTGTCCCATACTGACTCTTTACTTCATGAGCTAATGTCTTTGTGTTTACTGAACCCTGGGTTATTAGGTTGGTTCATTAGTTTCTATATGTTGCATATCTACTTTTCTACTAACTCCATTTTTTAACCATCACCAAATCATTTGGATGATTACTGCTTTGAAGTAAAATTTGAGATCTAGAGTACTGATATTTTCTTCCCTTGAGATTCTTGACCTTTTGTTCCTCCGGATGGATTTTGTAATTTTTCTAATTCTATAAATTAATTCTTTGGTAGTTTGAATCATATGACACATAATACATAAATTAAATTAGGTACTATTGTCATTTTTAATAGTTAAATACTTCCAAATGCTTAAAATTCTTTTAGGAGGCTCTGCAATGTTATGGGATTAATGCAACGAAGATGAGGTGATCCACATACATAAACATTTAGAAGTCCTCACTATCCATGGGGAATCCCTTTTCAACTTAGTCTAAAGAGGCATCCATTCATGATCACAATAAATTTTTTCTTGTAAGCATGACTCTTTCTTTTCATGTGTCAGCTACCTTCTAGTTATTATCAGTCTGAAAAAGTTTTTTTTTTCTGTAATAATTTTTAATATGTCTTGTGTCATTTTCATTTATGTAAGGAGATGTTTGGAAGTGAGACACCTTGTTGAAAGACAGCCTTTCAGATGTTTTTTCTCTATTGAATTATTTTTTTAAAGTAATCAACAAAAATAAACCTAGTGAGATCTTATACTCTTAACATATTTCTGTTTGAGAACTGTTTGCGAAAGCTTACTTGTCCTCTACTAACGCTTTCATTGTTGTTATTCTCAATTGTATATGTAGATTAACCTCATAAAAAATTTTATGTAGATGGGAAAGTATCATACAAGTAAGTAGTTGTTGATGTTCTCTTGATTGTCTTCTTGGTATTAACATCTCATCTTTTTTTCACACCTATGGCATTGTCCCCCTCCAGTTACTTTGCAAATCAGCCTCTGAAGACCCTCTGAATTGTGTCATAACCCTATACATCACATCTGTCTACTTGATATAATACAGCTAGTTTTCCTGTCTTTGTTCTCTTTAGTGCCTTCTACCTCCTTTTACATGCTTAGAGATAAGCATGATTAGAATTATTACATAAGAATTCAAGAGTAAGAGAATTATTCCTGATAAAAGAAAAAAATGTTGTAAACATCATTGCACATCTTTTCTACTTTTCTTTTGCCTAGTTTCCTCCTTGTATTTTCATCTTTGAAGGCCTTTAGTATGAACTTTCTTAGTTGGCCAATCTTCTTTAAGACTGCCTTTGCTCTCTATGGGTTCTTTACATTGTATGGGGCAATATAATTCACAATTTTCCATTATTGTTCTCCATAATATTTTAAAAACAAGTTAGTATTCTAATCCAGTATTGCCCTTGAATGTCATCTCTTTCCTTTTGGCAACTAGATCAAGTGTTTGTTGATGTAGGTACTTTTAAAATTATTTTGGATTCCTTATTATGCTTTCCATCAGCTTAATTTCTGTATGAAATTATTCTAGTCTGTGTTAACCTCCCTTCTTTTATCCCTTTTGAGTTTTCCATTGTCAATAATTTTTTTGGATAAGACAGAATTGAATTGTTTCCATGGGATTCCATATCTTAAAAAAATATTTTTATTCTTTCTTTTAGCTTTGTACTAATTTTGATCTTTGCCCTAATAAGTCATTGGTGTCACTGTTGTCAACCTGAAAGGTTAAAGGACACAAACAGGCTAGGTGATACATAAATTCATATTTTTTATTCTTTAAAGCTAGACAAAGCTAATGAGCTTATATATACAAGGAGCCACAACTTAAGTTCTGAATTTCTGATACAAGAATAACAAAGTCCTTAGATATTTTAGGACAATACCAGGATGTCTGTGTCTCTCAGATTTATGGTCTTCATAAGTTTTTTTTTTTTTTATCCATACCATGAGAAAAAAGTTCTTAGTTGAGTAAGTTATAAATACAGTAAGACAAGACAATTGACAAAGTAGTGTCAGTTGGAAATTATGATCCCAGGATATCTGAATTTTTCACTCATATGATATATGTTCCCAAGATAAGAGAAATCCCACTATTCTGATTGCAGGCGTCCTGTCAGAAACAGGAAGAATACTCACTGTCAACCTCATCTGATCTTTTAAGTTACTGACACAGAAAAGGGCACTTTTAGAGCAAAGCAAAGCAGTCTGATTGATTAGTTCAGGCTTTGGCCCTTATTAAGGTGCAAAAATGATATTAAATGATTATCATTTTAAATAGACCTGTGATTCAGGATTGACTACAACATTAGTAGTATACTGTTTCCAAATATTGGTCCCTTGCTATCAAAATTAAAGTTCCTATTCTTTTTGCTACCAGTAATTTATAGAAATTGTGGAAGTTTCATAGTACTATCGGTCCTAATCATCCTATTGAATATTTTTTTTAAATCTATCTCTGGGGAATATGTTTTGTAGAGTTCTGTTACTTGGGAGATTGTTGGAAATTGATTTTGAAAGAAAATAATGTATCAATAAAAATGCGGATGAGTTAATGAATATAATTCTTTTTGGATTTGATCCTCAAAAGGTACAAACTGGTTGTTGGTTGACAATGAAAAAAACCTTGGGAGAAAGAAACCACTCTATTTGAATTTGTAATTGAGGAAGAAAGGAAACTAAGGAACAGATTGACAAGGATCTTATGTTTTTGAAAAGTAGATTTCAAATGTTTTAGACAAAGAATGAAAGGGAACCTATGGCCTAAAATTCTATAGAAAAACTGAGAACAGGAGAGATGGGAAACTCTCAGGCATGAAGTTCTGAAAACATCAAGATAAATCATTCCAGTGAAGAAGAAAGGAGAAGGTTGTCTAAAAAGAAAAATGCACATAGAATTCACAAAAATCCACAAATCTTAATATTTTAAAAAAGACTGAGAAAAGATGGAAGCAGGGCAGGTAACGGAAGATGAATGCAAAAAATATGGTCTGGTCTTGTAAGAACAGCATAAGAATTCTTAAAGCTCTGAGTAATCTGAGACTGACATTTCTCACAACATGGCAATATTTCATTACGTTCATTTATTATAACTTTTAAAGTCTTTCCTCAATCATTGGGAACCAACTTTGTCAAACTTGTCATTTTTCAGATGAGGAAACAGAGCTCCAAAAAGGGGAAAGCAGTGACCTAAGGCCTCAAGAAAAATAAATAACTAATCCAAAGGTTGAATCCAAGGTCCTTTTACTCTAAAACTACCACTTTTCCCATAGAGAATGGCTACCTTTAAAGGAACTAAAAGAGGTTATTATTTTGACTTAAAATCATGGCTTACTTAAAGTTGCTATCTTTGAAGTTCATAAGTTCTCAGAGACTGTGCTTGAATTAGCTAGAGCATGTGCTAAATATTTCACACCTTTGAGCATAAATTGAGTGTTATCATTTAATTTGCTGATCTGATGATTAGTGTTACCATGTCTATTTGTTACACATATAGGTGAAAATCCCAGAAGAGTTCTGGTCTGGAGTAACCAATTACTTAATTTAGTGATTACAAAGAAACTGGGTATGAGCAAACTTGGGCCCTGTTTCTATCTCTCTTGCAAAATGAAATGTCAGGGACAATTTTGAAAGTACATCATTGAATAAGTCTGTGTAGCTCAGTGGTCAGTCAGGGATCTCAGAAGGATAAGAGGCCAGAGGTCATGATTCTTATTTAACTGTCATTTAAGACAGTTGACTTTGCTGATCACAACTAAGCCTATAATGGGTATGGCATGAAGGGAAATAAAACAGTTATTAAATCATTTCACTGAATTGATTGTCAGTTAGTTAATAGACATTTAATAAGAGTATACAATGTGACTGGCACTGTACTAAGCTCTGGGAATATCAAAAGAAAGATAATGTCTGTCCTCAAGGAGCTTACATTCTAATGGGGAAAACACATAAATGGAAGCCTAAAAGGATGGGGAAAGTACAGAGTTAAGGGGGTATGCTGTGAGAAGAACAAAGAGGGAGGAGTTTTAGGGGAAGAGAGAGTTCCAAGTTGAAGAGATTCTGAGGCAGGATGGAGAACTTCAGAGGAGTGCAGCCTGACCAAACAATTAAGGTAAATTTTTGACAACACATGGATAAACACATGGATAAAGTGGAAAGAATAGTGGATTTGAAGTCAGGATTTCTCGGTTCTGGTCTACGTTTCTGCCACAGATAAATTGTGGGACTAAGGTCCCATATGCATATCCTCTTTGAGCTTTGCTTTCCTTATCTCTAAAATGACTCAGAGTAAATGCTCTCAAAGTCAATTCCAGTTGTGGAAAAAAATGTCTTTAATTCTTGCTGGAGGTGGGTCAGTAACATCTTGACGTAGAACAATGGTTTTCAAATGTTTGGACTTGAGACTCCTTTACACTTGGAAAAAATATTGAGAACCCCTCTATAGTGATTTTGTTTATTTTTGCCATATATGTTAATAACATAATAATAAGATGTTTTAGCATTACTATGAAAATAATTTTGACCTTGGGGACTCTCTCTGAAAGGTTTTTATTACCCCAGAGATCCCCAGACCATCCTTTGAGAACCACTGATGTAAAATATTATTAACTTTTCAGAATCTCAGCTTCCTGATCTAAAAAAATGGGAAATAGTCAATCATTTAGTACCTGCTATGGTTCCAGGTATTGTACTAGATACTATGGATATAGAGAGAGAAAATTAAGGCAGTAATAGGAATAATTCCTTTCCTAACAATTTCGTAGCACCATGGAGAGGCTCAAATGAAGAGATAGAAAGATTAAACTTGACTCTGCCTTCAGACTTGCTGTCTGATGGGAAAAGACATTAATGTAAGACTCAGGAAGAGCCTCACAAGATTCTGCAATCCCTGGATTCAAACCCTGGTGAATCGTCTGAGATTCTCACTTACAAAGCAGCTATCAGTTTACATTGGGAAAGGAAGTTCCCTGTGCTATACAGTGGTCCAAATTTCCCTCACTCCTCAAAATGTAGTAGTTTGTAGCATATTACCAAGGACTTCTTCTTCGATGCAATTGTATTTCAAGAGAGATTTGTGAGAACTTGTATAATTAGAAAGAGATGCGCTGGTCACATAATAATTGAGAGAGAACAGAAAGACAGAGTGTTGTGTACTTGTATCCACAACATTCAGAAGGTCTTTTAGTACATTTTCTCTGAGGAATTTATGAAAAGACAAGGAGAAGTGTCACATATGTGATGACGCCTGCTGGAGGAATTTCAGTTGACCTTAGTAGAAAGATGTTCACATTGATGAGATGATAAATTATAGAAATATTTCTTCCACTAATAACCTTGAAAGTAGTTATTTATAAATTCAGTTGAATTTAATTCAATTAAACAAATGTATTAACAGTTTATGAATACAATGCATACTGTTGGATCTGGACTCAAGAAGACACGAGTTTAAATACTGACATATATTAACTGACATATATTAACTGGGCAAGTCACTTAACCTGTCTGCCTTCATTTTCTTATTTGTGAAATGGGGATAACAATGGCATTTACCTCTCAGAACTATTGTGGGAATAAAACGAAATAATATATGCAAAACAATCATTATTATTAAACAATTATTATGTGCAGAACACTTGTACTAGCTGCTAGGGGATGTATACATTTCTGAAAAAAAGTGTCTGGTCTCATAGAGCTTATAGTTTATTAGCAGAATGTGATTCAGAAAGTTATACACATTACTATTATATACAATGATAAATAATAAGATAGGAACTGTCTACCCTTCCCCAAATCATTTCTGAAGCCCCAAGACCTAAGAAAGACCTAAAACCTAGATTGGCCAATCAGGAGAGGCATTGTGACCCACTCTGAGCTTAATCTACCATAATGCTTTGCAATACTCTGGCATAATAGATATGCCTTGCTCTCTGAGTGACTTCAAAATGTTTTGGACATGTTGAGTTCAGGGTTCCTATTAGACATCCAGTTTGAGATGTACCACAGGCAGCTGGAGATGCAAGACTGGATGTCAGCAAAGAAGTTAGGACAGGATAGGTAGGTTTGAGAAGTATCAGCACAGAGAAGGTAATTAAATTCTTGGTTGTTGATGAGATTGCCAAGTTAAGTAGTATAGAGGGAAAAGAGAAGAGGACTGGCGCCCTGTGTTCAGATGGTTTAAATCCCAAGAACCAATTGAGGATCAAGGGAAAATGCATCAGCCCTGACTGAGATGACACCAGGGATGGAGCTGCAATGGAGTTGGGCTTTAAAGATGGATAAGAATGAAGATATTAAAAGATGAAAGAGTAGATTTTAGGTTCATAAAAGAATGTAAGCAAGAGCATGCTAATGGGTAAGTGCCTTGGGAAAGTGGGGAGTGCAATTTGATTGAAGGGTGGAGGAAGTGGAGGGGATTAGTATGAATTTGGCTGGGAAGGGAGGTTGGCATCAAATTGTGGAGGGCTTTGTACACCAGACAAAATGTCTTGAATACAAGTTAGTAGGCAATACAGGGAACCAATGATGATATTTTGAGCAGAAGAGCAACATAATTTATAGAATTGGTGTGAAATAAGCATTGGAATGGGCAAAGGAGTGGAAGCAGCAAGATGAGTTAGAGACCATTACAAGCAGCTGGGCAAGTGGCTTCTACTAGTGTGGTGACAGTGACCAGTTATGGAGCTTAGCTTGAAAAAGCCAAGGATTCTCACTACATCCTGAACCATCTCCAGTTGTCCTGGTCTATATCTGGCAACTGGACCCAAACGGCTCCAGAGGTGAAAGTGAGGCTAGTGACTTTGCACAGCCCTCCCTCACTTAAATCCAGTTCACTTGTATGTCATGGCACCACTTTCTTGATGTCATGGTCCTCTTTGAAAATGAAGGACAAACAGCAATGACAATGGGAATACAGAAGCAATATAACAGGTAGCATTAAGTAACTGATTGATAAGCAGAGAGGGAGAGGAAAGAATTAAAGATAACATCAAGTTAGAGAGTAGTTGTTTGAGTAGAGATTTAATTTAGAAATTTGACAGTAAAGGAGAGGCAAATACTGATTGAGGGAGAACCATCAAGAATAGATCTACTTAGGAATGCAGAAACCAGGACTTATTTGTAGCCAGGTAGGTGGTATAATAGATAGATTACTGAGCCTGGAGTCAGGAAATCCTGAGCTCAGACATCCAGTTAGACACTTTCTAGCTGTGTAACTCTGGGGAAATCACTTATCCTCTGCCTCAGTTTCCCTGTCTATAAAACAAGGGTAACAATAGTATCTCCCAAGGTTGTTATGAGGAAAAAATGAAATAATATTTATAACAGAATACAAAAGCACTAGCTATTGTTATTATTGGGCAGTTGGAAAGGAGCAAGGGAAGGGGAACATGTGTAAGAAAAATGATAAAGAAAAAAATAATTGCTGAAGCAAGGTCAGAAGGTAGAAATAAGCTCAAAGGGTAGAAGTTGCAGAGAAACTAATTTCAGGTTTATGTTAGGAGAGCTTCCTCAAAATTATAGCTAACCTAGAGTGAAAGGGTTCACCTGAGGGACACAGGGAATTTTAATATTTGAGCTTATCAAAGAGAGAGATTGAATATAATGCAATGGATTATCATTCAGGCACAGGTTTGACAGCTTAACCTTTGGGTTCTCTAATGATTCTGAGATTCTCTAAATCTGATTCTATGAATTAATTTACTTAGTTCTCCTCAATGATGACCTCATCTACTCCTCTTAAACTTCCCCTAGTTGGATTACTTAATTACATTATCATATTCACATCCAGTTATTTCATAGCTTTTCAGTATCAGAAAGGACTTCCAGAAGCCATAAGAATTCCTTCCACAACATATCCAACTGGTCCTTCCATATTTGCTTGAAGAACTCTGGAGAAGACTCAATTCACTTTGGGATAGGTCTAATAGGATTTTTTTTTCCCCCAAAATATCAATTCTAAACTTGATTACCATCTCACCCTTCCCACAATCCAAGAACATTCAGGGATCTTTTCTGTCACATTTTTCCTCAGTCTCTACCTGTTATGGGAATCTGAAGATCTTCCCTGCCCCTAGGCCCTTTGCTAATGTGGCTACGTGACTCTGAGGACCCTTGGATATTTGAAAGTATACTCTGTTCCCTAATAGGCTGAATGTGGTCATGTGGAGCCTGTGGCGCCAGG
>CM053585.1:137395372-137411989 GCA_028646515.1 Pseudochirops corinnae
AGCACTCACACTGAAAATTTATATGTATGTATATATATATATATATATATATATATATATAATTTTTTTTCTCTCAGGTCCTTTCCCAATACATTCATAGATTCAGACATACAAACATGGTATATAGATACATAATTCATTGTTTATAGACAAAGTAAAAATGAGACTAGACCAAACAATGTAATATAAAGACAATTGATATTAACCATCTTCCATAGCCTTTCTCCTTGTTCATATTCCTTCAGGTGCAGACAAGAAGAAATTTTAGCCACACATCCTTGCAATTTACAAAGGGGTATGGCTCTTGTCTTCATTCTTAGTTACTTGCCCATGCTTCTATCCTCTGTACATTTCTTTTAAAAAGTTAAGTTTTGCAATCAGTTCCCTGTGTAACCTTATCTATGTCTAGAGATGACTCCCATTTTTACTACTCATCAGAGTCTCATTGGTGTCTTTAGAATTTCATTCTTGAGGATGTCTCAACCCTCCTGGGCTTATGTATCTTATAGTATTTTAAGCCTTGCCATCCTACCTATCTTTATTCTGCACTCATTGAAATCTGCTTTAATCATCTTCTTAGTTCTTTTGAGCATTTGTGCATTTTTTCCCATAGCTCCTGAAATGTTCCACAACTTTATGTACCCAGTACATTGTCATTCACAAATAGGAGTTTCTGGAGAACTTTACTATCATTAGGGCACATCTCTTCAATTTGAACTTTGCATTAGATTTCTTCCAATAAAGTAGCAAGTGCCTTTTATGACTATACATTTTCCTGTTTTATGTCAATTGGGTTAATAATCAGGGAAACATCAAACATAATTGTCTCTTTGCTAGGTCTTGCAAATGAAGGCCATGTGAATTCTGAGGTATCTATTATCCCAACTCTTACTTCCACAGCTAAGTCAGGAGGTCTCCAGAGCTTGGATGGTTGCATCTCTCCACCAGTGTTCTAGGAGTACCCCTGGAGGGTCAGATGTGATTCTTTAATATAATTGGCTCAAATTCCCACCTGTGTATTTCTTCCCCCAGATTATCAATAAAGAATAATTTAGACAGTTTTTAGTAGCTTTTAGAAAGGAATATTTACTAATGTTATACAATAAGAATTGTTTGTAGAGAATATCACCTGAAATGTCTGTAACATTACCACGAATACATACAGAGCCCAAGATAAAGAGGAAACTTATAGTTCATGGCTATTAGAACTCCTTTTCTCCCATTGGATGCTGAAGAAATTCTCATTAGGCACAGTGTGGTTTGCTTGCTGGGTTCCTTGCAGAGCTACAAATTCACTTCATTCTTGGTTCCTAATGATGTAGAGACTACTACCAGCTGATCTGGGAGCACCGCTAGGGCACTCATAGCAAGATGGGAATTGCTTTCTCTGGAATTATGAACATTGGATGGGAAAATAAGAAATTTAATATATTCCAGAACCAGGGGTGGGAAACCTGCAGCCTCAAGGCTCCAAGTGGCCATCTAGGTCCTCAAGTGTGACCTTTGGATTGAATTGAAACTTGACAGAACAAATCCTCTTATTTAAAGGATTTGTTCTATAAACCTTGGACTCAGTCAAAAGGCTGCATGCACTCAAGAACTCAGAAGGCTCTATGTGGCCTTGAGGCTGCATGTTCCTCACGCCTGTGGTCCATACTCTTTAAAGCTGAAGGTCCTTCTCTGGTTCAAAGGGGAGGAGGGAAAAAGATGTGACTGAGGCCTGAAGTTGAAATCCTTCAAATCCCAAGAAATTCTTTCTGAGGAACATAGTAGAAAAATGCACATTCTTGTTTCTGGTATTCTTTTCATTTCTCAACTTGCTTGATACTTTATAGGTAATTATAACTATGTATAGGTAACGAAGGACTAACCGTTCTCCATCCAATTGAAACAGACTTCCTTTCTATCTGGAATTATTTCATTTCATTCCATGACTTTCAAATACTTTTCACATTTCATTGGTCTTTTGTTTGTTTGATTGATTGACCAATATTTTTACCTAGTCAAGGCATCAGAACTAAAATGAATCTTGTATAAAGGAATCTTGCAAATTTTTGATTCCTCATTGAAAGGACCTTAAACACACCAACTAGCTCTATTAAATCAAATTCGGTTGTATAGTCGAGAACAAATAAACATATCAGGATCTTGTATTCTGTACATAATTAAGTCAATTGTACAAAAATATAGTCTATGGAGAATATTGCTTACAATGGTCTACCTCTTGTCTACTCATATCCTTCTCAGGAATCCCTTCAAAACATGTTTATATTCTTATAAAAATTGTTGTAGATGAAAAGACACAGAGATTAGTAGTGTTTATAAGCCCTTGGTCCTTTAGGTTTAGATTCTTTTAGGTGTCTTAACAAGGTCTGTGATTGTCTCTATATGTTTGTTATTTTTCTTTCCTTCGGATACTTTTAGAAAAAACTCTTCAACAACCTCATAATTGTGTTGTGTGCATTTTGGAATTCTTTTACATAGCTTTTTTCAAATTCAGCTTTTCTTTTCTTTAGTCTCCTTATTTCTATTTCTACATCCTTTATAAGTTAAAGTATTATGGCTCTATTTTCCTTGATGGTGGAAAGAATTTTACTTTAAAATTCTTTGTATTTTTCCCACCTTTTTTTCTGGTTGCTATCTTCTTAGTTCCATCCTTAAATACCCTTGGAAGTCTCTCTTTAAACTGGTTTTATCCTCCACTCTAAATTTGTATTTTGAAGCTGTTCTCTTCTGCTGTCCCTCTCAATAAGATTTTATAGTTGATATTTTAAGTTTCTTTTACTCCTGGCTGCCATATTTCTGTTTCACAAATGAGCAAATTTTTGTTGAGTAATATACTTTTTACGCTTCTTTTTTCACCTTATTATGACAAATTAATTATATTGGTTAAACTTCTATATGACATTACTGCAATTGGTGTCTTCTGCTTATACCATTTTTTCATGATCAATAATGCATTTAAATAGCTCAAAGAAAGTCATAAAAATCTCATAGACCAAAGCAAAGGTCACAAAAAGCACATATCTAGATTATATAAAATTTTAAAAATTTGCACAAGTAAAATAAACATAGATAAAATTAGAAGAAAATATATAGATTTGGAAAATATTTGTATTAAATTTCACTCGCAAAAATCTGACATCCAGAATCTATAAATAATTTGTACATATAGAAAAGATGTCACATCTAGGAGCCATGGGTGGAAGAGGCAAAGAAGATTTAGGCTTAACGTAAGGGAAAAAAAAAATAACAGTCAGAGCCCACCCAATGTTGAGTGGACTAACTCAGGAAGTAGTGAGTATCCTCTCCTTGAAAATATTCAGTGAAAGATTAGATGACCATTTGTCAAAGATACTTTACAAGGGATCCTTATTCTGTTTCTGATAATGGGGGCTTTCATAGAAAACATATAATCTGTCAACTTTGTTCTTGCTGTTGTAAAGGGCATCGGCCATGATTTCTAGAACATGAAAAATAGCAGTTATCTTGTGTTAAGAAATTTTTTTATTTTTTTTCCTTTGGAACTGTTGATGAAAGCACATAAAATTACAAGTGGAAGAAACGTCATGCCACAAAATTGCATAGAATTATTACAAAAATGTGAATTATGCATTTTAAACAATTTGAGATTGATAAACCAAAATATGTACATTTTTAATAGCTCAAATAGTTTGTCCTATCTTTTTTCTTAAAAGGCAAAAATCACAAAGTCCAATCCATCACAGACAATATTAATACAATGTACAAGAGCAACATTAAAGTCAAAGAAACGCAAGCAACGTTCCCTTAGAAATCATCCAATGATTGCTTAACTAATACACATGTATTAATTAATATATGGCAATAATGAAACTTTAAATCCAAAAATGTCTGGCATTTCATTAGAACTTTGAAAATTCTGTTCACGCTGCCAAAACTACACTATTTTCAGTAGTGTAAAGATAGCTGAAGAGTACAATCTAGGTAAATGCAAGGCTCTACTGTCTATTAGAGAAACATCCACAGTACAGAATTTCATACATTCAACACAGAACAAGGCAAATACATAAAGGCACAAGACCGCACATCATAAAGACCCCTTTTTCTTCATCTTAGTCTATTTCAAGTAATATTAATATTATTAAATGATATTTGTATCACTGTTATAGTTTCAACAATGCAAGATATACAGTGTTACACACTACCCTACAACTGCAAAAAGTATCACTGTACAGATATAAAAAATGTGATTACAGTAAATGGTCAGATACAAACATATTGCAAAATAGCTACAGTGGTTAAGATATGGAAAACCAACTAACTGAATTGTTTTGTATAACTGAACTGTTTTGTATAAATAAAAAAATTGCTCAGCCTTAGTCTATTTCCAGACTAAAATTCAGTTCTATCTACTGTACTCATTACAATGATGTGAAGTTATGAATATCCTTATTAGTTTATCTATCCTTCAGGTAATCTGGTATTCTGTTATGGAGACCATTATAGCTTCTTCATGATCACTGTCTTTATCTTCAAAGTGCCAAAGTAGAAATATTTATAAAGGATTTCCCTTTTCTTAAGTGGAAGCTTTATTAAATAATCAAAGTAATTTAGTTCAAAATACAATCATCTCTAAAGATCAGGTGACTCCCCCCTGTCCTTTTAAAGTTGCTTTTAAACAATTATTTTTTTTAAGGTTCAGACTTAAGCTTGATCTTGATTAAAACTGAAGATTGACTTGTAGTTATTGCTTAAATTTAAATAATATAAGGTGCACAGAAATATTAAACTCCTGAGGAAATCCAAGTTAAAGAGCATAAAAGTTTTCCAGGTATTAAATTGCTTTGCTTTACTCCTGTCAAAGATAATTATTTTAATTTCAATAAAACATAATGGAAATATCTCATAGGTTGTAACTAGGTATTATTTTTATGGAATGGCAGTGTGGCATACTGACTAGAGCTTTCACTTTGGAGGCAGAAAGACCTGAGTTCAAACCCTGTCTCTTACACATAGTAGCTATTTAACCCTAGACAAGTCACCTAGCCTTTCAGTGCCTCGAATGCTATAAATTACTGAAAATCTGCTAATCAGTGGAGGGAGTTTTCCCACCAGGAGTTCCCCCATAGCAATGAAATCATAGTTCTGAAACAACAATAAAAGTACTTATGTTGATTTCTAAAGGTTACATTTTTCATTTAAAAACATCTTGACCCACATAAAACTTTGCAATATAATAATTTGATAGGTCTTTACCATGTGGTTGTTTTGCTTTTTATCATCTAATATGTAAATACAGATGACTCTGAATCTTTAACCACATTAACATGTGGTTCAATGCATTAAATGTATATGTAAAGCATTCAATGGATCAGCTTCAGTTTTAAATCTTAGCAAAACTGAATTTTATTTAGGACAAAAGATAGTGGCAGAAAATAAAACATTTCCAATACCGTCACCCTCTTTTCTGTTCAGTTCTATCCACTTTAAACAGTAGATAGATCTTTAAAAACTAACCCATGAAACCAATTATTTAGAGCCTGCAAAATATGTGTATGTATTTTATGTTCTAACAAAACTTTGCTTTACACCACCAGTGCCAAAAATTTGTTTTCTTAATATTTTATATAATTTAATATCTACATAATCTAGATATTAGGAACTTAATTTCCCTATCCACTTAAACCTGAATTTCATTTAATTTATTATACATGAGATTGGGTTCAATGCCAAATAATAAATATACTCACATATATATGAATGTGTATAGACACACACGTTTTTCTGTGTGTATACATTTGTATGGATACAAGATATATTTATATATGTTTTTATGTATGGGTCCGTGTGTATTCTCTACATAAATATTCAATCTTTATTTCTATACCCCAAAATAAACGGACCATAGAATGCCAGAACTAGTCTATAGTCAATATGACTTGCTACAGTCTGTTCACTATGGCTGTGTCTACATACTCAAGGTGGCTTTTCTTTTCAATTCACAGGCCAATTATTCGCCAACTGTTTGATTAGTACATTTAGTCCTACAGTTAGTGAGTATGTGACCTGTGAATCTAAATGGTCAAACCTATATTCATGTATAGAAACAGCCTCAAAATATCTGGAAATACCAGAGTCTACTTGGCTAAGCAGCTATCTGGGTTGATACCTACAATAGACCCTAACAAACTATACTGATATGTTTTTTACTGTTTTAGGCCATTAGTCTGGCTGCATCTGGATATAAGCAAGTTGAGCCTTTTTTGGTTAAAGAAAAAAAAAACTTTTAAAAATCACCACTGTTCCTTGTGAAGAAATTTTCAGCAGCAAATACAATTTTACCTCTATGATAAACATAATATCAAAACAGCAAGCCACCAGTGCTTGCGAAGCAAAGAAGATAAAACAATTTAAAGCAAATATTAAATTGATGATATGGCCGTTGACAGGCAGTTAGAACGAAGAGCTCAAATATGGCTGTTAACATGGCATTAAATATCATTGCACATTTCTGTCACTCTCTGCATTGGTGTAGAATACTTCACTCCCAGTTCAAACCGAAACCAGTAAATGGCTTTCTTGGTTAAATACTCCCAATGGTGTATGTAGACAATTCTGACAGTAAGACAAAGTAAATATCTATATGTTTATGGTATACACATTATCTTCCTCGTTAGACTTGCAATATGTTTCAGCATGATTAACTGAAGAGTGAGAATGAAAGCCTCTGCATATCACTTTACCAAACAGATTCCCTTAAGAGACAAGCATTGTATTAAGCAAAGCCTCTTGATACCACCAGCTGCTCCACGTTCACAATAAGAGAGGGGGGAAAGACCAAGCTTTGTGAAGATGTGGTTACTGCTTGTGGATCATGGGGGCACACTTAGAGGGGTGTATCAAACACTCTTTCTGCATTGTCTTCTTCTAGTTCATCGTCATTTGGGGGAGACTTGTGGTTCACTTTGCTGCTATCTGAGGTGACAGAAGAAGAGACTGAACTGTGATTGCCATCTTCAGTGATCTTTCCTTTCATGGCTTCCTGTACAAACTCTAGAATTTCCAGGGGGAGCCTTTTGAATTTGTCTTGATACTCCTGATCAAGTTCCACCTGCATCTGGAAAATGTAAAGAGAAGAGTCTGTTTTAGGGTGTTCTGGTTTCCATAATCATGAACACAGAAACTACAAACAAACAATAAATAATGATGAAGTGTTAAGAAGGCGAGAAATAAGTTCTTTTTAAATTAATATATGTCAAACACGTTAGAAATAATCATCTTACCAATAATTCTACCTGGCCATGAATGAATTTAACAAAAATATATTTTTTTTCACATTGTTTCTGATGGGTGACTTGGCCTTTAACTCCTTGTGAAAAAGGGTCACCCACAAGCCCCTCTCAAGACAATTACAAACTCTTGATTTGAATTTCCTCCTTTGCTCTCCATTGGGTATATGCACCCTCCTGAACTGCCCACATCCTGTTCTCTTACGTGATATGTTCTCCCTCAAACAGCTCATTCAGCATATGTACATGCTTTTGACCTTTTACCTGATCAGAATCCTGGTTCCGCTAGGTCACAGCTCGGATTAGAACCAGTCACCTCTGACTTACATTCTGTTATCACTCAAAGCTGGGAGTAATTTTAATCCTGTGGAAACAGAATTCCTTCTTTTGTTTCTCACAAAATATCCACATGATTTCTAAAGTTGGAATGCTGAATAGGGTTTTAAACATTGAAGAAATATGTCTTGTCATAAATTCTAATTTCACTTAAATTCAAAGGACAGACCAATAGTCAAATAGCTTAGAATATCAAAGGTTGGTGATGGGGTTCACACACACATATATGTAGATGATCCATGACCCATGTTATGGGTTATGTTTTGTTTTATGTTATTTTATGTTATGCTTTGAGGCTCTCTGAAAAAAAAAATCATTTTTTGATCCCCAACCTAAGCATAATGAACAATTTTGAACTCAGCTAGATTGCTCAATAGATGAGAGAAATGCATTTCATCTCCAGGTTTCTCTGAACATATATATCTACATATATATGTGTGTGTGTGTGTGTGTGTGTGTGTGTGTGTCGATATATATCGACACACACACACTCACACACACACATATATACGTAATCTCTATATCTTTGACCAAAATGCCTAAATAAGTAAAAGTAACTCTCAGTGTCCATGTCTGTAAAAATAAAATAGGTCAATTGTTTTGACTTTAAAGTCTATTATATATTTTAACATATGTTTATGTATGTGTATACACATACATACATATATCTTCTAAAATACTGAAGTTTATGTCTGTACAGAATAACTGAATTTTAGAGTTCCAAGTCAATTAATAAGCATTTATTAAGCATCTATTATATGCTTAGTAATGTCTAAGCACTAGGAATACAAAGAAAGGCAAGCCAGTCCCTGCCCTCCAGGAACTCACAATCTAACATGGATACTGTAAGGTACCTCAGATATGGACATATGCCAGAGACATAGAGGTTATTTAATCCAAGCTGTGACTTCATTTAGGAATCTCCTCTCTTATACCCATGATGGATGATCATAATCCTCTGTTTCCAGGCATAAAGAGCTCACTACTTCACCATGTACCCAGTCTGTTGATTGAAAAGCTTCACCTCCTTAGGACTTTCATTGGATGAAGTATGCTATACAAAATATGCTCACTTGGAACCCAGCTCAGCTTTTTATTCTCTGGACCACATTTCCATCTTGCCCCCAAGGGCACACCTCCCTGCACTCATCCTTTTCAATACATTCAATATGTTCTCTTCCACCAAGAGAGTGAGCATAAGTTCCTCGAGGGAAGGACTTTCTTTTTTCCTTATATGTGTATTTCTAGCATTTAACAGGGCTTGGTGCATAGCAGGTATTCAAACAACATTTTATCTTATCTAATCTAATAACCTAATATAATTTAATGTACCTTGTTACAAAATTTTTAGATTGAACTTACTAATATTTTCTACCCATTGGATATAAATCCCACCATAAGCAACAATACAGAACAAATCTACTTTTTTTCCAAGACTTTTAAATATTTTAAAACCTCCATAGTATTTTGTTAGTCTTCTTTAAGTTGATTATGTATATTTCTTTCAACTATTTCTCATAAAATGTGGTTTCCAGGCCTCTTACCATCCTGATCTTCCTCCAAAATTTGTCAGTGTTTTACAGTTTGTCTCCCTTAAATGAGCAGAGCACTCCAGATCTGATGGCATCAGGGAAGAGTATGGAAGGATCGTTACTTCATATGTAGATTTATATTTACCTATTTTATTATGATAGTATAAGGTAGTTGCCACAAGCTACTCAATTAAAACCCTAGGTTTTTTTCATAAAAATATCTGCCAAATCAAGTCTTTTGTATCTGATAATTATATAATTGATTTTTTAAACTTCAAGTACAGGAATTTATAATTAGCCACATCAAAATTTGTATATGTTTCTTTATGTACATATCTCTCCTGATAGAATGTAAATACCTTGAGAACACGGGTTATTTCAGTTTTGGTTCTGTATCTCCAGCGTTTATCACTTTACAATTAGTTGTTGATTGATTTATGTCTACTGGCATTATAATTTGTTTTTATAATTCTCTGTCATTACTGTCTGATCATGGTAAGGACTTGAAACTATGCCATATGAGGTTTGGCATAGTTTGGCCTGGAGTAGAAAAAAAACCCAACCTTAATTGGGGAAAAAAAACTACTCTAAAATATTCCAAAAACTGTCATAGGAAAAAACATTCAACTTATTTTCTTGGAATAAGAAGAGAGTTTGGAGCTATGGATAAAATTTGCAGAGCAATACATTAGGGATCAACATAATGGGTTTTTAAATGTTTAATGTTTAAAATTGTCCCCAAAGGGAATGAATTGTCCTGGGCAGTAGTGAATTCCAACTCAGTGAAATCTTAAAGTGAAGACTGTCTGACCAGTTGCTAAAGATGTTGAATTTGGCTTAGGTGTCATTGTCAGTTCTGTTCATCTCCAGAATTCTATGAATCTATGCTTATTTGATAACTGATTAGAAGTTTTGAGGTATTGGAGTAGGACATAGAAAGTAGAATACTCGTTATGGATGACGTGGATCATCTAAATTAAAACAGACATAAATAGGGAAGGGTAGAGCAGAGTTGGAGTTTGAGGAGAGAGGAAAAATTGGGGAACTCTGCATAAATCATCAGAGTGTAAAGAAATTTTTCAAATGATCCATTTTGAGCTAATAATTTTAATTATGAGAAAATGAAGGACAAGAATGAGTTACCTAAGGTCTTGTAGATCTGGAACTTGAACCCACATCTTGAAATGTATGGAAAGATTGGAAACCCTGCCCTACAAACACTGAAAGAATCATATAGTGAGATAATAGATATAGGAGAGCTTTGAAAAATAATAGTGGCTACCAATGAGGTTAATTTTTGGATAGGAGGCACACAATTCCTTGCCAGGTCTAATGTGAAAGTCTACTTTATTGTTACATAGTTATCATCATGATGCAGAATAGGAGGAGAAATTTAGTTGTGGAGTGATTAGTAAGATTATAATTATAAGATGATGGTATCCAGCACTGAGGGCCCAGTTCAGGTTGTGAAAACTCTCTGCTGGAGTGTAGGCTTTTTCTTTAAACTAAAGGACTCTAGGCTTTGGAATTAGGATTTATAGTACTGGTCTTTACCCCTTGCCAGAATAATGGATAACTTTCTCTTGTATTCATTCCCTCATGAAAAAGGAGGTAAGCATCAAGATCGAGAACACCTCCAACACAGAAAAATGAGATGTTTATTAGTAGATTTTACTAATTTTCAAATTCTGCAGAAGAAAACAATTTTCATTCTGATGACTCCAAGATAATGATACCAAGATATGGCAACATATGAGATGCATGAAGATTATGCAAAAACATAAAACCAAATCAAACTCATCTATAAAACTGGACAAATGGAAATCAGTGGAGCATTAATGACAAGATAACAAAATAGCCAATTTTTCTCTTGGTGTTGCAACAATTTCAGATGAAGCAGAAGCTTAGCAATTTCACACTCCTTTGCTTGAGTAAAAACTCTCCCCATTGTTTGACAAGTCCTACTTTCTCTCACTATTACAGTGAATCATTCTTCAATTTTTAATTAAGCAACACATAGGATTAAACTGCAGAAGGTAGAATGGGAGAAAAGCTAAGTTCTCTTTCAGAAAATAGAAGTCCATGTATTTTTTTTGTTTATTTTTAGTTTTCAACATTCATTTCCACACAACTTTGAATCACAAATTTTCTTCCTATCTTTCCCTTACCCACCACCCCAAAATAGTGATCCTATTCAATACTCCTTCTCCAACTTTCTCTCTCTTATATCCTCTCCCATCTCCCCTCTGACTTTCTAGTAGGGCAAGATGGATTACTGTACCCAAGTGGCAATATATCTTATTTCCCAGTTGCACGTAAAAACAACAACAACAATAATAATAATAATAATTTTTTATCATTTGATTTGAAAACTTTGATTTACAAAGCAGGGGGGGGGAAGTGCCTCATCACCCACCGCTAATGGGAAGATAAGCAATTCAATATACATTGTACATGTGTAGTTACACAAAACATTTTCATAGTAGATATATTGTGAAAGACTCATTATATTTCCCTCCATCCTATCCTGCCCCCAACTTGTTCTATTTTCTACTTTGATGCTATCCTTTCTCAAAAATGTGTGCTTCTAACTACCCCCCCATCCCCAATCTGCCCTCCCTTCTACCATCCCTCCTCTTATCCTCTTCTCCCCTAATTTCCTGTAGGGTAAGATATGCAATTTAGTGTGTATTATTCCCTCCTTAAGCCAAATTCAATGAGAGTAAGGCTGACCCATTCCTTTTTGGCTTCCTGTTCTTCCCCTCCATTGTAAGAGTTTTCTCTTTCCTCTTTTATATGAGATAATTTACCCTATTCTGTCTCTCCCTCTCTCCTCCCATTATATTCCTCTCTCACCTCTTAATTTTATTTTTTAGATATCATTCCTTCCTATTCAACTTATCCTGTGACCTCTATGTATACATGTACACATATATAAACATACTCACATATGTATTTATATGCACATATATCTTCCTATATAAACATATGTATATATGTATACATATATATTCCCTTCAACTATCCTCATACTGTGTAAAGTCTCATGAGTTACAATTATTATTTCTCCATGTAGGAATGTAAATAGTTCAACTTTAATAAGTTCCTTATGATTTCTTTTCCCTGTTTACCTTCTCATGCTTCTCTTGCTTCTTGTATTAGAACATCAGATTTTCTATTGAACTCTAGTTTTATCATCAGGAATGCTTGAAAGTCCTCCATTTCATTGAATGACTATATTTTCCCCTGAAACATTATATTCACCTTTGCTGGGTAGATGATTCTTGGTTTTAATCCTAGCTCCTTTGACATCTGGAATATCATATTCCAAGTCCATTCAATCCCCTAATGTAGAAGCTGCTAGATCTTGTGTTATCCTGATTGTGTTTCCACAATAGTAAAATTGTTTCATCCTGGCTATTTGTAATATTTCTTCTTGACCTGGGAACTCTGAAATTTGGCTACGATATTGCTAAGGAGTTTTCTTTTTGGAATCTTTTTTAAGAGTTGATCAGTGAATTCTTTCAATTTCTAGTTTGCCCTCTGGTTCTAAAATATCAGGGCAATTTTCCTTGAGATTTTTTTGAACGATGATGGCTATGCTTTTTTTTTTTTTCATGGCTTTCAGGTAGTCCAATAATTTTTAAATGATCTCTCCTGGATCTATTTTCCAGGTCAGTGATTTTTCCAATGAGATATTTCACATTGCCTTCTATTTTTTCATTTATTTGGATCTGTTTTATAGTATCTTGATTTCTCATAAAGTCATTTGCTTTCATTTGCTCCAATCTAATTCTGAAGCAATTATTCTCTTCAACGAGCTTTTGAAATTCCTTTTCCATCTGGCAAATTCAGCTTTTTAGGGCATTCTTCTCCTCATTGGTTTTTTGGGCCTCTTTTGCCATTTGAGTTAGTCTATTTTTTAAAGTGTTATTTTCTTCAGTCAGGTTGTCAACTTGCTTTTCATGATTTTCTTGCATCACTTTCATTTCTCTTCCCAATATTTCCTCCGCTTCTCTTACTTGCTTTTCAAAATCCTTCCTGAGCTCCTCAATGGCCTGTTAGCAGTTCATATTTTTCTTGGAAGCTTTTGATGCAGGAGTTCTGACTTTGTTGTCTTCCTCCCATTCCACGCTTTGATCCTTTTTGTCAGCAACAAAGGAATCTAAGGTTTGATTACTCTGCTTGCTCATGTTGCCAGTCAATTACTTGACTTTTGAGTTCTTTGCCACAGTAGAACTCTGTTTCCAGAGAGGAAAGCTTTGTCCCAAATTGCTGGGGTTTTTGCAGCTGCTGGAGCTATTAGGGCACCCTTTCTCTAGCCCCCACAAGCTCTGGCCCACCAGCCACACTCACTTTAGGACCTCCATCCAAGACAGTGATCCTGATCCAGGCAGATTAAAGCAAGAGTGATTACTCTCTGAATGGTCACTTGGTCCTCCTATGATCTGCAGCCAGGAGGTCTCAAGGCAGCCTTGTGGGGGAGTAGCCGCAGCCACCCTGGGGCTGGACCCACCCTTCCTTTCCAACAGAGTTCCTGACTGACCTTTTACTTGCTCTTTGGTGTTTATGGGTTGAGGAGTCAGGAAACCACCACAGCTGCTGGTGATTCACTCTCCCGAAGTCTGCCTCGGCAGGTACTGGTGGGGGCCTCCCTGAGGACAAAACTGTGGGGCTGACATGGGACTGTGCTCTGCTCCCATTGTGCTGTGATAGACCCTTCCTGTAGGCCTGCCAGGCTGCCTTCAGGAGGAGATTTGTTTGTCCTGTTACTTTGTGGGCTCTGTAGTTCTAAAATTTGTTGAGAGTCATATTTTATAGGTATTTGAGGTGCTTATTGGGGGAGCTCAAAGAATTATTGCTTCTATGCTGCCATCTTGGTTCCACCTCCCAAAGTCTGTGTATTAATGCCTAATATACTAATTTCAGGAAATAGAAGTTGTATACTAGATATCTGAAAGTTAAGGTTAAGCTAGAAGACAGCATGACAGAACTCTCTTGTAGTTCACTGCGATGACTATGTCCCTGTAGTTATTGATTGTTTGGGATTCACATTCCTATGTTGTTACTATATTATTGAAAAAATTGGCTTAAGAGCAAATAATGATTCACAAAAATACATCCAGCAATTCTCCAAGGCTAGAGTGAAGCTTTTTCTTAAAGGTCCCAATGATGTTATCAATGACCCTAATTGAATTAGAATTTTACCAACTTTGTCCTTTTAGGATTTTTAATTTTTTTTCAAAATTATAAATATCATCAAACAAATTATGCATATATTTAAATTCTCCTGGTGTTTTTTTAAACGTGTAAGTCTTTACTTAATATGATGCAATAAAGCATAATTTTTATTCAGAGCTCACATAAGGCTCAAGGAATAAAATGGCGCCTTTGAAAATTAGATCTAATTTTCTTCATAAATAAAGACATGGCAAGTATTTTATGATGGTGTTGCATGGTATATTAAGAGGTAAATACATTATTCATTCAACAAAATAAGTTCCTTTTGGGATCTATTATCATGGTGTGCTTTGGAGCTATTATTGTAGTAGAATTCTTATTTAGTTCAAGAAACTAGAGGGGTTGGGCTTATTCTCCTTAATCCCAGGTCAGATTCAGGGGGCCTGATACAATATGAATTCCCTTCCATTATTCACCACCCCATTTCCCCACCACAAGTTAAGAACATAATTTTTGTTTTACACAATACTTTGTTTTCCACTTCACATATGATATGTCATTTATTTTACCATATATTAGTTTATTAAAACAATACATGTGATCATTGTATACACCTATCATTGCATGATCATTTGCATTTATTTCATCTTATTTTAACATAGAGGTCAGTCTATAGTTTTCACTTATCATGCATTGAACTGAAATATTCCTCTGCTCGTTCATGGAAATATGCTAGAAAACAAATATTTTAAAATGATGCTGTCCCTGCCTTCAAGGAGTTTGAAAATTGGAGGGATGAGAGGTATACACAAAAAACTAAACTGTAAGTTGGAATATTATTAAGTGCTTTGCAAAAGTCAAAACATGAAATGGCCTGAGTGATTTAAGAATAGAGGGATCATGTTTAGTGATCAGAGAAGGATTATAGACTAAGGGATCTTGGAGGAAGGGACATTGAGCTGGGTCATGAATAAAAGGTATTTTAATAGGAAGAAAACAGAAGTGGGACTAGTATTTTCCATGGATAGTGGATGTTGCATGCAAATGAATGCATGAATAAGGCAGACCTTCAGAATCTAAAGAAACTGGGAGATTAATGGGTATTTAAGTTTGTTTGGAACATCAAGTATGTGAAAGGGAACATATGAACCAAGGTTTGAAAGGGAAGTTGTAGTTAAATTGTGGAGGGTCATGAATGCCAGACTAAGAAATTTCTGGGACTTGGAAGTGAGAAGATCTGAGTTCAAATCAACCCTCAGACACTTGCTAGATGTGTGACCCTGGGCAGGTCACAACCTTTTTCTCCCTCAGTGTAATGGTAGTTAATTTAAATTTGAAAACTCCTTTTATGTTATGTCAAGTAAGCAGATACTTAGCCATTAGTCAAGCCTCTGTGAAAGAGGCAGAGGGTATGAACTCTGTCTCCTGTTGCTGACATAACAGGAAGGGTTTGGCTGAAACAGGAAGCAAATGGTGTGTGTGTGTGTGTGTATATAAGAAAAGCCCCAGAGAGGTAGAATCAGAATTTTTCTCCTGGCAGGCTCCTGGTGGAGGAGAGACAGAGTTTCTCTCAGTGAGCATCTAGAAAATGACTGAGAACTGAGAGAGGATTTCCTTGAGACCAGAATCTGGTGAAGGCTGAAATTGCTACTGGGAAGGACACCTGGAAGGCTGAGATTTATTCTGGGTCCTAGGGCCAGTAGAATTGTTGGAAGACTGAAGAAGCATGACTAAGTTGCTAAGACTTTTTTTGTTTGTGGCTTGGTTGATCCTTGAGTTCCCAGAAACAGAAGTTGTGAAGGTTTCAAGATGTGCTGGACCCTGTAAACTTCAGTGTGTAGCAGGAACTGCCTGGAGGACTAGACAAGGACCTGGGAGCTGTCTGCCTCTGAATCCAGGTGACTGTTTGATGGATTCAAGTAGGAGCTGAGACCATGGAGGGGAATCCAGGGAATCTGAGGGACTACCCCAAGTCAAGACGAAGAAAAGGCCTCTCCTTGGATATTGAATGCTGTGATGAAATTGAAGTTTACTAGAGACTGAGGGGTGGAGGGTTTGTGTAATTTTCTAATGATTGTATTTAGTGATTAATGACACTTAGTGACTGATTGCTAGATAAGTGATTAAGTTAATCTATGATTGCCCCATGAGTGGAAGACTGACTATTGTATTTTGAGATGACAATGACTAAGTAAGGAGGCAAATCTCCTTAGTGATACCAGATGATTGTTCTTTTGTTCTTTGTTCTAAATATTGTGACCACTTTGGTGAAAACTATGTGGCCATTTTAATGATAA
>CM053585.1:137412089-137479895 GCA_028646515.1 Pseudochirops corinnae
GACATAATAATAGCACCTAACTTCCAGGGCTGTTGTGAGGATAAAATGAGATAATGTTTGTGAAGTGCTTTGCAAACCTTAAAATGCTATACAAATTTTAGCTATTATTAAAACTCAGCAGACAGGATTATGGGGAGGTTGGGACCTTTTGCTGTTGTGTGGTTGTTTTTGTTGTTGTTGTGAGAAGTAACATGGCTTAGTGGATAGAAAGGTAGCCTCACAGTCAGCAAAACATGGGTTCACATTCTGACTTTGCTATTTCTTGCTATTTCAGACTCTGGGAAAATCATTCTGGTGCTCCAGGCAACTGTCTAAGATCATAAATTGAACAGACAGTGAGTGTTTCATTAGCTGAAGGAGTTTCCTCACCTGGGAGTCTCCTATGCCAATGAAATCATAGGTCCAATTACTACCCCCAAACTTTTTTTCTTGAGATAGGTGAAATAAGAACCTATGTGTAGGTGGAAGGGAAGATCCAGCACAGAGGGATTGACTGAAAATGAAAGAGACGAAAGGGGGAGGAGCAAGAGAAAGAAAGGGAGGAGGAAAAATGGAGGGAGAAAAAAGGCGGGGCTTGTTATTATAATTGAAGGTCTAAGGAAGAGACAGGAGAGGATTGAATCAAAGGTGAAAGTTGAGAATTTAGCTTTGACAAGGAAGATTCTCTAAGAATAAGGGAATGGTAGAGAGTGTAGAAGAATGTATTGAAAGATTTTGAGAAAGATGAACTAAAGCAATTCATAATGATCTCAATATTCCAAGTAAAGTAAGAGATACATTCATTTCCTAGAAGAAAGGAGAACAGAAATGGAGTTGTGGCTTTCAGAAGGGATGTGAAAGTTTATAATAATGGGGGATGTGATAAGGAATTAATCAGAGAAGAATAAAAGTCCTAGTATAGTGTCTTTTACAGGGCATTTGCACCACAGATATTTGTTGAATTGAGTTTTGACCTTATGAACTGCATCTCTATGATACACTCCTTCATCCTTCAATTCCTTATCACCTTGTTCTTTTATTCTCATCCAGTTAATGCTTCTACTTTGTACAGTATCCTTCCCAGTGAGTGGCATGATCATTTACATACTGTGGACATTTCATAAATATTTGTTCAGTTTGGTTAAATTTAGTGAATCCTGGATAGCCTCCGTTGTCTACCTTCTCCACTCTTATCACTAAGCTACTGGATATGATTGAAAAAAGTCATGGAACCAACATGATGGAGTCCCACAACCAACTTATGCCATCTATCTACATATGGAACAACCTTAATAATAAAACCAAACTCTCAGAGATGGATAGGCCCTCATAGACATCTAGTTCCACATATACCTAAACAAGATGATACTCAACAAAAGCATATGATATGGCACGTAATCAACTCATGCAATTAGACTACATTAAAAGAATCAAAGTATTCAAGAGTTGGGATATGACAGTTCTAATGTTCTGCCATCATCAGGCCACATCTGACAAAATGGCTTTGAAGAACTCTACTGAGAAAAATCCATTGCCTCTTGAAGCAATATATTCCATTTTGAATAACAAATTATTAGGAGCAATTACTTGTATCAAGCCTATCTTTGCCTCTTCACAACTTTTACCACATTCTTTCTTCTGAAGACAAAATCAATCTTCCTTATCAATGCCCTTCAAATATTAGAAGATTATACTCACTAATCTCTCATTCAGACTAACCATCCCCAGAAATGAAGCAGATGACCAATGAATGTGGGATGGATATGCAAATCTTGGTTTCCATATCACATGTATTATTCAGACAGCATCAGTTTGTAGTGTTAAAAAAATTTCTCAAAATTTTTCCTCTTCTTTCCAGGGTGTTTGTAGTCTACTCTGATTATAATATCAGTTCTCTTTCTTCCTCCACTAAGCTTCACAGAAATATTTTCTACTGTGTTCCCCCATCTGGTTTCTGGATTTCTTCACATTAGAGTATCTTAATAAATAATATTACTTAGATCAATCTGCTCTCCAACCACTACTTTGTCTGTTCTGTTTGTTCTGTTACCTTTGAACGGTGTGTGTGTGAATGTGTGTGTATGTATATATATATATGGATGTATATGTATACCCTTACAGAGCCACATTCTCATTGTGAGTTGTATTCCATGAAATCTCATTAATAACTGAGATTGAATTTGTCTCCTTGTGTTAGGAATTCTGTTTCATTTCATTTGTTACCCTGGTGAAGAGTCATCTGATATCACAACTTCCATTATTGACTCTTTTCTTAGATTTTTGCCTCTTAAAAATTATTGGATGCTTCCACTGATATTCTGTCTGTAATAGCTGCTTTTCTCTACTGTCTCCCTTGGTAAATATAAACAGCCAGTTTTCTCCATCCATCTCCCTTTTCTGTTCAATAATTCATTTCTCAAATCTGCATTTCAATGATGAAAATACCACCTAATGATCAACTTTTTGAAGTTCCTTCTTGGCAGCAAGGTGTACTAGAAAGGGAACTAGATTTGCTCTTGAAGAACCTCATCTGAATCCTGGTTCTTCAACTCACTACTTAAATGACCTTGGGCAAGTCATTTCTCCTTAAGTGCCATGTTCTTCATTAATAAATAAGAGTTAGACAAGATAACCTCCAAGGTGCCTTCCATGTCTATACTGATTGATCCTCTTCCCGTCACTTTTCTGTCACGTGACAAATCTATGAGACTTGAGATTTAAAGTAATTTTAGTAATACATGGCATTCTCATTCAGGTTATATATTCTAGTCTTAGAACATTTAGATACAAAATAATGAAAAGCCATGTAAATGTAATTTAAAAAATTATGGGACGACAAGTTATTGAACTGTCAGATTTTAAGAAATAACAACACAGACTGAAATGTATATTTTCCTGGAGATTACTCTCTAGTCAATGTGGCATGGGGGACAACACACTGCACTTGGAATCAGACGGACATAAGTTTGAATTCATTCTTAGACCCCTACTAGCTGGGTACTTAAGTACTCTCAGCCTCAGTTTCCTCATCTGTAAAATAGTGATTAATAATAATTTAATAACCTATAGCACTTCATAGAATTTTTTGTGAAGATCAAATGATAATGACAAGATAGAATTTGTATATTAATTTAAGGTTTATAAAGCACTTAAAAACATATTTTATTCTCACAGTAACTATAGAAGGTAGGTAATAATATTATTATCTCTGTTTTATAGATGAGGAACCTGAAACAGACAAGGATTAAATGACTTGCTCAGGGTCACACATCTAATGAATGTTGAGGGTGGATTTGAACTCATGTTTTTGTTAAAGTCTATAAAGTACTCTACAAAATTTAAATCACCATATAAACACCAATTGTTCATCACTGTACAGCACTTTGTGAACAATGCTCATTAGCTGCTTTCTGATTTCTAAATAATCGTGTTCAACTCATAAGCTAATTTGTCTTTTAGAAAATTGTTTCTTTGACTAACTTAATTATAAAGAAAATGAAATGAGTATGACTTATATTTAACTCTGAAATTTTTTGTCAAAGGTATTTTCCATGCTTGCCACATGGAACACTTTTTAGATTGCCTTCTAGGATCATAGATTTAGATCTGCTAGTGACCTGGGAGGTCATTGTAATATCAATGGAATATAAAGATTTTCCCATCCATTAATAGGTCTCTATGACCATGTGTGTCCCTTCTTCCTTTGGAATAGGAGCCATGTTCTCAGGTCTAAGGGTACATAGGTATTTCAATCACGGATGTCTTGCTGCTTTCACAGGTGTGATACAACCTGAGTCACATAGAGGCCATTGGAGGAGAAACTTGTCTAAGGAGGAGCTTGCTTAGGGAGAAGGCTTATTCGTAGGAAAGCTTTCACACCTTTTGGTACTAAGTTAATTAGACACTGAATCATGAGGGTTGTGTTGCCTTCAGGCTCTGAGCCTATTAGTTGAAAATTATACATACTGAGAAGTTGATATTTTACTTTGGGGGCTTGCTCTTGAGAAGGACCTTTAGATTCCCTAGACAGTACTTCGAGCAGCTGTTTGTTAAGAGCCCCCTCACTACTCAGATGTTGATGCTCTCTGGTCTGGTGGTGTATGTAGGTGGTTGTATTACTTTGTTTAGACAGCTGGAGCACTGTCTATTAGATCTCTCTGTTTCTGCTTACGTATGTTTAATTAAAGTAAGACTGCTGGCCATTTTTGAGTTGTCTTTCCTTTAGAAAAGCAGATCAAAGAACCTATGCTAGCAGCCCTCCTGTGTGTTGGTGTTTTTGGTCTTACACCTCCACAGAAGCTGCAAGTAACATTATTGTAAGTCACATAGTTCAACACCCTTGTTTTACTGATGAAGAAATTGAGTCCTAGAGAGATAAAACTGAATTGCCCGAGATCATACAGGTGGCAAGTCAGAGTCAGAATTCTAATGGAGGCACTCTGATTTCAAATTCAGTCCCCCTTCCCAATGCACCATGCAGTTTAATGACATTAACAATATCCTTCAAATATATTAACTTTACTGACAACCAAAGAGAAAGCAAACTCACTTATGTAGGATATAGCTAAAATGGAGGAAATAGATTCTTGCCATTTTACAAATAAGGTGACCTCCAGAATTACATAAATATGGCTAAAATCTGAAATGGGTCAGGGTACACAAAACAATGACGAGTTATGTACCACGTATGATCTAAACCAGTTCTCCAACAAAGTCAACTGAAACCAGGAAATACACAAACCATAGTGATGCCATGTAGGGAGAACTATAAAAATCACAGAATTCTTGGGAAAATAATGGTGGTAGAAGGGTATTCTATTCTGTCCTGACAAACCATATTTCTTTAAACACTAATGAGGAAAACAAAGGCAGATATTTGTCCAAGATTTTTGTTTTTAACACTGGAAAAAGGGTGAAAAATCTGATTGTTCAGTACTGAAATTAAAGTTATAATTAACTTTCAAATAAATTCCATGTAAGGACAGCTTTTGGTTGACTTAAGAATCCAACACTTGCAATATTCATTTTTTCCATTACTGTCAACTAAACTAATACTTTTTGGTCAGGAAGAGAGACAAGAAGGGGAATAAACACCCAAAGGGAGAAAAATCAGTGACATTGAAACTCAGTCCTTTTCTTCTTTTCTCTCAACAAGAAAACCATCAGAGAGACTCTATTTTCCTTGATGTTCCAAAAGAACTCCCTAGGTCTCTTTGGATATATATATTTTTTAAAGAATCAAGTTACTGTTTCAACATAAGCTTTCAAACTCAGAGTCAGAAAGGAGCTTCGAGATCCCTTAGTTCCACTTGCCTCCCCTAAATGAAGCCCCTTTCCCTAGAATGATGACCAAATACAGCTTACACTCGGGGAAAAGCTGGTGAAGAATCCCCAGTGGACCTATATATTTATACCCCAATGTCACTGTAAAAGCTAACATCTGCTAAGGCTATTAAAAATAGTGGCTAAAGCATTAAAAAAGCCCAGAAATAGAAATGATGGTTTCAAAGTTATCCTGAACAACCCTGTAAGGCCTTGGCATATTTTTAGAATGATCTAATGAATTTTTACTTCTACAAAGAACAAAAATAACAGGATCATATGAAAATCACTGAGTGCCGTCAGCAGGGCTACCAAGAGAATTGCAATCCATGGAGGAGACTGCTTGAAATAAGAAAGCAAGAGCCTGGGACCACCCCAAACATCTTGATTTTCTGGTACTCAGATTTTTGATGGGGGATCCAAAGAGAGAACAAGGGCTCCCTCCAGCACTGTGCTGGTTCTTTGTTTTGATTTCCTGATTGTGCTGAATAACTGGAAACTTAAAGAAGTGAATAAAAACAGTGATTCCTTTATGTGGTTCTTCTTTTAAATGTTTCTCTCAGGGTCCTCCAAACTAGTCCAATTACCCCGTGACCACAATGTCTAGAGGGGTGAAGTAAACAGCTTCCCCCAGTAACTTCTTCTTAGTGTGAAAATGTCTTTTTTTTTTTTTGAGGGTAAATTATTTGAGGACAGAAAACCTACCTTCCACATCAGGGTGCTTTCCAAGTGATATTAAAATAGCTTCATATTCTTTGAACCCATAATAAGTGACGTCTGGGAGAGGCATCCTAGAATTGTGCTCCATACGTAGCAGGAGGAAACATGGGGGTTGAATTTTTGCCACTGAGAAAACAATTCAATATTCTACCCATGGAAAACTGAGAGCTGACTATAGGAATCACAAAGCTTTTGTGTGGGAGGAATAAAAACATCTCAGCCACTGTTTAATAAACTATCTCTGTATCTTTTCCAGGGTAGCAAATATCCTCTGCTGCCATGGGAGTTATTTCATTTCCTGTGAAGGTGGACACTTTACTTGGATCTAGAATAATTGGAGAACAAGCTCAAGGAATATAACTAAAGAAACCTGTTGTATACTTGAGCGCGTGGTATTGGGAGTATTAGCAACATCACATAGCATCAATAATAGAAATAATTAAAAGAGCAATAACTGATATCTGTATAGAGATTTAACATTTAACAAGTACTTCAATTCAGTTTCAGTAAACATTCACTAAGCATCTATTATGTGCCAGGTACTATACAAGGTTCTATGTATACAAAGAGAAAAATGAAATAATCCCTGCCCATAAGGAGCTTGGGTTATATTGGGAGGAATCAATGCAGACATATACAAATAAGATAAAACATATGCAAAGTAGCTTCAAGGAAAGGATTACAGGGATCTCACCCATATAAACCTTTGAGACAGAAATAGTAAGTATGATTATCTTCATTTTTTTAGATGGGGAAACTATTGTTGAAATGCCATAGGATTATAAGAGCCATAACTACAGGGCATCTAGCCCAGTCCCTTCATTTTACAAATAAGGAAACTATTGGCCAGAAAGGGGAACATGGTCATACAGAAAATGTTTCAGAACGGGGATTTCAGCTCAGGTACTTTTACTCCAAAACAGACACTTTTTTCTCCCGCATGACATTATTTTATTGGACGTTGAAATGACATGCTCAAGGTGACCCAACAAAGATTCAAAGGCAGATCTTCCTCTTTCTAGCCTACTGTTCATTTTACTACACTTATCCTCCCTACTGGCATCCAACTATGGGTTAGTCCTCCCTCTATCCATGGCATCAAGCAAACCACCAACATTTCTTGGGTGTTTGCTATATACTAGGTATTGTGGGTTATACAAAGATGTTTCAGGCTCAGTTCCTGCTGTCAAGTATTTCACAATTTACTTGGAGAGAAAGAACATAAATATAAAGAGATAATCATGAACATAAAATTGTAAAATGTAAGCATGAAATGAGTAGGGAGGAAAGTGTCATGGAAGTTCTGGGCTGGAGCAGTGAAGAAAAATGTTAGGAACAGTAGCATTTCAGCTTAGTCTTGAAAGATGGCTACTATCAGTGTCCTATAAAACAGCTTCTATCCTAACAGAGAACAGGCCAGTCCACAGACAAGTATCACCCAAGTATTTCCTATGTTTCTGCATTTCATGGAATTGTTCATCTGTTATCATACAGTCACATGACATGGGTCAAAAGGCCATTAGGTTTAGGCTCCTTCATAATTAGAATGAGAATCATGGAATTTCTCAGTTGTAAGGGACCTTGGCATCCTTCAAATCCAACTAATACCTAAAAAAAGAAAACTGTAATGCACCTGATGGGTGGTCATCCAGTCTATGCGTGGAGCTTTCTACCTCCTAAAATGCCTCATTCAACTTTTGAAAAGTTCTAATTTTTAGAAATTTTTCCTTACCTCTTTTTAACTTCCACCCATTGCTTCTAGTTTGAGGACAGCTAAGTGGTGCAGTGCATAGAGCATTGGACCTGGAATCAGGAAGACCTGAGTTCTAATTAGCCCTCAGATACTTACTAGTGTGGGAGCCCTGGTCAAGTCACCTGCTATTGGCCACAGTTTCCTAATCTGTAAAATAGAGTCAGTAATAGCACCTATGTCCTAGAGTTATTGTGAGAATAAAATGAGGTCATATTATTAAAGTGCTTTACGAGCCTAAGGCACTACGTAAATGCTATTATTTTTATTGTTTTATTAGCCTATGAGACCAAACAAAACAAGTCTAATCCTTCTTCCACATCAAAGACATTCAGGTATCTGAAGACATCTTTCAAGGCCCCAAGAGACATCTCTTGAACAGGCTAAAGATTCTTGTTTCCTTCAAATAAGCTTCATGTGGCAGAGATGTAAAGTACTCATCAACTTTTTCACCTCTACCCCACCTCTTGAACAGTTTCAATTGCCCATGACTTCTTAAAATCTGGACTAAAAACTGAACATAAAACTCCATATGTAGTCTTACCACTACAGAATACACAGCAATGTCCTCTCCTTGTTCCTGAAAAATAAACTTTCCTACTGGCCCAAGGTGACATTAGTTTTGGTTGGTTTTTTTTTCTGATTGTCTTGTCAAAGGACTGTCATATTAAGCTCAATGTATGATCAGTCTCCCATACTTTTTCTTTACATGAACTGTTGTTAATCATGCTTCATCTTGTACTTGAGAAGTTATTACATTTAGCTCTGTTTTCTCGCCTGTCAAGATCTTTCTGTATCCTGACTCTACTATCAAGTATGTTAGCAGCTTGGTGTGACTTGGAAAATGTATAAACATGCCATCTAAATCTTTAAATAAGCCATTGATAAAAATATTAAAAAGCACAAGGCAAAGTACAGATCCCTGGGCCACTCTAATGTAGACCTCCTTCCAAAATTCCACTATAGCATTAAGGACTATTCTTTGAATCTGGCTATTTAATTCATTACAAATTAATCTAATTTTTTTTATTATATATCTCATATCTCTTCTTTTTTTCTACAAGAATAGAAATAAGAATATATTATCAAATACTACAATAAATCCAGGTTAACTATTTCCATCACACTCTTCTCATCTACCAAATTAGTAACCCTGTTTAAAAAAAAAGAAATGTGATTAATGTAGCACAGCCACTTCATGATGAAGTCCATGCTGCCTTTTTGTGATCATTTCCATTTTCTAGATGTTCACCAGCCATCTCATTAATAACATACTAATAGAAGGAGGAATATGACAGAGTGCTCTACCTGCAATGTTAGGAATGCTTAAGATCATAAGTTGAATATGGCAAGGGACAATAAAAACAGCTCTTTTTTTAAAAGCTATATTTGTAGGGAGAAAAAGGAGACTAAAGGAAGGGATGTGATAGGAATATTGCTTGGGGTGGATGGGACAACAGAGAAGGCAGAACTATTCAATTCTTAGAACTGTTTCCTTTTTGTCTATTACCCTTCTGCAAAACCTCTCCTATTCAGCATTATCTTCCAAATAATAATGATATTATTTGGTAGTTAAGCTAGCTTTTTTTTCTTCATTAACTAAGGATTAGTTATCTGGGACCAATGATTCAAATTTTGTTTTGCATTCTCTTTACTTAAATTTTGAATATTTCATCCCTATTAGTCATTTTTTAAAAAAAATATTCTTTATATCCCCAGTATCTAGACCAAAGCCTAACATAGAAAGTACTCAAAAATACTTATTGAATAAATTATGTTTTATACATAAAGGATACTTGTTTTGCATGTCACATATTCTATTCAAGCCCTGGGCCCTATGAACTGACTACGCTGCAGAAGTAAATGGTTCAAGGCACATGCATAGTCCTTAATCATGGAAACCTAGAATGAAGATATAGGCAGCATCATAATAGGGTGCTGTTCTTCTGCTGATTGCTTAGTTGCACTGAGGCCCCCTTTTATTGATGTGATGAATTCCACAAATGCTAAGGAGGTATAGCTTTTTATACTTGAGAGGCTTCTTCATTCCTGAACTGGCTGCTTTTGCTACCTAGCTAAGAATGTTCCTGTGAATAGGGAAATCAGGAGAACTGCACCTATCAATGTTTCTCCATTAAGCATTCATACTCTTGCTATTGTTATCTAGTAAGTTTTGGGTTTTTTTTTTTACTCAACTCCATCTCATTAAATCTTGTCCTTGTACTTAGGATCATTGTATATCATTCTAAATATTTTATAGAATTACAAAATCTCAGAATTGTAAGAGTCCTAAGAGTTCGTCTAGTCCAATCTCTACCTGAACTGAAACACTCTCTAAAAGAGTCTTGACTATTTATTATTTAGTACCTGCTTGAACACTTCCAAAATTAGAGAAATTCTTATTTCCTAAAGTAGCCCACCTTGGAATAGCTCTTATTGCAACAAAGGTTTTCTTTATGTAACAAAAGTAAGTTTGGAGTCTACTTCCTGAGCCTCTATTCTTACTGGCATGTTGAATGCCCAGAGTTCAGTTGCTAGTTATGCTCAGGGCTCTAGGGATAGCCATGAAGATTTGGGAGATAGATGTCTAGTTCTATAGTTCATGAGCCACTACCAGTCTGCTTTTCACTATTATTATCAGTTGATATCAATTAGGTGACCAGACTTAATTTCTCTTTTTGAAAGGTGTATGTACTGAAATGGATGGACAAAAACAGTCAGGATCAAATATTCTGCCTTGTCAAGGTCTGTGGCAGACTCTCCCACAAGTACATACAGAGTCCAGGAGAAAGTGGGCTCAACCTTGGACCCAATTAGGAGTTGAGTTACTGGAAATCTTTTTCTTCTTTTCATATAGTACTCAAGAAACTCCCTTCTTTGTATATCCTTGTATCTGCCCTTCCAGGTAGGATCTAAGTTTCTTCTCAGCTCTTAAGGCACACACAACTGCTAGCTGCTAATGTTTTGTAGGATGATGCAAGAAAGTTGATGAAAAGACAAATAGTCCAAAATCTTTTTAACCCTTTAATCTTACAAGGTGCTTCTCTGGTTAAGGGAGCAAAGAATGAGACTTAGGTAAGGCCAAAGCCAAGGTACTCTTTTTCTCTTCCCCATCCCTCTCTCCCCAGGTGATGCTTCCACCAGGATATTGCTGGAATGCTCTCTCTTGGCTTGTGCTCACTTTAATCTTTCATAGGCTCAAACTATCTTGAAGTTTCATAGATACTCTTAAAGTAGCTAAATTCTCAGATAATCCAAACATGCTTCTTGTACAATCTCAATTCACTTGATTAAGAACTTCTTTGCAATTAATCTAAAGTTTTTAATTGATCAACTAAGATGCTCTCACATCATTAAGATACTATACATTTTAAGTAGGAATGAGATGATTTGATTAATTTACTCCAGTGAGGCCCACCTTTCTATTTATATTGAGCCAAAATCTGTCTCTGCAATTTCCATTTAACTTTTCCTAGAGTTACCATTTGGAGCCAATTAAAACACATCTAATCCCTCTTTTACATGACAGCTTTTTGAAGACTTCAAGACAGTTAACATGTTCACCTTAAATATTTTCTCATCTTCAGCTTAAACAGAAAGATGCCTTAAGTTAGGCTATGATTTCTTTAATCCCCTCATCATCTTGGTCTCTCTTTTAAATAGGCTTCAGTTTTTCAATGTCCTTCATAAAGCAAGTGTCCAGAAGCTGGACAAAATGACACAGATGCAGCATAAGCAGGACAGATCACAAGAGAACTATAATCACCCTGGTTCTTGATTTTATTTCATTTGATAGTAGGAGAATTCTGACAAATCTATGTTGCTGATTTTTTCCATGATAAATGATACAAATACAATTTATATAAGGTAAAAAAAAAGGAGGGTCTCTTCAAGCAACTGAAATTTTATATCAATATGGTCTGGAATATAGATTAATTAGGAAAGTGCTAGGGCCATAAAAATTAAAGCCACAGACTCCTCTTGGCCTACCTGTTTACAAAGTCATTGACAGATGAGTCATACTTTTCTAAGTTATCATTATTGCATTAAAAAAGAGTCAGGTGTTCCATACAATTCCTGTTATGTGGCATGAACATCCAAAGTTAATAGAATATGTATCACTGGCCTTCCAAATACAATTTCACAAAAGAATGGACAGCAATTGTACAGTTCTCAAAAATAGTGCTTTAAAAGGGACCAGAAAATATGTGCAAAGAAAATCATTCAGGAACTTCAGGACTATGTACTGAGTGATCCAAATAGCCAGATGGAATAGGAATTTAGCTGAGAACAATCTTAATATGCTTATCCATTCTCCTTCTGTTTTTAAGGCCAAAGTCCAGGCTGCTCAGTTCCTCTGTAGGAGATTGCATAATAAGGTAGAGCTCCTTAGCAACCTGAAGCAGATTTAGGGGACTTCTAGAAAGATGAGTGAAAGATTTGTTTTTTAAGGATAAGTAGATTCATTTAAAAATGTCTTTGCACAAAACCATATTGTATTAAGAGGGATTATGTTCAAATGGATTATTCAATATTTGTCATTTTTTTTTTGTTTGGGGGGTTCTTAGAAAATTTAAGACTATTCCCTTTTAAAATTCTCAGGATTTTATTTTTAAATTATTTTTAATTAATAAGCGTTTATTTTCTCTCCCTCCACCATCCCCAATTTTAAGAAAAGGGAAAAAGATCCTTGTAACAAATAAGCATAGTCATGTATGTCTCAATCTGTGTCTTGTATCCACTGCCTGCTTCATCAGGAGGGTATCTCATCTGTACTCTGGGACTGTGATTGGTCAATGTGCTGATCAGAATTTAATACTTTCAAACATCACTCCCAGATGTCTATACTTTTGCAGTCATTTGAGGAAACAGAAAACATATAAAATTTGTATTTGGGGGTTTTAGGGTGACTCTTTACAAGTCAAATGTGAAGGAGACCTAGCACCAAAAGGAAGGCATGAAAAATTGAATGATTTCTCTAGTCTCTGTGCTCCTTATCCCAGATGGACTACATTGTCTTAACTTGGATACCTCGAAATAGCATAGTTTTAAGGGAGGAAAGGCCTTCAGTAATGATCTGGTTATTTTGTGGATGGGAAATTAAGAACCAGAGAGGTTAAGTGATTTGTCCATAATTGCACAGGTCATAAGAAGCAGAACTCAGTTTCAAACCCATGTCCTCTTTCTCTAATCAAGCTCTCTTTCCTGTTGCACATTGTCTTTGTGGCAGAAGATTTTTAGGGTGAGAAAACAGGAGATACATAGTCTGGAAATAAGCCCAAGTCATGCCTAAAGGTTTTGCTCTGAATTGGAAATGATCACCACATCAACAGATATATAAAAGAAAGTGGTCATGGTGTTCTTGTGGGCTTAAAGTATAAATGGAAGTTGTCTGAAGACAATGGTGGTAGCCAAGTATGGAATATTTTATTGGAAAAAAGAAATGGTATACTACCCAAGCGCCTTTACATTGGTGGTGGCTGTCTGGATCTTGCCAAGATGACCAGAGGTGAAGGAGATCAGCCCTTTGAAAGTGCCAATGTCAAAACCCGTGCAGCTGAGTTGTGTTTTAATGTCTTAATGGGTCAGTGGAGGGCACTGTACAATGGTAGATTTGATAAGGAGTAAGAGGGCATTTCTCTTCTAGTCATTAGGGTTTCTACTCTTCTGGAGCATCCTAGAAGTTAAAGTGGCCTATAGAATGTGACTCAAATCCAGCTGAGTCTCTAGTGTTTGGAAAGAAGGCATGCACAATTGGGTTTCCTAGGAGACTTTATTGAAGTGGATGTGTCACTGTGTGTCTCCATCAGGATGCTGAATCCTTGGAAGATGGCAAAGGTAGCTGTATATGCATATGTGTGTTTCCTCTTTTCCCGTATCTATGTTTGTTCTCTCCTCATAGGCTGAGAATAATTCTATCAATAGCCAAATCTGTAATGTTAAGATGGTCCTTGGACATTCTAGGACTGCCCCTATTATAGATGATGTCTCTGTCAAAAACACTGCCTTACTCATTTGAGAGGTGGTTTTATAGCCCTGGGTATAATGATGGTCTGGTGGAACTTGTATGAGGTTGTACTTCAAATGATATTTGCTTCATTAGTGATATGTTCTGAATTCTAGAAAACTTCCCAGCAATCTTAAGTCCTTGCTGAATCAGCAACACTGCAAACCAACACAAACCAAAACAAACAAGAAGATCTTTGATATATATACATTCACGTATGTGATTGTGTATAGTTACATTTTATTGCAATCATATAGGAGATTGCAAACATTATTACCACTATTCTGATTTTACAGATTAGGAAGCTCAAATCTTACATCAGACACTTACTAAGTATGTAACCCTCATCAAGTCACTTAAACTCTCCTTGCCTCAGTTTCCTTATCAGTAAAATGATAAAAAAAAAAACCCAAAACTTGGCCTCTATAAGGTACCTTCGAGTTACAAATCTATAATCTTCTGATCAAAGTCAGAAAGTTCCCAGTAAGCCTTTTTCCAAGAATTATATACTTACAGGCCTCAATTCTCAGTCTGTTTTCAAAAAAGTAAAAGTTTTTTTAAAAAAATGTTTCATACAGACACGTCTGTTTTCAATTCAGTATAATCAAAGATTTAACTCAGAATCTCACAGAGCTTACTATTTATAAAACATGTAGTTGAATGAGTATTTCAGTTTTCCCCACAGATCTTTCAGATGATGATAGGGAAACCAAAAATCTAAACAGAAAGTATTTTAACATGATGTGAGTACTAGAATATGCTATACTTACAATGAGCATAGGAAGAAGAATAATTTCTTTTGGCTCCGAAGACATGGATCATATGGCTATTGATGACATTTTTATGGTATCTTTTAGATGTGCTATATTACAGTAACATTGGCTGATTGATTTCCTCAGGTCACTGATGCAGAGAAATGGCCATGTGAGAAATTTCCTCACTTAACTCATTCAACACAATTTCCTGCTACCTACATTTGTTATTGTTCATCCTTCAAAACTCTTAAGAATTAAAAGGATCTCCCTCCAAACAGCCTGACTTACAAAATGTGCAAAATCCTACAATATCCAAGTGTCTTACCTTCTTCCCAGAAATGCAAGATCACAGAAATACAGAGTCAGGAGTCATCTTAGGGATAACTTTGCTGCAGTGGGATCTACTGACTGTGAAAGAATCTGCTATTCTCTCCTGAAGGTCTTCAAAGATCTTTTTTTTTTTTTTTTCCAAAAAGGATTTCCTTCATCCAGGAATGCCAAATTTTCTGATGCTAATGTCCTGAATTCATGGATTCATGATAAGGTTGGAGATCTTTTTAAAATGTTAATTTTATTAATAAAAAGGATAAAGGATAAAATGGAGCACAGGCTCCATTTCCCTGAAAAGTTCCAGTTTTTAAAAAAAGGTGCTTTTAGGACAAAAGAGTTTACTCGTATATGATTTCTAATGAATCTTACATGTGAAGTTCGTGAAAATCATCATCATTCCCTGGGAGCAGAAGAGGGCAAATTAATAGTCTGGATCAACAACAAAAAAAGCTTCTTTTGAAACAACATTTAAATGTTTAATCACAATCCCTATAGACAATGAGGCAGCCCGTATTATATTGAATTCTAAACACTACAGTAAGACTCAGAAATGCCACTGTAGCTCTCATCCATGGGAAGTTAGGAAACCTTAAAAACCTTGAGTGAAACAATTTCTTTAACTCTAGAAGGGCTGGAAAATAATTAAACGTCCTCAATTTATATTAAGGTCACAGCTTGAACCCTGGGCTCCTGACTTGTAATCCAATGCTCCTTTTCCTCTCTTATAGCCAATTTCTTTCTCTGTAGAATGATATTCAAAATAAGTTAATTTGCATCAGGAGGAATAAGGATACTCAGTTCAGGTAAATCTCCTCTAAGCTTTTCAAAATGCTTCCACAAAATGTTTAAAAACACCTATTAATATAAAAGTATTTCTGTCAGATCATATTGTTTGGTTCCCAATCTACATAATACCCTTAAATGATATTATAATGGTAGACTGATTTGAACAGAGAAATCCAATTGGAATCCTTAAGAACTTAGGTTCTACACCCTCCTTCCCCAACTATATTCATTCCAGATAATTTCTGCCTTTTTTGGCTTCTCTGTCACGCTTTTCAATTTATGATAGTTTATGTTAGAGGAGTCCAACTTTCTACTTCCTTCACTCTCATATCTACATTATCTTTCATTTTACGATATTTTTGTTTGGCCAACTGGCTGCTTTTCTGTCTGTCTTTAAGTGAAGTATATCTAATTCAATTTTGCCTACTTTTTAAGAACTCGAATTTCACAAGAAAAGAAATGGAAAAACCTGAAACAGCCTAAAGGGGTGTCCCATGTGGAAACCACCAAGTAAACAAGCAAATAAAAAGCCCTATATGAAACACAACTATCCACAGGATGGCAGTCACTTCATAGGGCAACATGAGAACAAAACCAAAATGAACAAACAAAATCCCACAACCCTATTAGATGAATGGTCAGGGGACTAAGAGACCTGTAGTTTACTAAAGGATAATTTGTCTGCTCTTCTCTACCCCTTCCTGTGAGACTGAAAAAGAGAAAACCAGAGGAGTCCCATCCTTTCTACCTTAAAAAATCAATAAAAAACCTCCCAATGCAATGAAAGCGATTGTATGTGAAAAGGTATAGAGTGTTGTCCTACCATCTCTGACAAGCCTTGAGTACTATCTAAATACCTATTCTAAGAGGACCTGTAGCTGGGAATAACAAAAGTTATGGCAGATATAATATCAGAAAGCCTATTCTCACAGAACTCCCATTTCTATTTAGATACTCAGGCTTTTGTTCATATAGGTATTTATTTACCCATACTTAATAGGTGCTTAAGCTGGAATTAAGCTCAGAGCCCCATTTATAGCTTCTCTCCACATGACTTTTGAGCATTACATTTCTTATGAACTCAGACATGTTACTTCGTTATTTCCTTTTCACCTCACCTTAAAATACCTTCAGTCTTTCTTTTTCTTTTCTCATATGTATAGGCATGCATGCATATGCATACTTCAATGGACATTTTATATGCATTGAAGTATGTATAAGGAGAAGGGAGTGTGTGCATGTGTGTGTGCGTGTGTGTAGGGAGAAAGGAATATTTCAAGAGTGGTGAGTTGTTCTAGGTATTAAAAAATGGAAAGACACAGGATAATGTTCCCCATTTTTTAAAACACTTTAAAGTTTGGAATTTCAAATTCTGTTCCTCCCTCTGCTCTCCTGTCCCTGAGATGGTACGCAATTAGATATAGGTTACACATGTGCAATTATGTAAAGCATTTCCACATTAGTCATTTCGTATAAGAAGACTCAAAATAACGAAAAGAAAGTAAAAAATAGCATGTTTTAGTCTGTATTCAGTTGATACTAGTTCTTTCTCTGAAGGTAGATGGTCTACTTCCTCATTAGTCCTTTGGGATTGTCTTAGATTGTTTTATTGCTGAGAATAGCTAAATTCTTTGTTCTTTGAACAAACTCATAGTTCTTTGAACAACATTGCTGTTACTGTGTACAACGTTCCCAGGTTTTCTACTTTCCTTATAATTTTGGATGCATTGGTTTTGTTTGTGCAAAAGACTTTTAATTTTACACAATCAAAATGATCTATTTTACATTTTGTAATGCTCTCTATATATTCTTTGGACCTAAATTCTTCTCTTATCTGCAAATCTGATAGAACCTATTCCATGCTCTCTTAATTTGCTTATGTGTAAATCATATACCCATTTTGACCTTATCTTCTATGTCGTCTGAGATGGTGGTCTATCCCTATTTTCTATCATACTGTTTTCCCAGCAATTTTTGTCAAATAATGAGTTTTTGTCCCCAAAGTTTAGATCTTTGGGTTTATCATATACTAGATTACTATGATCATTTACTATAATGTAATACCTAATCTATTCCACTGATACACCACTCTATTTCTTAGCCAGTACCAGTGTTCTCCTGGCTCTGTTTACTTTACTATGCATAAGTTCATGTAAACCTTTGCAGATTTTTTCTGAAATCATACTGCTTGTCATTTCTTATAGCACAATAATATCCCATTACTATCATAAACCACAGCTTGTTTAGCCATTCCCCAACTGATGAGCATCCCTTTGATTTCCATTTCTTAGCCACCACAAAAAGAATTGCTATACATATTTTATGCAATTAGGTCCTTTACTCCCTTTTTTGGATGTCTTTAGGATACAGATCTAGCAGTACTATTGCTGGATCAAACAGTATGAACATTTTGATAGCCCTTTGGGCTTAGTTTCAAATTGCTCCCCATAATGGTTGTATCAGTTTACAACTCCACCAACAGTGCATTAGTGTCCCAGGTTTTGGAGATCTCTTCCAACACCTAATATTTTCCTCTTTTTTTTTTTGTCTTATTAGACACTAATTGGTATGAGGTGGTAAGTCAGAGTTATTTTAATTTGCCTGACTATAGATAGCTTTGATTTCTTCATCTGAAAACTACCTGTTCATATCCATTGACCACTTATCAACTGGGAAATGACTTGTATTTTTATAAATTTTACTCAGTTTTCTATACATTTAAGAAACAAGGCCTTTGGCAGATATACTTGTTCAAAATTTTCTTTTTTTCCATTGATTCCCTTGATATCTTTGAGCTTTTGCTCTTCCAGACAAATTTTGGTATTATTTTTTCTAGCTCTATAAAATAGTTTTTGATAGTTTGATTTTTATGGTACTGAATAAAAATATAGGTAAAATTGTCATTATTATTATACTGGCTCAGCCTACCCATGAACAGTTAATATAAAATAATAATAAAATAAATAATAAAAAAATAAAATAAAGTCACACCTGGTCATAATGTATGATCCTTGTGATATAATGTTGTAATTGCTTTGCTAGTATTTTATTTAATTTTTTTTGCATTAATATTCATTAGGGAAATTTGGTATAATTTTCTTTCCCTGTTTTGGCTCTTCCTGGTTTGGGTATCAGAACCATATTTGTGTTATAAAAGGAATCTGGTAGGACTCCTTCTTCACCTATTTTTCCAAATAATTTATATAATATTGGGATTAATTGTTTCTTAAATGTTTGGTAAAATTTGCTTGTGAATCTGTCTGGTCCTAGGGATTTTTTTTTTTAAGAAGTTCATTGATGACTTGTTCAATTTCTTTTTCTAAGATTAGGTTATTTAAGTATTTTATTTCTTCTGCTAATCTGAGTAATTTACATTTTTGAAGATATTCATCCATTTCATTTAGATTGTTAAATTTATGGGTATATAATCAGGCAAAAAAAAAAAACCAACTCCTAAAAACTGTCTTAATTTCCACTTCTTTGGTAGTGAATTCACTCCCTTCATTTTTTTACTAGCAATTTTGTTTTCTTCTTTCTTTTCTTAAATCAAGTTAACCTGGTTTATCTAACTTGTTTTTTCATAAAAGAAGCTCTTTAATTTATTCAATAGTTTTCATACTTTCAATTTTATTAAACTCTCCTTTGATTTTCAGCATTTCTAATCTGATGTTTAATTGGGGCAGATGTCTAAATTTGTTCTTTTTTACATTTTTCTTTAGTTGCATGTTCAATTCATAGATCTGCTTTTCTCCTATTTTTATTGATACAAGCAATTAGAGAGAACTTTTTCTCTAAGTATCATTTTGGCTTCATCCCATAAACTTTGGCATGTTGTCCCATTTTGTTGTCATTTTCTTTAATGAAATTATCAATTGTTTCTATAATGTGTTCTTTGACAATGTGTTTACTATATCTGCTTTGCTGCATTTGCTTTTGAGGTTTTTATGTGCTAAAACATGGTCAGTTTTTGTTTAGGTGCCACGTATTGCTGAGAAAAAGGTTATCCTTTATTATTCTCATTCAATTTTTCCAGGGATCTATCTAATCTGATTTTTCCAGAATTTTATTGACCTCCTTAATACCTTTTTTTTTTTTTTTTTTTTGTGGTTAGATTGCTCTAGTTCTGAGAGGGCGAGGTTGAAGTCCCTCACTAGCATAGTTTTGCTCTCTCTTTCTTCCTGTAACTCACTTAACTTCTCTAAGAATTTGGATGCTATACCACTTGACACATATATGCTTAGTACTGATGTGACTTCATTGTCTATGGTACCTTTTAGCAAGATTCCATTTCCTTCCTTATCTCTTTTAATTAGATCTAGTTTTGCTTTTGCTTAATCTGAGATCAGGTTTGCTACCCCTGTTATTGTTGTTGTTTTTCTCCACTTCAGCTGAAGTATAATATATTTTGTTCCAGTGTTTTACCTTTACTTTGTGTGTTTCTCTCTGCTTCAAATGTGTTTCTTGTAAACAACATATTGTAGGATTATGGTTTTTAATCTACTCTACTCTCTGCTTCTGTTTATGGGAGAGCTCATCCCATTCACATTCACAGTTACGATTACCATGTATTTTACTCCATTCTATTTTCCCCTGTTTATACTTTTCTCTCTCCTTTCAACATATTCCTCCTCCTTCTGTCCATTGCCTCCCTCAGTCTGCCTTGTCATCTATGCACCTTTCTTCCCCTTTTTTTTCCCCTCCTACTTCCCTATATGGTAAGATAAATTTCTATAGCCATTCAAATGTGTATGTTGTTCCCTCTTTCAGCCAACAACTTCAGTGAAAATAAGGTTAAAAAACGTCCCTCCATGCTATTTTCACTTATTTATCCCCTTTTCTCTTGTACATATCACTCCCTCCTCAAAAGTCTGTTACTTCTGATCACTACCTTCCCAATTATACCCTCCCTTATATTAGTTCCCTCTCATCTATTATCCCTATCCTTTTTTACTTCCTTATAGGGTAAGATAGATTTATATATCCAAATGAGTATGTATGTTATTTCCTCTTTGAGCCAATTTTGATGAGAGTGAAGGTTTAAACTTTGTCTGACACTCCCTCATCTTCCCCTCGGTTATAATGGCTCTTTCATGCCTCTTTTATATGGGATAATTTACACACTATTGCCACAGAGAAATACAAACAGTTTAACCTTATTGAATTTCTTAACATTTTCTCTTTCTTGTTTCTTTTTTATCTTTTTTATTTTTGCCTTCAGTCTTGTATTTGGAGGTAAAATTTTTTATTTAGCTCTAGTCTTTTAATTAGGAATGCTTGAAAGTTCTCTGTCTTGTTAGATGTCCATTTCCTCCCCTGAAAGATAATATACAATTTTTCTGGGTGATTCTTAGTTATAATTCAAACTCCTTTGCCTTTTGGCATATCATATTTCAAGCCCTCTTTCTTTAATGTGGAAGGTGCCAGATCTTGTTTAATCCTGACTATAGCTCCATGATACTTGAATAATTTCTTTTTTGGCTGTTTGCAATTCTTTTTCCTTGATCTATGAGCTCTAGAACCTGACTTTGATGTTCCTGGAAGTTTTCATCTTGTGATCTCTTTCAAACGGTTATTGGTGAATTTTTCAATTGCTATTTTACCCTCTGGTTCTAACATATCAGGGCAGTTTTCTTTGACAATTTCTTGAAAGAGATCCAGATTTTGTTTGTGTTTTTTTTTTTTATCATGGCTTTCAGGTCTTATATAATTATAAGATAATATAATTCTTATATTATCTCTCTTAGATCTATTTTCTAAACTAGTTGTTTTTTCCAATGAAAACTTTCACATTTTTTTTTCTATTAAAATCATTTTGATTTTGTTTTATTATATCTTTCTTATAGAGTCATTAGTTTCTACTTGTCCACTTCTAATTTTTAAGGAATTATTGTTTTGAGTGAGCTTTTATTACCCCTTTTCCATTTGACTGATTCTATGTTTTAGGGAGTTATTTTTCTCTGTATGCTATTGACTCTTTTTTTCATGATTCTCTTTATTATTCTCACTTCTTTCTCCAATTTTTTTTTCTTCTTCTCAAATTTGCATTTTTAAACATTTTTAAAACTCTTCTTGGAATTACTTTTTGGCCTGATACCAAATTACATTTTTCTTTGAGGCTTCACATGTAGCCATTTTGACACTATTATCCTCTAAGTTTATACCTTGATCCTCCCTAGCTCCACAGTAATTTTCATAGATAAGCTCTTTTGTTTTGTTTTGTTTGGTGCTCACTTTTTTAATGTCACAATTGGGTTCTGGTCTTGCAATGTCCCAAGCTTCTTGTTCAGGGCTCTGGATTGTACCGTTGGCTTTCACTCGGTTTCAGATTTTAACTGCTTGCTTTCCCTGGAGGACAGGTTTTCCTTCTGGGTTTTACTGGGGGTGGGGCCTCCCCTGGGTGTGGGGTTTAGCTGCTGGGCTGCTCCAGAAGTGGGGCTATACTGCTGTGTTGTTATGGAAACAATGTCTCTCTGTTGGTAGATCCCAGGGAATGGGTTTTGCTGTTGACCAGCACTGGGGAGGGGCTTCTCTACTGCTCAGCGTTGGGGTCAAGGTTTCCAGGGGACGGGGTGTTGGTGGATTGCCCCAGGCTTGGAACCTTGCTGCAGAATCCCTATGGTGAGGCTGGCTACTGACGTTGCTTCCCTCCCACCCTAGTGAGAGAGACCTTTCCTACCGTGCTGGTAAACTGCTTCCCTACTCCTAGATCAATTCTGAGAAGGTTTTCTAGTTGTTTGGAGGGCTTCAGGGGGTTCCTTTCTCATTGAACCATCTTGGCTCTTGAAGTTGCACAGGACAATTTACTGAGATGTTAAGGAATAGGCAAAATATGTTGTTGCTTATTTTAATGAGTATTTACTTCCAAAGATCTCGTTTATGTTTCTCCATTAAAATTGTTAAGAACCCAAATTGGAAATCTACAAATTGATCTTAACTATATTGTTTTACTTACATTCCCTTCAAGGGAGACCAGCGTTTGCTCTTGATAATACTTATCGAGGACTGGTTATTATGGTCATGTCTACAATCTGAAGTGAAATAGAGATGTGAAGAAGTTCATTTGGGAAGCTCCAAATAAAACACTGTGTGTGACATAGAGGAGTTGATGAAAGCTTACCCAGGCCTAAAGTTTTCTTATATTAGAATTTGCACATCAAAATCAGGTAGGATATGGGATGTGACTCTGGAGGTGGCTTACTGCACAATATGGTGGATCTCCCTATTTTTCAGTTTCTTCATATATATAGTGATGGAAAACAATTTGCAATTTGAGTTTGTGTGATTTGGGGAAGGGATAACATATATTAGTCATCAGAAGGTATTTTCTGTAGAAATCATTTTATATTATTGTTATTCATCCTTCATTTTTGAAGAGGACCAATTACATTATGGGTGATGTCTTGACTTGTACATGAATTGGAATGAAGTGAGGCAGAGTTGCATAAAGTTGTCATCTTCACTTTCTCTTCCAGAATCATTCAAGTTCAGTGGCAAGACAAAAGTCATGATGATTGGTGATGGTGAAACATAATATAGGTGATTCTGTTCAAGTGTTTCCTGATGGAATGAGGAGGTGATGTAATTTACAAAGTCCTATTAGATCTCTGTCCTCATTCAATATTTATTAGGTATCTACCACTTGCCAAGCACTGTATCAGGTGCTGAGGACACAAATAAAAAGAATGAAACAATATATTTTTATTATCTCATGCTACCACAGACATAAATAAGAGAGTTACTACTTCCATTAACAAATTTGATTCTCTGACCATTCCACAATATCCTGCTACTGGGTTTCTAGGGAATTTGATTTTATTGACCTTCAGGAAACGCTGTAAGGTATAGTGTGCGTTCTGACCCCATGAGTATTGATTCCCTTTTCCTTTGAGGCCTCTATGAATGGCATTCAAATCTGAGGCAGGATTTGAACTCAAATCTTCCTGATCTCAAATCTTGTGTGCTATTTACTTGTCTTATTGACTCAATGAGACAAGAAATATTAAAACAAAAACAAAAGAATGAAAAAAAAAGAAAAAATGTAAATTAACTTAAGATAATTCTGGATTTTATAGTCAACCTGAACCCAGTTATCTTGGATAAGGTGTGTGTGTGTGTACGTGTGTGTGTGTGTGTGTGTGTGTGTGTGTGTTTAATAATCCTTGGTGTATGTCTGCAGGTGAAGTTCAGTGTAGTCTGGAAACTAATACATAAATGCATAATTAGCAATCACTCATAGAGCTTGCTATTTATGATTCATCTTTATTAACCAGTTTTAGCACTATATGTATGCCTTCTTAAGTTGTTTGGGGGTTTTCTAGTTCTTCAAAATTTGAAAAACAATTAGAGTATAAATCTAACTACAACTCTTGAGTATTATGTAGCTGCAGAGAGAATGAACTGATGTTATGGTGCCTGAGAGCTTTATTAATTTAAAGCAGTCAAAGCTTTCATTTCACAAGAGGGCAGAAATTCTGAGAAGTAAAAAAAAAAAAATCCCTTTCTTCCACCAGTATCCCTGGATTAAAAGAGATAAGAGAGAGAACATGGGAAGACAAGGAAGTGGCTCACATAATGACTTGAATGGATACAAGTTGAATACTACTCAAAAATGGTTTTTTAATCATTCTTTTTTAAAAAAGCTTCATTAGCATCAAGTTAAACAAGGCCAATGTAGGTAAAATTAACATCACAAAATCATCACATAAATTATCCACCAACTTTCTCTTGTATATAAAAGCTAATAAGGAAAAGGCCTGTTTTCTTAACCTAATATCTATGAATTCATTTTTTTAATAATTGCATTTAGTATAATTGTTTTCCTTTGCAATTTTATGTATTTCATTTTATGTATTTAAAAATATTATTCTGAGAAAGAGTTCATAATCTTCATCAGACTGCCTAGGGGATCCATGACACAAAAAAAAGGTTAAGCAATGTCTATCCTAGCACTCTCTCCAAAGAGCAAACGTAGAGGACTAGTACCTTTAGACAGTGCCTCTAGTGAACAAACTCAAAGACTTTGGATCATAATCTCCCTCTGACCTTGGGGAGCTCATTTATTTTAGTTTCATCTCCAAAATGTCTAGGTGATCTCTAAGGCATTTTCTTCTTCTAAACACTGTGATCACATAAAGAAAGTTAAGGCTTATGTGGGCATGTGTAATTCACAGAAGAAGAAAACATTTTCAGGGAATTCTAATCAATCTACCAATAAGATACAAATTAGTTAACTGTGGTCCAACCCTGTTTTTTCTTATTCCTTGAGATGCCAGTACTCATATAAAGAACACATATGAATTCCTGCCAAGATGACTGCCTGACCAGGAGGTAGGGTCCCCAGCTTTCCCACTCATACTCTAGCAAAACAATTAAGTTGACAACAGACTGGATAATGATCAAGACATAAAATGGTAAAAGCATTAAGTTACATTTTCTACTATGGAATTACACAAAAAGTCAGCCAGAAGCCTGAGAGGAACAACAAAGAGGGACTTTTTAAGAAAGTGAGCTCTAGTAAGAATAAAGACAGAACCATGTGTAGCCTGTAAGGTTCTGTGTTGGGAACTAGAAAGAGTGAGAGCTTCCCTGAGAAAGCTCTAGGGTTGTCAGAAAGGCCCACAGTGGGAATTTTTGAAACCCCTGGGATAGACCTCAGACAGTGGCCACAACTCTGTAGACCAGAGGATGGTTCCAGTGCTCTGGTAGGTACAGCCCAGGGCCAGAAGCTCAAAGGCCCCTAATGCCATTTTGAAATATAAGAGAAGCACTGAAAAACCAGCACTCTGAAATTCAGAAACCCAAGGGCAACTAAAGGTTGGGAGGTAGAGGTCAGAACAAAGATCCATGGTATGACTAAGCAGTGATGACCAGCCCCATGCAAGAGAGCAGAGGAAAGTGGGGCTTGTCTCTGTCATAAAGTTCTAATCTAGGAACTAAAGCTAAAAAGGAAATCAAAGAAAACAATATCCAATATTTAAAATGATTGTAAATCTAACTCTATAACAACTGTAAGCAGAGACTCTAAGGGAAACACAAACACCAAAGTCCAAAGAAAGTTAGGAAAACAAATTTATTGAGCAATTGGAAGGAGTCATAGGATGATATTACGCTAACATTCCAATAGAAGATGACGAAAGAATTGTTCCTTTATAACCTTAATGTTTTCAAAGTCTTTTGAGGGAGTTAAATAAAAAACAAAAAACAAAAATGCTGGAGCTGAATAGATCTTGCTTTAAGAAAGGAAAGAGAAGAGAGGGCGAAAGAATACTTGTAAAGAATAATACCTGTAAATACTTGTGAAAGAATAACTTATCCAATAAAATTGAGTATAATTCTAAATGGGAAAAAAAAAAGACATTTGAAGAACTAGAAACCTTTCAGGTATTTGTAACAAAAAGACCAGAATGCAATGGAAAATTTGATATAAAATATCCAGAAGAAATATAAGGAAAAAATAAAAGACTGATTATGAGGCACTCATTAAGGTCAAATTGTTTACTTATTACATTTATGAAAATGTTATCAATATTCTTAAAATTGTCATCATTATTAAAGTAGTTTGAAAAAATGTTGAGGTTGAGTTGTATACAATGCGGAAAAGATAAAAGTGAGCAATTATATTATAAAAATGGGGCTTGAAAGAACTAATACTGAGGAAGCAGGTGGTGACAGATGGCTGGTAATCTTGGAACCTTACTCTCATCTGGGTTGAAGAGGAAACAAGCTAATCTAGGAACTAAAGCTGGAGAGTAAATCAAAATGTACATTTGTACATCTGAAAGCATGTAGAAGTCTTCTCAACATATAGAAAGGTAAAAAAACCTGGGGGAGTGTAGTGGTAGGACTTTTGGAAGTGTGTGTGGGATGGGGAGTGGGAGAAGATAAGGTAATAGGGATAGGGTAAAAAGAGAGGTTAAGGAAGAAAATAGTAAAAATAAAATGCAAAGAAATTCACAAATAGTAATTACAACTTTGAATGTGAATGGGATGTTTATAGCAGCTTCCCTTGTGGTGGCAAAGAACTGAAAATTGCAGGGATCCTCATTAATCAGGGAATGGCTGAACAAGTTGTGGTGTATGGTTGTAATAGAATACTAATATGCTATAAGAAATGATGAGCTCAATGGTCTTAGAAAGGCCTGGAAAGACTAACATGAAATGATAAAGAGCAAAATGAGCAGAACCAAGAGAATATTGTATACAGTAATAGCAATATTGTTTTAAGAATGCCTAAGTCATTTTGACTATTACAATAAACAAATTAAAAATAAAGGACATATGAAGAAAAATATCTTCATCTAGAGAAAGAACTGATAAATAGAAGTATATGTAAAATAATTTGTACAAATATTTACCTATTTGTGTCTAATGGTAACCAATATGGCAGTAGGGGAGAGGAAAGGAAAAAAGGTAAAAAATGTACATGGTAACTTTATTATACATTCAAAAAGAATAGTAAGTTGTATATAGTAGAATTGCAGTTTCATGTGCAATCTTTTTTTTATTATGATATGTTGTGGAATGCTTGTTTTATTCTATAAATTAAAAGTCAAAATAAATTTTAAAAAAGATAATGTATTGAAAGATGAAAGAAACATGTGGAATTTATCATTTCTCATAAATAGACTGTGTGAAAAGAGGAATATATAAGCATTGTGAATGTATTACTTTTAAGGGACTGTGTGGAGATTAGAAAAGCAGTATGTGACCCGAAGGTCTTGATTTCTGTGTAGCCAAAGGTGCCATGTGTTTCGCGGTAAATATACATTAACGTCCAGGGTAAATGCTGCTTGAATTTGACATCTGAGGGTGCTAGTACTGGGATCACTGAATATTATAAGTTCAATTGCCTTGTTGGGTTATCCTGGCTAAACTGATTAGGTGATCTGACAATGAACTCCATGGGTGATTTGTGCACCTAGAATATTTTGCCTTAATGAATCACTGGGGTTAGAACCAGATTCCCAGTGCACAGCTATTTATTTGAATCTGGGACTAAAAAAAAAAATCATTTCTTTGGCCTTCCATACTTAGGTTTTGAATCTATAGAATTTCAGTTTAAGAAACCAAAGAACTTAGCAGAAAAGGAGGCTATTAAAGAATAAAATTATGTAAACACAGTCTTTGAATCCATTTCAATCCAGGAATATTTTTGTCCAAAAGGCAGTGCAAATATGGCTCCATGGAACATAATACTTTAGTTCTTGTTGTCATTTATCTTGCACCCAGGATGGCAAACAACTTTGAAATTTTTTCCGGGGGGAAAAAAGAAACCAACCTTCTAAGGAAAATATGGAGCTTTTCTCTCTGTGCCTACAGAATGTCAAGAATACTAAAGGTATATATTTCTCTCTTAGCATATCACAGCATGCTGAAGACAGGGCTAACATGGAATTCCAACTAAACCTTTTTTTTTTTACACAAAATATTAAGCTAAAGAAAAGGTTCTGGCAGAAAGTTATGCTGACCGTTTAAAAAGATTAAATAATACAATGGTACAATGAATGCATTTTCCTTTTCTGAATCATTATATTACATCAACAACCATGAATATGATATTACTATATTTATAGGGAAGAGTTTTTTTTTTTAACTCATCACTCAAAAAGTATGAGTTCGTAAGATTTTTTAAAATCCTATTCAGTCAATTTTTTCCCTACTTCCTTTCAACCAATCAACTGTTAATGACATAACATGATCCTCCAAATGAATCAAAAGAACACATTTAATTTGAATGCATCCTTTCACCAAAAAAGGAGAGACTCAATTAACACATTAATGAATTATATTTTCGTTTCTTTCAAACAAGCAAACTGATTGCTTATTCTTCTTTTTTTTTTTGAGAGGGGGAGGCAAGGCAATTGTGGTTAAATGACTTGCCCAAGGTCGCACAGTTATTAAGTATCAAGTGTCTGAGGCCACATTTGAACTCAGATCCTCCTGACTTCTACCCCAATTGCTTATTCCTTACTGAAAACATGGTGCCTGGATCATTGGTTATTAGTAAAAATTAATAAATTACACCAAATCTGCATTTCACAAAGCTTGCATTTCTCACCAGGGATTCAAACTCAGACACCACTTCCATGTAGAAAGGTCTCTGATATAGGCATAAATCATAAATTTAACATTTAGTCTTTGGAACTAAAGTATAAACAGAATTAATGATTTTGCTGTCATTATCCAACTATGTCTAACCACAAGAACAAAACCTGAAGCTAGAGGTCACCTTTTATTTTCTTTCAATACATAGAGTATGGGGCTAAATAGGCATTGAGATAAAAATATTTGCATGAGGAGTAAAAGCTGGAAAAACCCAAGTGTTCTGTTATTTTACATTTCTATGACTCATTTGGTTTTATGGTGTTAAAACTGCTAATAAAGTTAAATATTCTGTTAAAACCCTGGTTGTAATGCTTTTGTAAAAATGGAATTTACTGAATTAGGGATACTTTTGGGCATCGCATAAATCACTGGTTTCCTAAGAAGGAAACTTCAGCCCTGAACTCCACTCTGAGATACTTTCTGGTATTTCAGTTGAATTGCTGAATAGACATCTCTACCTGAATGTTGAACCTATAACTCAAACTCATCTACTTCCCTGAATTTGTTTCTCTATTTTCTCTTTTTCTCTCCATAAGATAACATTGCTTTTAATTCACCTAATTCACAATCAGAACTGTGACAAGGTCCTTCCTTCCCCCACACTCTTATTTTTTCACAATGTCTCTCATGTCAATCTTCTGCTTTCTATTCTCACTAATATCACCCTAGTTCAAGCCCTCATTGTCAGGATTCTAACAGCCTCTTTCCTGTCTCTAGTACCTCTTATTTCCAATCCAGAATTGACTATATTACCCAGCAATCTAATCTGTCTTATCTTTCCTCCTACTCAAAAATCTATTTCCTACTGTAACAGGATAAGCACTGGATAAAGGGAATTTAAGGTTCTCAACCAGTTTGGCTCTAACCATGCTGTAATCTAGAGGCGTGATGGCAGGGACACTTCCTTTTATGTCTGTTTATCCCTAGTGCTTTGCACAGAATAGTAAGAAGGATGGCTTGTTGTAGTGGAAAGAGAAGGTTGGGCAAGTCATTTAATTTCTATCTGCCTGTTTCCTCATATAGAAGATGAATAGGTTGGACCAGATGACAAATGAAGTCCTTTCAAGCTCTAAATATATGATCCTATGAAAACAAAAATTAAGACATACCTCCACTTGTCTACTACGGGATTTATCTTTTACTTATTTGACCGGGTGTGGGTTTGGAAATACTGTTTTTAAATTAGTAGAAAACCAGCTATTCCCTCTTGGATAGCTCTTATCTTTTGTGAGAGAAGAAGCCATACTTTGCCAGCTTCTTCATTCAGCCAGTCTTGGGGACATGACTTTTACCTAGGAAAAAACTCCATCCACCCCTCACTCAGGAGCAAAGAAGCTGTCACAGAACAATAAGTGAACCCACCCAAAGAATCCCCTGATTACCAAGGGTCTTAGGTACTGTCATAGTTTTAACTCAGTTGCTCTCCAGGGGAGGGTGGGGGAAGGGAGATTGTGAGATTGGAATTCACAAAGTTTATTATCTTGTTTGGGTAGTATATTAAAATATGAGCTTCCAGACAAGACTAGGTCATGATGATTTAAACAGATTCTAAGCTTTTATCTCTTTCACTTTCATCTACAAAACCTGGCCACCATTGCTCTCTTTCTCTGGCTTCTCTTCTATGTGTATAAAACAATAAAGCACATAGATTATGTGTAAAACAGTTATAATTGATCAGATTTTATCTAGCTATCATTTGGAGTAAATAAACAAAAATATATGTGCAACTTGAAAGAACAATAGGTTTTGGGGTTTAACAAAGAAAGGGAGAGAGAGGTAAGCACTACTTGAGATCAGCATAATTTTTCTGTCAGAGGAATTTCAACACTGACCCCAAATGTCTTACTTCTTGCCTTGTCTCTCTCATTTGGCAAAGAGGAGCAAATTTATAAGACAAAGAGCAGAGTTACTGAACTGCGCCTGCTCCTCTTCTTTCTCTACAACCTCTCTCTTAGGGACTTCATCTGGTCCCATGGGTTTAATTATCATCTCTATGCAGTTCACTACCAGACCCATATACTCAGGCATTGCCTCTCCCATGAGCTTCAAACTCACATCACCAACTGCCTACAGGAAACTTCAAAGCAGATGTTCCCAAAACATCTTCAAGTCAACATGACCCAAAATAGGGCCCATTATCTTTCCTCCCAAACCCATTCCTCTTCCAAACTTCCCTATTTCTGCCAAAGGCATTGCTCTTATCTCTCAGGTTCCTGACTTTGGTGTCATCTTAACAATTTTCTCTCCTCACATATATAATCAGTTGCTAATTCTGCCTCCACAACATTTCTTTCATCTGACACTTTATCTCTACTCATACACTTTAGTTCAGGAGCTCTTCAACTCCTGACTAGATGATTACAATTAGATCCCCAATATTCTACTTTCACCACTCCAATTCATCCTCAATAGAGTTGCAAAGAGACTTTTCAGAGGCAGCTTAGGTGACAGAGCAAGTACAGTGTTGGACTTGGAGTCAGGAAGACCTAAATTCAAATCTTGTCTCATTCACTTAGTGTATATGTGACTGTGGACAAGTCATTCAACCTCTATCAGTCTCAGTTTCTTCATCTGTGAAATGGGGATAATAATAGCACCTGTCTGATATAGGGCTGTTGTAAGGATTAAATGGGATAATATATGTAAAGTACTTTGCTAAACTTTAGAAGGGCTATATAAGTGCTTAGTATTACAAAAATAATAATAATGATGATAATGATGATAATTTTTCTTAAGTTCTTAACTGACCATATCTCTCCCCTGCTTAACAAAAAAAACAAAACAAACAAACAAAAAAACCCCTCTAAATTCCCTAATGCATATAGGATCAAATAATAATTTCTCTGTTTGGCTTTTAAAGCCATTTACATGCCAAATTACTTTTTTACCCTCACCTCATTATATATCACTCTCCTACTTACATTTGGGGATGTTGTCGAACCATTCTCTCTATACTTCACTCTATTCCCTATCTCTACCATGACTCTCCTCCATGCCAGGTGTACATCTCCTCCTTAGCTCTGCTTCAAATACTACTTCTCTTCTATAAAAGACAGCTCGGGTGCCAACTTCTAGAAGAGCCTTTATTGAATCTCACCAATTCTTAGTGCCCTCCTTTCCCTACATTGTTTTAAATCACCTTGAACAGATTCTGTATATATTTATATATAATATGTAGTAGTCTCTGGATGTATGTAGTCTCTGGAAATAGAAGATAAGCTCTCAAAGAGCACAGATTATTTCATTCCTTCCATTTGTATTACTGGGACATGAATGGTGCTTAATAAATGCTTGTTGATTGAGTAATAGAAAACAAAAATGGGGGTAAAAATGCAAAGGGTAAAATTCTAAAGGATGGTTGGTTTATGATCGGAAGAAAAAAAGTCTCTCTCCCTGATCTCCCCTTGCCGTGATTCTGAAATTGTCAAATGTCTTTAATGATTTAAAAGCTCCATGGATGATCTAGGTAATAATATTGCCAAAGATATGCAAACACCTAAGTTTGTCAATGATTTTGGACAATTTATCCTCGCCTGAGGAATTTGACCATAAACATTGAAGAGTAAGAAAAATAGCTTGTGTTTTCTCTTACAGAGATAAAAATTATAACAATTCTGGTAGAACTACTTACTAAACTGTTCTTAAAGAAGAAAAATAAATATCTGTTCTGTTTTTTTTTCCTAAAACAAATGAAAATTGATGTGTATAACATTTTTGTACCCCTGATTCTTATTTCCATTCAAAATTACAAAATATACATTTATATTGCTAACACACAGAATCATTCATTAGAAGGAACCTAAAAGATCATAACAGTCTAACTGCATCACTTTATCAATGAAGAAATTGAGGTCTAGAAAGTGTCACTAAACTAAGTTCATACAAATATTTTTTCTTAGCTGTTTTGAATTCAGTTTTAAGTAGATGAAAAACATATTTTAAAGGAAGTCTTTCTCTTTGGTTTATGCTTGACTTAAATTTTACATTTCATTACAAATTATTAATTCTGAAAGAAAAAAATATTAAAACTGCTAAGATCCACAGACTCAAAGATACATTTTTTAATTACAAATTGGCCTTCCTTTTTTTTTTTCTTTTAAATTTCCTTCCCCTTCATTTTTACTCTGCTTGATCTTCTGGATCCTACAGAGGCTCTCTGGAATATGGAATGAGCTTTAGGCTAGGTTCTCTACAAATAATGCAGACAGTCCTGAGAGGGTCTGAAGACAAGAAGTGCTGATCATTTGGAATGAATTCAGTCTCAAATGCATACTCAGCTTCCATAGGCTTTCTCTCCAAGGATACTTCAGCAGTGGTGTTCAGCTACAAGGGCTTACATCATTTTATATTTTTGGTTGCTTAAGAAGAAATTCAGTATAACTGCCACATTTTAAGGAAATAGCCAAACTCTGAAAAAACTGTCGATTCTTGTCATAACTCTTCCCCGCAAAAACAACATAAAACAAAACAAAATTTTAAAAAATCTCTTAAATTTCCAAACACCTCTGGAAGGACTGAATTTTTGACACATGCACAGAAAATGAAAGCCTTTGAGGTAGTCAAATCTACAACCCATCCCTGCAATTAAACAATAAATTACCTTATTGGTTTATCTGACACAGAGAGAATAAAGATAAGATTCTGAATTCACTACATCAAGAGTCCCTTAAAAAATTTCCTATCCAGAGTATGTTATTTAAACTTTTCCTACATATCAATTAGTTTGAAATAATAAGTCTTTAGGCTATCCATTAATTGCTGCACTGTAGACATGATCTGTATTTAAAATTATGCAATGAAAATTAAGCTGAAGCACTAAGGAGCCTTGGCTAACGAGGAAGATTTCTTCAGCCCTTCAGAGAAGAAAAAGGAGATAATGGGGACGCTGAATACACAAGAGGCTCTTTTCTAGTTTATCATTCGCCAATGTTAGATGTTATAACAGATTGCTCCAGCTGTAAGTTCTTATTCATACGCATTTAAGTTTTCATTTTGAATTCTTACTGTATTTGGTCATGCTGAGGCAGAAAAAATGACTGTCATCCAAACTGAGACATATTATAAATAAAATAAAAACAACCTGTCTTCATAGTTAATTTTATTCATCCCTACTTTTTTTTTTCCATAGAAAGTCATCAAGGCTCAATAAGGCTATGTCTGTGTTAGGGCAGGGGGGATATGGGAAAGGGGGAGGAAGAAAGAGAGGAACGGTAATTGCCTTTCTCCCCACCACTGCTTTCATTTTCAGAAGCCAAGATGGCTTTATTGGAGAGAATATTAACCATCAGGAAGGAGAATTCATATTATACACTGTTTCTAGCTCAGTGCTCCTGCTGCTTGTGGAGACTTCATGTTGCTCTCTCTTCTCATTCTCTCTTTGTAATAAGGCATTAGGAGGACATGCTGAACTATTCGCCTTCTGCATGGGGCTGTTGCTGGCCACCTGATGCCCTAACTCACCAGCACCCCAGTTTGTTTCAGTTGCTAAGTGGCAGTGTGAATAGCAGAGAACTGCAGAATTGACACATATCGTGTAGAAAAGAAAATAAGTTTCTTTCAACAACATTCCTGGCAAGACCAAGAAAGGCAGGGGGATGAGGGTGTCTTAACATTTTATCATTCAAAGTGTGTCTGTGGGTGACATTTTTCACACCCTCCCTTCCTGGGAAAGCTCATGTTTACTTCTGTGGCTGTTTACGGCTTTCTCTGCTCTACTTTTCTCCCACTCCTTGTTTATGCTCACTATGATAAACAATTCTGACCGCAGTTGTCTGGCAGAGCAGATTATGGAAACTCACGCCCCCTAGTGTTGATAAGACACACTGTGGATATTGTAAAAAGACTTACCTTTAAATGGGATCATAGATTTAAAACTGGAAAGGACTTTAGAGTACATCTAATCCAATATCCTTATTTTAAAGATAAGGAAATTGAGGCCCATAAAAGTTAAATGACTTAGCCAAGGTCACACAGGTAATAAGTGACAGAAGGAGGATTTGAGATTATTTTCTGATTTTAAAGTCAATATTTCTCACAGCACCATGATGCCTCTAAAAGAAAGGATAGAGAGCACTTAATAAATGCTTAATGACTGACTGATGTTGAAAATGTGAGAGGAAGTGAAGCATATTTGATAGAAGGATGGCCTTTGACTCAAGAAGAGCAGGATTAAAGACCTACCTCTGAGACACAAGTGGTATTATGTCACATAAGAATCATTTACCCCTTGGTAACGTTCCTGACTCCAGGAACTCTTCAAGACTAAAACTAAAGGCCAGGTGCCGATTTCCATCACTGGAGGGAGTTTCCACAATGATGAAATTGGAGGTAAGGACCTCCCCTACTCCCCACAAACTTGTATACTCGAGAGAAGTAATAACTGAGTAATAGGACCTTTAATTTCTAAAACACATAATAATTATTCACCATTTAATATTAAGTTTGACTCCCCCTTTCCCAAATGACATGTTGCTATTGTAATCTATGGAGTGTGCATGAAAGAAGATTCTCCCATAAGACATCTGGGAGAGGTCAGTAAAAGCCAGCACTAATGACAAACATCTACTGTGGCCATGTGCCAAACTCTGGCCCAACTGAAAAAAGCTGTCATTGTCCCCAGATTTTTTGGTGCATAAAACAGTTAACTTTAGTGTTGAAATGAAAAGAGATTAGTAAAGGGCCAAAGGGTTCTATGGAAAAATTGGCGATCGTAGGATTACAAATTCAGAGATACTAATAATAACTGTTTTTGTTACTTATTCATTTCAGTCATGTCTGACACTTCAGGACCCACTTTGGGGTTTTCTTGGCAAAAATACTGGAGTGATTTGCCATTTCTTTCTCCAGCTTATTTTACAGATGAGGAAACTGAGGCAAATAGGGTTAAATGACTTGTCCAGAGTCATACAGCTAGGAAGTGTCTGAAGCCAGATTTGAACTCAGGAAGCTGAATCTTCCTGACTATCCATTGTGCCACCTGGCTGCCCATTAATATGCAATGATATGTATAATCGCTAGCATTTATATACTGACTACGTGCCAAGCCCTGTGCTAAACACTTTATAAGTATCGTATAATTTGGTGTTCATAGCAACCTTCGGGGGTAGATGCCATATTGTCCCTATCTTACAATTGAGGAAACTGAGGCAATTAATCCTTAAGTGACTTGTTCAAGGCTGCACAGCTAGTTTTTGTTTGTTTGTTGTGGCCATGGCAACCCTTTAAAGACTGTTCCCTAAGGAAGAAGTGGGTTGTGATCTACATGGTAGAACAAAGAACCACAGCAATACAATTTCAATTTTTTTTAAAACACTGAAGAAGTATTGACCTTGAATGGTTTGAAGCAAATGGTGACTGAAGTTCTTCCCAACTCTGAAATGTCGTGGTTCTGTGACAATAGAACTTCAGATGGACCCTAAAGAGTAGACAATGGGCAGATGGGCACCGAGGGAAAGACAGAGGAAATAGCATGAGCAGTTAGATTATTTCCTGTTTCCCACCTTCTGTGTATTACCTCATTTATACCACAGGCCTATAGGATCTAGGGCTGGGACAGATCTTAGAGATCAGTCCAGCAGAAGCTCAGAGAGGATGGATAATCTACCCAGAATCACATTAAATGTCTAAGGCAGGATTCCAACCCATTTTTTTTCTGACTCCATGATCCCTCCACTATGTAGTAGCACTTCAAATGAACATACTGGCATTGGCAGAAAAGGAAACTAATTTATGTGCTATGTTGCTAAGTGTTTAAAAAAATTATTACATAAAAGTTAACAGTTATTATCTTTGAGGTCCCATAAGCAGTTAGGTGTTACGATGACTAGAGCACTGGGCCTGGGGTCAGGAAGATCTGGGTTCAAATCAGGCCTCAGACACTTACCAACTGTATGACCTTGGGTAACTCATTTAACCTTTGTCTGCCTCAGTTTCCTAATCTGCAAAAAAGGGATGATAAGAGGACCTACTTTCTGGGGTTGTTGTGAGGACCAAATGAGATAATATTTGTAAAGCAATGAGCACAGTGCCAGGTGGCACTTAGCAGACGCTTAATAACTACTCCATGCCACGTATTTTCAGAGAGTTGGATCATCTCAGAGTGAAGGAGGTTGTGGGGATCCTTAGGGATCATTTGGTCCCTTAAGAGACTATTCCAAGGACCTGTGATCCATGCTATCAGAATATTCCTTCTAACAATGCTGATGAGAAGCACCAGATGACTTAAGAGTTGGTTCTTGAGAGTTCCTCTGTCTTGAATTTCCATCACTGTACTGTCAATATGTTAATGATTCTCTCCAAACTTAGCTTGATTGATTCCACGATGACAGATGGAGTCTACTGCTAGACTTGGACAGAGAACCTCACTAGTTTGGTATAACCTACCCAGCCTTGTACTTTATTGGTATAGCCTTTGAGAGCCCAGGTTCACTTTTTCACGTCATAGGTGGCATCAAAAGAGACTTTGACAGTTCTTTTACAGATGGGGAAACTGAGGACAAGAAAGTTTAAGGGACTGACTAAATGCCGCTTCCCTAATTATAGGAAAGCCAAGACAATAACCCATATCTCTTGATTCCCACACTTAGAATTTCTCCTTCATTACATTGTCTATGCTTGGTTTCTAAGTGGAAATGCCCACACTTTAGTGTAGATCAGTAAATATTAAATTATATAAAGCATTGCTATTTTAGGTCTGTGGTTTCTGGTACCTCCTGGGAACTTTCAGTTAACAGGAACAAAAAGGAACCTAACCACCAACCAACCATTTAATGAATAAGTATTCAGAGCCCATTATATACTCATGACTGCTAGAAATTTAGCCTAGAGTCCTAGAGAGATTTAGTCCCTTGTTCAAGGTCACACAAGCAGTGTTCTGAGAAGAGTTACAGCCAAAGTAGCATAGGTGGGATGTAAAATCAGGTTTTCTGATTCAAAATTAGCATGCTTCCTACTATATATAGCATATGTTGTTTCTCGCAGTGAGGGAAATTATTCATTCAGTTGATAAACATTAATTTAGAATGTGGTAAGTGCTAGGGATACAAGAAGAGGCAAAAGACAGTTCTTGCCCTCAAGGAGTTTGTAATTTAATGAGGGAGACAACATGGGAATAAATACATACAAAGCAAGCTATATACAGGATAACTAGAAAATAATTAAAGGAGGGAAAAGGAATGTTTGCTATCCACTTCACTTTGGGACACACTGATGTATTTCAAATGTAAAGGACAGAATGAAAGTACACTTATGTACTTGGCAATGGAGTAGACAGGTAAAAGGTTAGAAGGGGGTAAAGAAACATATACGTCCAGTGATAATTGGACATAAAGAGAGGTATTAAGAAAACAATGTCAAAGAACATATGTGTGGTACCTTCATTTCTGAATATATTCCCAATTATGATTATTGAGGTAGTGGGCCCACAGTAGTGAAGAGTTCTAGTATTAGGTTTGGAATCTGGAAGATTTGGATTCAAATCAACCTGCCTTTGAAATTTACTGTCTATGTTAGCAGGGCGAAGTCATAACCTCTTTGCCTCAGGCATTTCCCTAAGTCTCATCTACTAAGTTACAGATGGTATGCCATATATATATATAGTAGGAAGAACATTAATTTAGAGTCAGAAAACCTGGTTTCACACCCAAGCTACGCTATTTCATCTTTAGTTTCCCTCAAGAACACTGCCTGTGTGACCTGGAGCAAGGGGGACACACTTTTCTCATCTGAGTCAGACAGACTAGAAGTGAGGACCTGGGCCTGACTAGAAGTCAAGAAAGAAAGCTAAGTTTGAAACCTGGCTTTGACACCTAATAGCTGAGTGGACTTGGGCAAGTAATTTAATTTTTTTGAACTGGGGTTTCTTTGTCTGCATACTGGGGATAATAACACTTGTATTTTCTTTTTTTTTTTTTAATTAAAAAAATTATTTTGTTTACTTTTAGTTTACAAAATTCAGTCCAACAATCCCTTGGGTTTCAAATTCCCCCTCTCCCATGGTGGCATGCAATCAAGTATAGGATCTGCAAATACTTTCAAATTAGATATTAGTCAGGTTATAAAGAAGGATTGTAATGGATGGAATAAACAATGAGAAAGAGGAAATCAAAACCAAACAAGAAAAAGAACCAAACTCTGTTCTTTCTAGTTCTTTCTCTGAATGTAGACATTTCTCTCCATCATGAGTCTTTTGGAATTGTCTTATAATCCTGCATTGCCGACAACAGTCCAGTCTATCAAAGCTGGTCATCACACGTACGTTGTGTCTGTAATTACGCACAGATTTCTCCTAGTTCTGCTCTTCTCACACAACATCAGTTTGTATAAGCCTCTCCAGGTAAATATGAAGTTCATCTGCTCCTCATTTCTTATAGCACAATAGTATTCCATTACATTCATATAACACAAATTGTTTAGCCATTCCCCAATTGATGGGCCTCCCCTTAATTTCCAATTCCCTGCCACCATAAAAAGAGCTGCTATAAATATTTTTGTACATATGGGTCTTCCTCCTGCTCCTATAATCTCTTTGGGATACAACCTTAGTAGTGGTATTGCTTGGTCAAAAGGGTATGAAATTATTTATAGCCCTTTGGGCATAGTTCCAGATTGATCTCCAGAAGGGTGGATTCAACACTTGTATTTTCCACCTTAAAGTAAAAAGTGCTTTGGAAATTCAAAAAATACAACCCCAAGGTGAATTATTATTATCTTAAAGAAAAAAGGCTGAACAAGATGATCTCTAAAGTCTAAATCCTATAATCCCATGAAAGCAGTAGAGATTTCAGTTGTGGACAAGAAAGAAAATTTTGATTATCAAGAAATAGATTGTGGAGTCTATCTTCCTACGATTATATTTGGTTTAATCATTTGCTTGCTGTAATGAGGCAAATGGGACTGCTCTCTCTTCTCCCATCCTTAATTACCTAAGATTGAGTCCTTCCCCCTTAATACCAAGTGCTGGTACATTCCTGTTTTATTAATGTGTTTGAAACACAATTGGATAGGAATTTTCTACATGTACCTAGCATTATTTGAAAAGCATGTTTATTTATTCTGCTGCATGGGTAGAAAATGCAATGCTTCAGGATGTTTATAAGTCCCTTGGTTTCAGTGTAGTCTCCAAGAATGCTAAAATGATAGACTATCACCTGGGGAAATCTATCAGCATACATTATGATGGGTTTGATTTTAAGGAACTGAAAACACTACAGTTATTCAGAAACACTAAACTGAGATGTTGAGTATGCTCGCCTAAAAATACTGAACCTCAGGCAGAGGTGATTTATTTTTGAAGGAAAAGAAAGACACAAAATCAGGGACTCACTAAATGATTATGATATATATTGTCTCCACTACCATAGACATATAATATGGTTCCAACAGAGAGAGTTATGAGTATAAGAAGGTATTACGCAGGCTAATTGCCTCTCAATTCTGTAGCAAATCTTTCTCAGAACAAATTTGAACACTAACTAATTTTCTCCTCATGCTCTTTACCCCCCAATACCAACCATTACAAGTATGAAAGAATCTCTGGTCCAACATTCAAATTCCGATTTAAAGTATATTCTTGCTGTGAAGAAGTAGGACTAATACAAGAGAAGCATTGACAATGTGGAGTGTGTTCAGAGGAGGTAGACCAGACCAATAAGGAGACTTGAAAGCTAGCCAATAAAAGCTAGCCAATACTGCTTAATTGAAAAATATGATGACTTTTTCTCAGTTTTCATCTTTCTTATCCTCAAGAGAATCCTGACACCTTTGACATCCCCTTGGTTCCTCCACACTCTCTCCTCACAGTGATTTAGTGAAATTGCTCTTTCCTGAGTTTTCTGCAGTCTAGTCAAGCCAAATTAAAAACAAAAAGTGCCAGAAGGGTCTCTCTGGGGCCCTCTTTTCCTTCTTGACATTCCCTCTTTCTCAGTCATCTCATCTGGAGATTAGTTTCCATGGGTTCAATTTTAATTTCTATACAGATTATTCCCTGGTCCATACAGTTAGTCCCAATTTTACTTCAGCTCTAGTCTCACATCACCATCTGCCTGCTGGTCATTGCCACCCAAGTATCCCATAAGTTTTTCTAACTCAAATTTGAATCCTGGTTCTGCCACTCATTCCCTGTGTGATCTTTTGCAAGGCACTTAATCTCTCTGGGTGTCAGCTTTTTTTTTTAATCTGTAAAATGACAATCCAAAATCTGGATTAGATGAAATCTCAAGTTCCTTTCTAGCTCTAAATTTATGTTCCAACAGTCAAAAGCTTTATCTTCTCCCTAAATACAACTGTCTTTCAAACTTCCTTATTTTTGTTGAGGGTGCCACCATCTTCACACACATTCAAAACCTTCACATCATTCTTGACTTTTGACTTGCTCTCATCCTCTCTATTCAAATAGTTGCCACGTCTTATCTTTCCTCATTCTAAAACATATCTCCCATACATTCTTTTCTCTCTCTTCTATTCACATGACCACCACTTTAGAACAAGATGGAATTACTTCTTAAATTGACCTTTTTAACAGCCTCCTAATTGTCATTCTTGCTTCTGGTCTCTTTTCACTCCAATCCACCCTCAGCATAGTTGCCAAAGTAATATTCCTAGAGTATTCTAACATATTCTCCAGCTCAAGAAACTTTAGTGACTCCCTCTTGCCATTTAAAAACCTACATAGTATAGCTCTAGTCCACCTTTATGAGATTATTATGTATATATTTCTTCATACATTCTACTTCACCAAACTAGCTTACTTAATGTTTTCTGAACACTTGATTGCTCATCTCCATACTTTTGTATATGCTTGAAGCTGCTGCACTGCCTCCTCATCTCAGTGTCTTGCAACTCTTGGCTTCCTTTAAAGTATAATTTATGAATCACTTCCTATAGAAAACCTCTTTTGATTCTTCTGGTTAGCACTCCCTCCCACCTTCTTTAGTCTTGTCTGTGCTTATCAGTTTATATATTACATTGACCCCCAAGAATATAAGCTCCTTGAGACCAAGACCCATTTTGGCTTTTTTATTCTCAAGTACCTGACTAGGCACTTATTTACATTCTGCTGGATTGGGTTGAATGATATAACACGGGACATTTATTTACCCTGTACGATAGAGGGTATTCTGCCTCAGGGTAAAGAAGATACCACCTGTATCCAGAGAAAGACCTCATAAATAGAAGTATATATAAAATGGCATGTGTGCATGCATGTGTGTGTGTGTGTGTGTGTGTGTGTCTGTTAGCCATCTCTAGAGGGGGAAGAAAAAAAAGGAAAAAAGAGAAAGTTATATGATAACTTTAATATATATTTTAAAGGAATAGCAACTTTATAACAGATTTGCAGTTTCATGTGTAATCATCTTTTTTCTCCCTATTCTACTATGTTATAGAAATGCTTGTTTCAGTTCTCAAGTTCAGAATAAAATAAATTTTAAAAAATTATCACATGGAAGAGGGATGAGACATTGTTATTCATGGAACTGAAGGACAGAATTGGAAGTAATATGAAGAGGCAGATATTTGGGAAAACTCCAACAACATATAGTTATCAAAAAGTATAATGTGCTACCATCTTCAACATTCATTGGTGAAAATCATCCAGTAGAGGCCAGATGCTATTTGTCAGTGATGTTGTATGAAAGAGGCCTCCTGAAGTATGTGTTGAACTAGATCAATGGTTTTCTAACTTTTTGGCCTAAACTCTTAAAAATTATTCAGGACCCTTCCCCCAAAGAATTTTTATTTGAGTGAGTTGCATTTATTGATAGTTAACATATTAGAAATTAAGATGTCTTAGTGTTACTATGAAAAAAATGTTGACCATGAGGACCCCCTAAAAGGATCTCAGGGACACCCAAAGGTCTGAGAACCACTTGACTAGATGATCTTCAATATCCCTTAATAGGATTTAAAACTGGATGGAAACTTAGAGTTCATCTAGTCTAGCTTTAGAGCTCAGAGGTAGTATAGTAACTCGAGTAATGAATGCATCTGGGCCATCCCCAGTGTTCTCCTGTAACATCAAAATATTCAAAGATCACCAAGAGGATTTTAGATGTGTATTCTTTGGAAAAATGGTATTCTTGGTAGTCTGACCTCCTCAATTTATATTTGTCTTTCATTCTGTTAACAACACAAAGACTGGGGAGGCTGTCAGATTGACCTATGAAACAGAACATTATAAATGTTTGTTATCTTCAGAGCACAAAAGCAACTCAAGCTCTTCCTAGCAAAGTATTAGATGATCATGAGTCTCTTCAAGTCCTTCTCTAACCAAGTGGTAAAACATCCTCTAAGTACAGGCATCCACAAATTTTGACATGATTGCTAACTTTCAAATAACAGAATCATGTTAATATCCATAAAAAAATCACAATTCCAAAGATATAGTATATTCTTACTTTTCTTACTATAGTATATTTTTGCACATCATTTTCATCAAACCAATTCCACTACCAATTATATGAATAAAACTTGTCATATCCTGAATCCAAAATTTCTTCAGATGAAGAATGGAATTCATAATGTGTGGATTTTTTGGGATAGGATTTTGCATATACTGTAAAGTCCTTTGTATTGTGGAAAAGGGGAACATTTGCACACTTGAGAATATTGTTGTTCAGTTCTTTCAGTTGTGCCAGACTCTTTGTGATCCCATTTGAGATTTTCTTGGCAAAGATATAGGAGTAATTTGCCATTTCTTTCTCCAGCTCATTTTACAGATGAGGAAAATAAGGCAAACTGGGTTAAATGACTGGCCCAGAGTCACACAGCTAGTAAATGTTTTAGGCTGGACTTGAGCTCAGATCTTCCTGACTCTAGGGCCAGTACTCTATCTATTATACCACCTAACTGTCCCTACACTTGAGAATATTTGCAACCAAATAAATGTTGGAAAGTTTAGCAAATTTGCAGATTAGACTCCAAGGCTATGTCAAGGAAGAGTTAAACATATACATACATAATGTATACACACACACACACACACATATATGTAAGGTCAATGCATGTGTATATATATACATTTATATCAGTCTAAATATCTGTGAGATGTATATATGCACACACACTTATGTGGGTGATTTTTTTTTAACAAAATGATTATTTCCCATTAATAGAGACTAAAATAGAGCAAAGAAGTAAGACCATCTAAAGCAACTGTTTGGCAAAATTAAACTAGAAAAAACTGAATTCAATTAAACCAAATTCAACATACAGTCTTTTACAGAAAGACAACTTTTTGAAGAGAGTGTATTCCTCATGGGGTTATCCTGAAATGGAAGGGATGGAAAGCACTGGCTGATATACTTAACTAAAAAAGAAAATGAATAACTTTAAGAGCATTGGTCAAGTCATCTCGGTCTCCTCTGAAGTTTTGGATATAGGCATGAATCCTAAGAGAAGTCATGATTTTCTCAGACTTGAGAACTCTTGGTACAATAAAAGCCATGACTATTAGCTAAGTCCTCAGAAGTTGCCTGAGGATAGAGAGGTTGTGACTCATTATGTGTCAGAGATGGAATGTGAACTGGGGATGCTCTTACTTCATTCAGACCCTATACTTTCTCCACTGCACTTTGCTGTCTCCATTAGAAATAGGGAATAACAACATCAGCAGGGGAAAAAGATAATTCAGGTCAATTAAAATTCAGCAAAAATTTATTAAGCACCTATTATTTGCTGAGTACTTACAACATGCTGAGATCCTGATATGCAGTTTACATAAGAGTTTCCTGACCTCATACACATTATAAACTAGAAGATTTTTTTATACAAACATAATTTATTATAATTTTTAAAAATGAAAATAAATTTTAAAAAAGTTCACAAAATCCTGGTTTTTTTAGACATCTTTACAAATTGACTCCAAGCCTGGAACAACTTGCTTATCAACATAACCTTCAGCCTAATGGTATAGAGAGGCAGAAGAGATTTAGAATCAGAGGACCCAAGTACAAATCCTGTCTCTGCTACATTCTACCTATTTGACCTTGGAAATTCATTTAATGTCTGTGAGCCTCAGTTTCCTCATCTGTGAAGTGAATGCACTGGATATGAGGACCTCTAATTTCCCTACCTGCTTCAAATCTTTGATCCTCTAATCCTCTTGGTCAGAGTACAAGTTGGCTAACATTAAACTTCTTTCCTACTACCAACTCATTAGTTGATGTACAAAACAATCTATCAAATGGCTAACTTTTTGTACCATTCTAAAGAACAGCTATTAAAAGTTCCCTCGAAACAGCCAACATCTTCATAGATTGAAATCAATAGACTGTCAACAAGAGCTTGAATCAGGCAGCTCAACAGAGCAGAATATCAGCTCTGAACGGGCAGTGAAGCTGGCTTTGAGACTAAGTGGATTTGTAATCCCAAGCACTTAGTAACCACATAACAAAAAGAATTATGACCAATGTGTTTCAAATTCTTTAGCATTTTCTTCAATGTGACCTGCCATAATCAATTTGCCTGCAATTAGTGTGAATATGCAAAGAGAGATATAGAAATTATGCTGTGTATACATATTTAATATAGAATGCTTATTTGGTATTGGTGTCCAGTAAGCAAATATGGTTGGCTTATGGTGTGAGAGACAATCATAAAGGAAGAGGATTCAAGTAAGTCTTGAATTAGAAGGTCTTCTGGTCACATATATGCCTGAAATTATTTTTTGTTACATAATTATAAGATTTGTTGAGGAAGGGGAAGGGAAGATTCTCACAGGAAAAAGATCCTTTAGGTCTCTTGTGTTTCTTTATAGCAGCCACAAGAAGTAGTTATTTTATTTTAATGTGAATTTATATACATACACGTAAACAAATATATATGTGTGTATGCATATATTCATATATATTCATGTTCGCAAAACAAATTTATGCACTTCACACTGTAGGTAATTAATCTAATCATGACAAGACATTGTTTCAGAAGTCATTTATTTTAAAATGATCTAGTAGCCATTATTTATACATTTTAAGGAAGCCTCCTATGGAGAAAACACCAGACTACCTCTGCATAATGAAAGAGAGTTCAGTAGACTGCTGATGGAAGAATATTGTCTTTATTACTGAAAATTAGCATGAGTGCTGAGCTTGCCCATAAAGCAAAATAAGTCTGATCCAAGTGTAAAAGTTATGACATCATTTAATGCAAGCAGAGCACTTAAAATGGATAGTTCAGGGCTCATCATTTTTGTTTATGTTATTCAGACTGAGGAGTCTAGGCCAATTTTTTTTGTTGTTGTTTTATTTTGGAGCTAAGCCTGTAGTGTCCTAAGTCCAGCGAACATCTAATAGAATAGAGATTCTTAAATTGTTTATCTTAGATGGGGAAAAAATTGATTTTTAAATTTTCATTTACCTATAACTAGAATTTAGCATTTCCTTCAATTTTGAATGCAGTGGAGCAGTACCAAGACAATAGCTTCAATATGCAATTTTTCTCCCATTGGCTATGCTGCATTCAGAAATGAACTTTCAGATTGAGTCCATTCTTCTCAGTGATTGAGTTAGTATGGAGGGGGACAGTCTTCCCTTACTTGAGGGAAGATTTGTATTTCTGTTCTTGATATAGCTTGATATAGCTTCTCAGCAAAATGCCTTTGTAAAAGTTAACTGATATTAACTGGTCAAATGATACCTGGGCACTAATCAATGGTAATGATGATATTGAGATATTAAGCTGGCACTGGGAATTAATTTTGTCAGAAGCACACTATAATTGAGGTTGGAGTTGATATAATTAGAAAAAAGCCCATAACTCCTTGAGGTTTATACCTAGAACTCTGAGTAGGCTAGAGATATAGTTAATGTTATTCTGGGAACCTGACTTACTAATAAAAGTTAGAGTTGGGGTAAGGATCCTTATATAGTTTACAGATGGATGGCTGATCTCATCATTGTGGGTTTTCCTTAAATCATATCAGAACCCAATTCATTGTTGTTCATCCTATATCTTTGTCTATGTTCCCAAAGAAAATCAGTCATGAGTTTCATAATAATGTTATCAAAGGCCTTCCTTTAAATCTCCTGACATTGTTTGGCAGCCAATATAAGCACTCCTTAAAAAATGTTAAAATTTATGGAAAATCCATGGACTGAACTAGTTTTTAATGACACCAACATTATTTTCATTGTTAGCTCTGTAAAAATGATCTTGAGATCTTATAATAATTAAGCAGGTTATGCCATAGAGTCTCATGATGATACAGCACACTGTTACTTCTACTTTTATCACCTCTGCCACTGTAACCTCCATCAGCGCAGATCATCATAACTAAACTTTGTACCTTTCTAGAGTCTAACTAAAGCAATGCTCTGGGCAAGCAGGTGACTCATGCTTGCTGAATTGAATTGAATTGGATTTGCTGAATTAAAGGGGAGAGGTTCTGGCTTCCTTAGAGAAAGTGTGAGTTAGGAAAGACAGGGAAATGATGGAGAAGAGGGCCTTCCCCCTGTAGAGATCTGCATCCAATAGTTGTCTAGCTAGCTAGCCAGGAGTAAAGAACAGAATCCATTGTCTGTGGCTTACAGAAAACTTGAAAGGTGCTATGACTCCTTCAAAGTGTCCTTTGTTTGTGACATCTCTCAGCATAATACATGGGCTTAGTGACTTTGACAAACTAACTACATAGAGTCCTTTCTCCCCCCAGAGGATATGGTACCTTCACTGACAGAATCAAATAATCATGTCCTATGCCTGGGGTCCCCCAGAGACTGAGGACTCTACCCAGAATTGATCTGAAAGACCTACTTGTTAAAGAAAAGATCTTTGTTCAGGAAGTCATTGACTGAAGGAAGTGAAGTTAGAAAGATTTCTCTCCTTCTGGTGGGGGGAGGGGGGAGATCTGAGCTATGGGTCCACAATTCTACCCTTATTTTTTTCTTAAATTTCTCCTAATTTTAGAATACAGATTAATACAGAATAATTCCAGAGATATCACATATTCTAATCCATGAAAACAGAATACCCAGCATTTTGCACTTAGATAATTAAACCAAACAGATTGATTTGTTGAAGAGCGTACTGTCATCGACTGTTTTGCAGGCCACAACACTGGTGTGATGGCTTCCACTTGCCCCCATCCTGTGGAAGGAGATTTGTTTTGTGTTTTTCCTGTTCCGTGCTCTATATCTTATTTCTGCATTTTCTACTTCCTTTGACCTTCAAAAAAAAATCTAACACATTTTAATTAAATGTAATGTGTTTAAACCATCTTTCTAGGTGGTTTCCAGAAGTTATTTAAATCTCCGATGTAAATTTGTATCTGGGCAACTAGGTGGCACAGTGGATAGAGTACTAGGCCTGGATTCAAGAAAATTCCTCTTCCTGAGTTCTAATCTGACCTCAGATATTCACTAGCTATATGACCCTGGGCAAGTCACTTAACTCTATTAACTTCAGTTTCCTCATCTGTAGAATGAGCTAGAGAAGGAAATGGCAAAACATTATAGTATCTTGGTCAAAAAACCCCAAAAGAGGTCATGAAGAGTCAAAATTAAGAAATGATTCAACAATAACAACAAAGTATGTATTCTCTCAAATATGTATAATAAATAGCATTCTGTTCAAGTTTAAAGCCCTCAAAGTTGATGAATATCAGATATTAATATCAGATTAATATCAGATAACCTGATAGCTTCTCTTTAGCTGAAAGAAGGGGAACTCCTTGAAATGCTCCATATGTCAGTAAGATGCCAAAATGCCTGGTGAAATGTCATGTTCTAAATGGCATCTAATCATTTAATTTACTCCTTCCTCTCTGCTTTAGAAGAGATCTGGGGCAGCACAGGCTAGTGTGAAGGGGAGCTGTACAATGTTTTTAAGTCTCATGATACCAGATCCTCTCCCCCTTGCTGTGGATCCCACAGCTTACAGTCAGGTAGTTGGAAAGGCCACTTGGGCAGTGCTGCAATGCACAGGAGAAGAACATGCTGGATTTGTAGATGTCCCTGACAGTTTTGGCTTCTGTAATGTTGAAGATGATGAACTTCTTAAAGCCTTATCCTTGGATACACAGTAGTTGAAGCTAGCATAGCCAGTGAAGATAGTCCTTCAGTTCATTGTTCCTGCTCTTTCTTATCTGAGGTGGCTGGGCATAGCTTCAAGAAGTAACTGGGGTCTAGGGCCCTAAAGCCCAGGCTCTCCTCTGTTCTATTTCCATCAGTCATAAATGAACTCTTAGCTAAGAGCTTCTTTACTTTCAAACTTTTCTTTACTTTTTCATGGTCCTCCACTGGCCTGACTTGATAGTCTTGACCCAACTTCCCATCCAATACCCAGCCTCATTGCTTGGGCCCAGATTCTCCATTCTCTTGTTCCCAGTGACCCTCTTTAGCACCTGGTAACCTCCCAGTTCTTGGGAGTTCACTCTATTGATGCCAAACTTAGTTCGCTGCAACTCAGAACTCTCAAATGGCCTAAAATTATAGGAATAGTATATTACAGCAGCTGCAATGCATGAGAAGTTAAGTAACCTGCCTTATCCAGGATTATACAGCCAGACTGTGTCAGAGGCAGGACTTAAAACTCTGGTTGTACTGATTCTAAGGCTCCTTCCCATTCTACTGTGATAAGCTTATCTTCCAAAATGTTTAGTATATTTTCATAGCAAACAGCAGGAAGAATATCTGTGAAATTTATTACAATTCAGGAAAAAAAATCATTAACTGTATTCAAATGACCTTCATTAACTGATTTCAAATTTCCTACTTTAATTGTTAATAGGAAGATGCAAATCACAAACACACAAAAGCTGATGTTATGGTCCTTTAAAAAAAATTATTATTCATGAAGGGTATGATGTTATTATGGATAAGTCTCCAACACTGACGACATTACGATCTAAAGCAGAGGTTCTTAACCTGGGGTTCCAGAACTTAAAAACAAATTATAACTGTTTCAAATAACTGGATTCCTTTGTAATCCTGTGTTTTATTTTAAACATTTAAAAACATTCTGAGAAGGGGGTTTATAAGCTTTACCAGGGTGCCAAAAATACCATAACACAAAAATAGTTAAAACTCTTGGACTACAGTAATTGAATGATATTAATTGCTATTCAGAGTGAAATCTCCTAGACTCTGTAAAATCCTAATTTCTTAGGGAGAGATTGAATTAGGTTCACTAGATTGTATTTACTGAGGTATAGGACTAGACTAATATCATTAAAAAACTCTACAAGTTGGAGGAAGCAAAAATTTCTCTGGAAAACTTAACTAGAAAGTGTAGGTAATCAGAACTTTTCATTCCTTGGACACTTTAGAGTATGAGAACTTCAGTGTACGTGACAGTGAGATCTGTTTATTTAATTTCATGCCAAGGCAATCAATGAACGCTTTTGTTTCAGATGCTTTGAACGTGAGAGATATGAGTGAATCCAGAGGTTCAGAAGGTATGCCTAGTGCAGAGTAGAGTTGTAAAGGGATAAGTTGCTTCAAAGAATCATGGGAGATAGGCACCATCACCCTTTGAATGAATTCCTTTTGTGTCTACTTCATATCAAAGCAGATTAAAATTGGCTATCAGATTTAGATATGCAGTTTAGCATGGTGGATAGAGCACTAACCACAAAGCTAGAAAGACCTGGGTTGAAGTCCTATTTTTGACATGTGGCTAGGTCACCCCTGGGAAAGTCACTTAATGTCTCAATGTTATAGGAAATTCTTGAAAATCAAAACTCTAAGACAATATGCTGACCTGCTTTGTAGAGGAAGCTTTCTCACCCAGGAATTCCCTATATGAATGAAATAAATCACAGAGCTAATCCCTCACCCTATCCTTACTCAACTTGCATTAATAGTTTAAGTGCTTCTCATATCACCGTGGAAATTTTTTTTAAATATTTAAATTAAAAATAGAAATTTTTCTGGTACAGAGAGAATAAGAGGCAAAAGGATTTCGATATCCAAAAGTTTATACTTCACTGTCCATTTCACTTTTCCCCTATTTTGAAGTTGAAATTTAAGTTAGCACATCTTATCCAAAGCATAAAATTCAGAGGAAGCTTGCCTCTCATGGAGCTTTATGCCTATTACTACTGCTTGTTCTGGATATGTATACAAAACTGGAGAATTTGATGCACGTTAGTAATAATTCTCTTAAAAATATTTGAGATATATTTTAAAATTGTCAATATACCTACTCTCATTTTTAGGGGAAAAATTACAAATAGTTATTTTCAAATAATGGGTTATATCTATATGAATTCAATTATTTTAAAAATAACCAATGTTTCAATAACTGAATTCAGTCTTCTGAAATAAATTAGTTTATCTGTACACAGATAAATTGTGTAAAAACTTGACACAGATACACAGAACTTAGCCTTAGAAGAGAGTATATTAAATCAATGGAAAGCAATTACTTTACCTAAGGATTTATGAGTCATTTGAGGAATCTATGGCGCCAAAATAGAATCACAGGACCTGAGAATGGGAAGGAGTTTAGAAGCCAGATAAAGCAACCCATAACTGACCAAGAATTCCCTCTAGATCATGGGTTCTTAACCTGGAATTCATGAACCTTGTTGTGTTTTTAATACTTTGATTACTATTTCAGCATAGCTGTTTTCCTTTGTAACCTTTTCCATTATATTTTATGCATCTACAGTAATGTTTTTAGATGCATAAAATATAATGAATGATCACAGGGCTGGATTTAGAGTCTGGAAGATCTGATTTCAAATCCTGTCATCTAGTTTAATCCCCTCATTTTAAAGATGGGGAAAAATGAGACTCAGAGAATTTATGGGACTTGCCTGTGTTCATACATTGGAAGAATTGGGATTTGAACTCAGGTCCCATTATTCCAAGTTTTGACCCACTGACTTCCTAGTTCTAATCTTCTTGGTACTATAGTCGGTTTTCATTTTAAGTCATAGAAAATATTCATAAGCAACAAAAAAGGAGTGTGTATCAAAGAAATGTTAGCCATCCATGATATTCTCTGATAGACCAGTTAGCTTGGAATTTGAACTATAACTCCTGAATCAGAAGATGATTGAAGACCAGTGTAAGGTGGATGTGATCCAGTAGGTTATGCGTATGTCCATATGAGTTTGTCTAAATGAAGCTAATAGAAAGGTATAAGTAGGTATTTTAGGAATATTACCCATCCCTCTCCAAGGGAGACTTTGATGTCTTCCAGGAAGGAAATAGGAAATCAAAGTCAGGAGCTGGTCTGCTCTGCTCTTTGCAGAAAGATGATATCAGAACAAAATTATATCTGCTAAATATTGTTAATCTAAAGAAAATTACTTTTAAGTTCAGCAACTCTCCCTAGTTGCTTTTCCTCTATAGGGAAGAATTGCCTCAAGCTAAATTCCAAAACTTAATTCCTTTTCCACTAAATGCTGATTGCACAATTACCATCACAACAGAGAAGAGGGAATAAATTTATTTTTCCAAGCCAATAGCAATCTGAGAAGTTATACAGATAGAGTATACCAGACAGCACACAAAGTGGATGAGGTCTCCCACTGGCAGACAGATCTTAGCTCAAAGGAGAGAGTCCCAGTCTTATCCATTAGGTAAATTGCTCCAAGTCTAGTGAGACAGTTGAAAATTAATGACATACTTAAGGCACCAGCTCCTTTACATGTTGGCTTTTCCACAAAGTCTATCTATCTCTCCAGGGCCTCTTCCTGAAGAGAACCTGGATCAGAGGGTATCTTTTCTTGAAACTGGAAGCCAGAGAAAGCCCCTTTCTTTTCCCAAGCTCTTGACAACTCTGTCTCTCACAGAAGTCTACACAGTTAATCATTCTCTCCATCAATGAGGAGAAGCTTAGGTAGATGTTGAGGTTTAAATTGCAGGTCACACAAGTGAAATAATGGTGGGGTGGGTGCAGTGAGGAGAGAGAGTTCTGGCACTATTAAACTCTGACATTATAAATGGTTATATATTTACAAACTGCTTTTATAACCCCATCTCCATCATTCCCAGCCTCATTGCTGATATAGGCACAAACACACATACATACTTGAAAAATGACTTGAAAAATGACACTTGTGGTCTGGAAAAAAAAAAAAATATATATATATATATATATATATATTTTTTTTTTTTTTTAGGTGGGGGTTGGGATGGGGATGATAGTGGAGGGAACTACTCCTCAATCTAATAGTTTTTCTATTCCTTAATTACATCCCTCCCTTCTGCCCTAGAAATTGCCATATCTGACTTATTCCTAGTAGAAATTTCCTACTAGAAATCAGTTTTTCAACTGATTGCTGTCTTTTTCTTAATACCCTTAGCTAGTTCCTCATCCATATCATGTGCTTTACCTGTTGGTGGTCCCCAGCGTTCTTTCTTAGACCTCTTGGTTTCCTTATCAACTTCCATAGAATCAATTATCTCTGCAACTCCATTCTCTTTCCTGAGCTCAAGTCATGAACTGGATATTTCAAACTGTCATGGAGATAGCTCAAACTTAACATGTCAAAAAATAGATCTTCCTATTTTTTTGGTCCCTTTAAATCCTTTCCTCTTCCAACTTCTCTATTTCTGTTAAAAGCATCACTGTTCTTCTAGGCTCTCAGGTTCCAAATTGTGGTATTATCTGTTCCCAACCCAACAACAACCCCAACAGCATCCCCTCACTACACATATCTAATCAGTTACAAAATCTTCCCATTTACCTTTCTGATATCTCTTATATTTGACCCCTTCTCTCTATTCCAGTGGTTCTCAACCTGTGGGTTATATTCAATTTAAATATATGTCGCATATCAGATATTTACATTACGATTCATAACAGTAACAAAATTACAGTTATGAAGTAGCAATGAAAATAATTTTATGATTGGGGGTCACCACAACATGAGGAACTGTATTAAAGGGTCACGGCATTAGGAAGGTTGAGAACCACTGCTCTATTCATTCAGCTACCACCTTAATTTGGGCCCTCATGACTCTTGCCTAGATCATTGCAAAGGCCTCCTGATTAGTCTCCCTGTTTTATTCTATCCTCTACACAACTGCCAAATTATTTTCCTTAAGCAGAGATTTTCCTGCTTAGTAAATTCCAGGGGATGTCTGAAGTGGCCGCACACACCTTGCAGACCCAAGGGCCAGCCCTGGGTTGCTCTAGGGAGGGATTGAAGAGACCAGAGACAGGAGATATTTATAGCTAATACTTTATTCCAACATGGCCAACACCAGCAAGTAAGCAAGCTACTATATTACTACAAGCTAAGCATGATTCATGCGTGACCATCTCGTGCACAGAGGGTGAAGGCCAATGAGGAGACTCCAAACCAGTGATGTCAGCAGCTGTCTGACAAGTGAGCGGTTTCTTTCAAAACATCCTTGAGAACAACAACTGCACTGTGGGTCTCGGCACCCCCTTATCTCCAAGGAATTCACAGAGCTGGCTTGGGACTGAGAGGCCCAGGGGCAGCTCTTAGATTTCCATGAGAAAGAAGGTGCCTTTTACTCATACTGGCCTCTGCAGGTGTCTTATGCCCCTATGTAATAATGAGCACCCTGGCACACCCAAGATGGCCTGCTAGCACCGGTTCTTGGATCTGCCTTTCTAAAAGGAAAGCAATTTTTAAGGGGAAACCAATCTTCATTAAGTACATTCCCTAATTCAGGGCAAAAGTCAGCACCTTGAATGTCAGAGAAAATACAAACAGAAATTAGCATAAAGAACAAAAGACAGTGCTCTGACTGCCTGAATCAGAGCAATATTGTTATACACTTTACATACACCACTGGATCAAGAGAACCTTCACATCTGACCTGGGGGGTGGGGTGATTCTAAATATCTGGTTATTCAGATTCTCATCCAGGGAATCACAAGGTCCTTCTCATAAGCAAATCCCCAAAGCAAAATGCCAATTTAGAGTATATATCCACTTCTCAGAGTCACAAGGCATCACAACCCTCCTGACTCAGTGCCTAATTAGGTTAGTACCAAAAGGTGTGAAAGCCTTCCTACAAGCAAACCTTCCCTAAGCAAACTTCTCTTTAAGCAAGTTCTTCCCCCAGTGGCTTCTATATGATTCAGAATGTATCAGAGCTGAGACCATAGGCCTATTAATGAGCAGGGAAGATCTTATATCCCATTAATGTTACACTCTAGGATCAAACATAAATTCCTCTGTTGTTGTTCATCCTTCATTCTCCAAGAGGACCAAGGACATTGGAAGGGTGATGTCTTGAATTGCAAGTAAATTGGATTTAAGTGAGGCAGAATTGTGCACAGTCATCAGCTCTCTCTTCTCTGGAGTCAAAGGAATTCCAGTGGCAAGACATAGGTCAAGATGACTGGTGATGGCCCCAGAAGCAGTGAGAGACCTTGGCCTTCTTAAATTAAAGTTTCTACCAGGTCTCAGTTTGTCTGAGGCAGTCTATTTAGTAATTAAAAGCTAGGTAAGAATTGAGGCCAAAGATAGCCTAGTTTGCCTTCACAAATTCTCTGGCTAGCTTTTAAAGTCCTTCACAGTTTGTTCACACTCTCTCTATCAAGTCTCATCATACCTCCCTCCCCCTCCCACACTCTTTGATCTAACCAAATTGACCTTCTTTCTGGGCCTCATAGGACAGATACTCCACCTCCCATCTCAGTGCCTTTGTACTGGCTACTGCCCACAACTGTTACTTTGGTATGATAGAATTCCTATCTTCTTCAAGTATCACTTTCTATCCTGATCCTCTCAATGACTTGTGCCCTTCCTCCTCCCCTATTTAGTAGTTAATTATTTTATATTTGCTTATATTTATTCGGTACTTATGTGCATAAGGCACTGTCCCTTTTACATCTGAACAGTTTTGTTGCTGAAAGAGTCAGGGGGAAATTAAAAACTTGTGTAAAAAGAAAAGATAAAATCAACTTGTTTAAGATTTAGATTCACCCTTTTACATGTGAACATTTGATTGCTGAGATCTTTGAAAAAAAAAAGACAAAAGTCACTTGTGAAGAAATATAGTTTTTCAGAAAAAATTCAGAGGGACACAGATTGCTAGGAGGACTGGCAAATGCTGTCCTTCAGAATGATGTACTGACAAGACCTGTTGGAGGGCAGAGAAATGACTGAGCAGCAGACTACACTGATAAAGATTCTTTTTTGTCTTATTTGTTAGAATGGGAGCTTTTGGCCTATAAGAATTATTCCATTCGTTGTATTTGTAGTAGTGTATGGGACACAAAGGCATTTAAATAAATGTTTATTAATTAAAGGATTATCTCTGTGACCTTGGAGATGTATAACCAATCAGATACTCTGGGGCAGGATTGCTTTCCCCCTTCACTATAAAACACCTTTGATTCCTGGATTAGGAATGGCCATGGCTTCAGGTTGAACAAGCTGACCAAAAGCACAGGTGCAGGAGCCCCACACCACGGGCCCCTCCCCTCCCCTTCCATAGCCTGGAGATTCTCCTCACCCAGCCTCTTTGTTAATCTATCCCTACCTTGCCCCTTGATAGTACAGCTGTGTAGGTATTTGTCCTGGCTCCAGTTAAAAAGGTCATTAGCACAGTGCCTGACAACAGTAGGCACTTAATAAATGCTTATTTATTGATTGGATTATCCTGGTATCTTCTCATGTTCTCCCTAACTAAAGCTCCTTTAGGTTTCTTCACTTAAACCACACTGTTTTCCCTTAAACAAACTCTCAGCCCTGACTGACTAGTGCTGTTCCTTTGTGAAATTTCAGCGGTAGACCCCGACTGCATTTCTTTAATAACAAAAGGAAGCAAATGAATCATGATCAATTCAGTCAGATATTTGTCAGTGAAGGATATAATTACCATAAAATAGGGCATACTCATCCTCCCTTTATAATGAAAGTAGCAGTCTTTGAACCAAAAGAATATCTCTAACCTACCAATCTCTAGACTACTCTAAACAATACACTGATAAATGCTTATGCCTGTAAGAGTACTCATATCCTGGTTTCAGAAAAAGAACTGAATCATACACGATTCCACAGGGAGCTTATGAAAAGGCGAATGTTAATCAGGGAAGACATTTTGGGTCAGTAATGGTAGCGAGGTTCTATTTCTTTTGAGTTTCAGACCAAACCACCATTTACCTTTATGATATAACGTGATATCATGCAGTTTCCATCTACTCGCCCGGAGAAGAACAAATATGAACTGAAGGAACCCAATGCAGCCCACTGGAAGCTAATAATGTATGACTCATGGCAGGAGCTAACAAGTAGAAACTGACTCCTGAGTTCTCATGCAGTGAAGAATTGGGGAATTAGAAAATCTGGACCTAGCTCTGCCACCTGTAAACTGCAGGAACTTAATCAGGTCTCAGCTTCTCAGAGTCTAAAGGCCCCCACCCACCCTGTAAATTGAAGATAACAATATAGACTCAATCAACCTCAAAGTTACTGCAAAAAAGTAAATTTGTAAACTACAAAGCGTAATACATATACAACCTATTGTTATATTATAACTATTAAATGCTATACTTTTTATATTAATTACTGATATTTATCAATTATTAAATGTCACATAAATGTGAGGTATTATCCATACTATTACCTCAATGCATTTCTGACTAAATTTATGTATGTGTATTAGCCATGTGACCTTGGGCAAGTCACTTAACCCCAATTGCCCTGCCCTCCAAAAAAATAAAAATAAGAACAAATTTATGTATGTGATTAAACAAAGCAACAACAACATGGAAGACAACACTCCTCTATGTGATAAGATTTTGCTGACATTTTGACCTTAAGTTGTACTTGATATTAACTCAGATAATTTAAGGGATGTTTTGAGAATAAACCTCTCTTTAAGGAGCGACAGGAAGTGAAATATGAATTTCTCTTTCTAAACTCTTTTCCCTGTATGGGGCTAGGAATTCTTCAAGTGCTCTCTGATGTTTGAAATTTCTAAGTATAGAGTGGGCCATTCCATCTTTTCCAAAATAACTCTGTATAAATATGCTGGGGCAAACAATTTTCTCTTTCTTGAGGAGTTCTTCAGGTCATCTTCATTATCAAATATGTTTTGAGAGCCTACAGGCTGTATGACATGGTAACAAGTACTTCAGAGAAAGAGCAGATATAATCCCTGTCCTTCAGAAACTCAAACAGCTTTGTGGACATTTTTGATAGGGATGATTTAATGGAGTTCTCTAATGTGGCTGAGCTCAGTCCATTAAAGGACTGCATATTCTTATTATCTTGCCCATCCTCAGGAGACAGTAAGATACAGTGGTAATGAGAGCAGAATGAAGCTGCCTCTCTCCTCAGTTCCCACTGCAAAGTGATTTTTCATGTTCTCCGATGTTTGCCTAAGAAAAGGTTGAAAAGATAATTGGCATTGCTGTCAAGAGGGTAAATGAATTTCCTGCTTCTTTATTTTCAAACTATTGAGAACTTAATTTGCTTTCTCACCAATGGGTAGACTGGGGAGAGAAACAGGTTTTAGAGAGTATTAAAAAAGATTATAGCAAAAGCCTCTAAGAAAGTTCAAGTCTGGCTGAAGAAGCCTTCTAGACACCCAGGAGAGACACTCACAGTTTCAGTAGGTTCTCATACCTATTCCATCATCAAATTTTAAAATCTAGGCCAATGCTTTAGCAATCCAGGGTACAGTCTTTCATCTGAAAAGACTTCCACTGAAAAGCATTTGTTTCTTGTTACTTGATAAATGCTAACAAGAAAGTCAGAAATATCAAAGATTTCCTGTGAAATGTGACATTATTATTTTACTTTCTCCATAATCTTTATTTAAATTACCATGAAAAGCCTTCTGCTCTCTTGCATGCACTTTGGGGGGAATAGCCTTCCATATGCTGACTGTTTGTATGAATTATATTAGTTTGGGATACACCAGTCAATCTCTCACTTTTAAATATCTCATAGAAACAGAGACAATGCAGCATTTTTTTTTAATGCAATCACTACCAAGTTCCCTAACAAACAACTACTGAAAATTGGACTCACCATTCAATCTATACAAAGAACATTTTCACACATAGAGAATTGAGGATTTTTTTTTTTTTTTGGTGCCATGAGAATTTTTATTTAGGATTAAAGGATTTGGGGGCTGAAAAACCTAGTCACCTGGTCCAACTTCCTTATTTTACTGATGAGGAAATTGAAGGCCAGGTAATGAAAGTGATTTTCCTATGTGTTACATAGCTAGAGAGAGGCAGAGAGAATGGAGGTCATAGACTCATATGAATTGTAAGGGACTTTGTAGGTTATTCAGTGCAAACCTTTCATTGAGTCCCTCACCCCCACCTCCAAATCAGTTCCGTAATCATTTGTGAAGTACCTACACAATGTTCTGCTGGAGCAAAAGAAAATGTACACAAATTAGTATTATAAAAATATTCAAAATAACTAAAAAATAAGAGGGCTTTGAAGGGAGGACAGTAACAACTAGGGGAATCTGGGAAGGTCTTGGATCTTTTGCTAAGTCTGGAAGAAAACTCTAACTAGTAATTCCAAGAGGCAGAAGTGAGAAGAGAGACCATTCGGATATTAAGGACATTTGTCCAAAAGACATGGAAAGAGGAGGTGGACCATTGTATACAGGAAACAGAAAATAGGTCACCTTAGCTAGAACGTAGAGTGTTCATGCGAATAATGTATAATTAACCTGGAAAGATAGGTTGGAGCCAGACAAGAGGTCATGAGGACTTGGACTCCACGTGAATAAAGAAGAACAAGGATGTTGTTGGGAGAGAACTGAAAAGACTTGGAAATATGGTGTGTGGGGCAGTGGGGAAGGAGAGAATGAAGAATAGAAGATAACTGAGGCTGTAAACCTGGGTGACTTGAAGGATGATGATGAAGTTCCGAACAAAAACAGAGAAGTTGGGCATAGTGTTGAGTTTAGGCTACTCAGTTCAGAGATCTAGAATTAGAATGGAGCTCTCAGGCAATCCAGCCCAATCCCCTCATTTTACTGATAAAGGACCTGAAAGCCCATAGTTGGTAAATCCAGGTGTTAAACATTTAAATCCAGGTCCTTTCACTTTAGAGTCACTGTTATTTCCATTGTATCACATATACTTGTAGGGCAAAGAATATAGAGGCACTAAAAATTTAATTATTATGCAGCACATCAAGCTTCAAGAAATATAAAATTTTGGATATGTTGAGTGTGAGATACCTATGAGATACCCAAGTGGGGATGTCTAGCAAATAGTTGGTGATATAGGATTAGAGCTCAAGAAAATGACTACAACTGGATAGGAATATTTTATAGTCATTTTTAGAAGGATGATAGTTGAACCCATGATAATCACTGAGATCAGAGAGAGCATAGATAGTGAAGAGAAGAGAAATGAGGACAGAGTCCTAGGGCATACTCATACAGAGAAGGTGAGACATAGATAAAGAGCCTGCAAAGGACATGGCGAAAGAATGGACAAATATGAGGAGGGGCACCAGGAATGTGCAGGAGCAAAGACACTCAAAAAGGAGAGGGTATTCAGGAGGATGGAGATGCAGAGCAGTACCAAATACTGTAAAGAGGTCAGGAAGGATGAAAACTAAGAAAAAAGTTTTGTATTAAATAATAAAAAAATAATTTGTGACCTTGGAGAGAACTCTAATAAATGAGTTGGTTTGCCAAAGGTCGCAGAAACAAAGACAGGATTTAAAGCCACTTCTTCTTACTCCAAGTATAGTACATGATCCACCATAACAAAGTTGTCTTTGAGACACTAATTTGAATCCTGAAGGTTTCATTCAGGTGTTCTTTGTACAGCAGACTTGAGACCAAAAAGACCGAAACATACCCTAAGTTGATAACGTGTTACTCTGATAATATTATTCCTATATGCTAGCCAAACTATTTAATCAGTCTCCATATTCATCTCCTCACCCCCATTTCTCATACGATGTACTTTCTTGTCTTCATGCCATCTATTGCCCGATTTTGTCATCTGTCCAGCTGTTACCCTTTTCCACACCAGGACCAAAACTCTCTGGACTGGACTTCAAATACCCTTCCTCTGATACTGAGGCAGTTAATCCACTCTAGTCCTTGGTCTGAGATCTCATATTTTATTAAATGAACCAAAAACTCACTTAACCTAGTAGCTGGTCCTATTCTGGTTTCACATTTGATCCAGCCATCCACCTGGACATCATCTTGCTATCTGCCTTGCTAAAAACATGCAATATTTTTCTGCCCCTACCTCACTTCCTTGCTCTGCAAATAGTAATTAAATTAATAATATCATTATTTTCAGAAATGGTACAGCAATTGATTGCCCTATGGATAGACTCTATTTCTATGACTTCCCAGACCCAAGTTCTCTACCTTTGCCACTCCTTTACTATATGTGTGTCCTTTCTCTATCAAGAGTTAAGTTCTTTGAGTGTAGGGACTCTCATTTGTGTACTTGTATACAGCCCCAGCATGGGCCATAGTGCCTGGTACTGAGTTGGCATTTAATGAATGTTTTTTTTTTTTCTTTCATTCATGCATATATACACATGCATGAATGAATGAAAAATGCATGCATACATGAATGAATTCCATTATTTATGTTCTTTATGTATGATTGAAATTCCTATCCTCCCCTTAATGGAACCTCCACCATGAAGGCTTCCCCAGCTCTCCTCATTAATGACAAACTTTCTCCCACCAATCACATAATACTTTGTCTCCCTCATTGGACTTTGAGCCCCTGAGTGCAGAGACTATATTTTGCTTTTCTTTGTATCCTTAGAATTTTTCATTGTGGCTGACACATAGAAGGTACTTAATAAATTCTTATTTACTGATTCTGCACATCTATAATGTCCTGGCATATTCTTTTCAAATATTATCATATGTTATATCCTTCCATTAGATTATAAGGCCCTGGGGGAGGCTAGGTGGTGCAGTGAATAGAGCGCTGGCCCTGGAGACAGCAGGACCTCAGTTCAAATCCAGCCTCAGACACTTAATACAAAACTAGTCTTGTGACACAAGTTGCTTAACCCTAATTGCCCTCCAAAAAAAAAATAATAATAATAATAAAAAAAATTAAAAGGTCCTTACAATTCTGATCAACATTTTGTATCTCCTCTAGTGTCTAGTACTCTGCTGTACACACTTACTAATTTTTAAAACTTTGATCCAATTTAAATATTTGAAAGGAAGTAAATGACAACCCTTACTGTAGGTTATGCAAAGTCAAGCCTCAGAAGTTGCCAGGAGTTCCTAACAATGAATTTACTTAAAAGGAGCCAAAGACCATGTCATGAACAGAAGTATGACATAACCAATTACTGGCAAGGTTCCAGATCCCAGAAAGCAGTTGGTATATCCAAAAGGTCCCATTCAAGAAAAATTGGCTCAGTAACAATATAGCTTTTAGATGCATTAAGCTTTTTAGTTGTGAGACATCCCCTGTCACCATTTAGCATTCACTGTCTACTTCTAAACTTTGAGATTTATGATATTGAGGAGTCATTTATATTTTACTAAGGGAATTGTTGGAAAGAGAAACAAGATCCTATGGTCTGATGTTGAAGACAGAGCTGGGAGGAAGAAGATGAGGCTAATGATGAAGTAAAATGATATCCTGTTCCCCTCTTCCTCTACATCCCAGCTTTGTAAAATTACACTTTAGGTCAGAGTATTCTCTGTCCAAGAGACTGTGGTAGGCCTTGAGAGATGAAGAAAAGATGATATGGGACTATTTTAGAATTATAAAATCATAGATACAGAGCTGAAAGAGACCTTACAGGCCATTAAGTACAACTTCCTTATTTTATAAATGAAGAAACTGAGACCCATATAGGTTAAGTGACTTGCTTAAGGTCATACAATAATGACTGTCACAGTTAGGATCTGATCTAGGTCCTCTGACTCCAGCAAGAGCTCTTCCACTATCTCAAATCAGTCCCAAAACCCTTCCAAATCAAATCATTCCTTCCCTTTCTAGAGACAATCTTTTCTCTGTGAGGAAAAGGATGGGGTACCTTTTGATAGCTGTGTTATGAATAACTGATACTAATAAGTAGTTACCTTAAGCACATGGATTCTAATATTCAGTGAGAATGCAAAAAAATTCACTTCACAATCATACTATACTTAGCATTTCTCCCCACAATTTAAAAAATATTTAAATATTTTGTAATATTTTGGCAATTTACTACATACAGAATATGCTAAGCAATAACCTATTTAAAGTCTAAGGCTTAAGCATTGCAGGAACTAGACAAAGGGTCTAGTACAATACAATACAATCCTAAAGGAATTTTAAATATCATTGGGGAGATGACATGCACACATGAAATATATTAACATAATATTATTGTGAAAGTTCAACTATAAGCATCAGGTATCACTGTATCGGTGAAGTTCAAAAGTGCTAGTAAACAGAAATTCTCACTTAATAAGTTGTTGTTTAAATTTGATTTAATGTACCTTCACAACCACCATTCCCCTTAGCTTACAGATGTTGGCACTGTATACCATTGTTCCTTTCCTTATCATTTCCTTGCTTCTTCTGAATCTAGCCACAAGTGGGGGCACTGCATAAAAATCAGTTTAGAAACTATGGATTGTAGTTGTGCGATATAATCTAAGTCAGGGGCCCAATATAAAAAAATAACAGACAAGTGAACTGTTTACACATAGGAGATGGCTTATATCCTACATGTTTCTAAGCATTAGAACATGTGATGTTATATATTCAGTTTTGACCTAGAAACAGTTTTGTGGGGAAAGGAAACCATCCTGTGGCCTGTGCTCATATATCCACACTGTTTCCAAGGTCACCTCTATGCGGTTATATTTGCATCCAGCTGACATTGATTCATGTTGCCAGATGGCAAAGGATGAAGCACAATCACTCAACACAATGTGTGACCTACTTATGGGCTCAACAATCTGCTGCTTAATACCAAATACAAGAATTTGAAGCTTAGAGTTTTAAAATGTTATTTTGTTTCTTGGTTAGATCATATGCAATATAGCCAGTCTGTGCATTGGCATTGGATGTTTCCATCCCTGCAAGATAGAAAGGGTTAGGTATCAACTATATTAACCAGACAAGATCATGGACTGACAGGTTATCACTTTTTATTTCCCCAGTGCACTGGCAAACACCATTCTATGTTTACTAAGAAAATGTCATTTGGATAATTGAATGACTGTGCGACATGATGTAATGGATATCAAAATATTTTTAGTTTACATAAACTACAAAAGTCTATTCTTATGCATCATAGTGGCATGGCATAGACTGGTTTGACTGGAACTCTGGCAGATTCTAACTAGGAAGGATTTGAGTATAGATCTGGTAATGAACTTTGTATCTTTTCTGTACAGAAAGTACAGAAGATTAACACCACGTTGGACACAAGGTGATTAATATTTTTTTGGCCACAGTAACTCTTAATGATGTACTCTGTTATAAAGAAATTGTGATCTGTAATAGTGGAGTACCCACACTGAGGAAATTTCAGATTCCTCAAATAATGCAATAAGCATAAAATTAATATGCTGAGCCTTTTAAGTTCCTCGAGGGTTTCTCGAGTCCTCAAGGGAAGATCAAATTATGTTCAAGAGCATTTTAGTATCTGTTTCAGTCCTTTATGTATTTTTATCGTGGCATGTGGGTGATGCTGAGTTCTCAAAGACCATTCCAATGAAGCAGAAGTTCTGCCAGGGCCTATCAAACTGGGAGAGTTCTGAGTACAATGCAGACAACAGGGTAGGGAGATGTTTGCCATCAAAGGATCAGCCTCAAGAAATGGGAAGTCCATTGGCAAAGGACTGGCCATTGGTTGATGAAGATTTTTGGCCACAGCAAATCACAAAAAAATTATTACTAAGGTATGTAGAGCTTGTAATCTGTGCTGGTGGAGGATATACTCACACCAATAATATAACGAATCTTAAAATACTGAAATAGAGTTTTCAGAGGTTTGATTTTCATTTTTAAAGGATAGTCGCTATAAAGCCAGAGGTGGAGTTTAAATTATCAGTTTAACAGAATGCAATACCTGGGAATGATTTTGCTCATCAGAATCAAGTAAATAAATTTACAACATCTACTGTATTGCAGACTCAGGATCTAGTTCCAATCTTTTAAAAAGAATGTCTATAAATGCCATATTTAACAAATGAAAAGATATGCCAGGAAAGCAGAGGTGTGTAACCAGGAGTCTCTGGTCTTTTTTTTTTTTTAATATTTTGATAACTGTCATCCCAATATAATTGGTTTATTTTATAATCCTGTGTATTTTATTTTATACTTTTAAAAACACTCTCAAGGGGTTGCCCATGACAAAAAAAGATTAATCTTTGTCATAAAATTAAAAGCTTTCTAATGTATACATAAATAGGGCAACAAAATAACTATGCACATAAAATTGCATTTAATATTGTATTATTATAAATATTTATTGAATTAAATTGTTATAGTAAACTGTACAAAGTTTTTCTCTTAGTTTATGAGTCATGTTTTTTGCTCAAAAAGTCAGTAGGGAAGAAACATATTCATCTGGGACATGGTACTCAGAAAGGCTTCTTTAGTAAAATTTTACAGGGAATCTTTAGACCTTTAGTGAATCTTACATTAAGACTTTTTAAAGAGGCTGGCCAAAGGATATCTGCTTTGCTGACTTTTTCCTCTCTTCTTAGAAGCCATTAATTAATAGTATCTATTACACATCAGGCATTTTGCTAGGTGCTTAGGGGTACAAAACAAGAAATAAAATAGTCCCTTATCTAGAGGGATAGATTCCAGATAAAGTGGATTACTGGATATAGTATAAATTGGGAGTACCTGGATTCTCTAATACCTGACCTTGGTTCATCTGTCTATGATACTTATTAGTTGTGTGATTTGGGACAAGTCACTCCTTCTGAGATAGTTTCCTCAATGACCTACCTCAGGGGGTGATTGTGAGGCTTAAATGAAATACTACATATAAAGCACTATAAATGCAATTCTCTCTGTTATAAGCATAGCAATCCATGGCACAATGGATAGAGTGCTGGGCTTGGAGTCAGGAAGACCAGAGTTCAAATCTATCCTCAGATAGTTAGTACCTTTATGATCCTGGGCAAGACATTTAAGCTCTATTTGCCTTACTTTCCTCAAATGTAAAATGATAATAGCACCTACCTCGCAGAGTTGTTGTAACGATAAAATGAGATAAAAGTAAAGTACTAAGCCCAGTCCTGACCCATAATAAATGCTTAATAAACACCTGCTCTGTCATCTCCTTCCCCCTCCTAAACTGAGATCTGATCAGCACCAGCTGATGTATCTCAATGTTATATAAGACATACTTTCCTTTAAAATTCATGAGTAACAGTGATTTATATTTTTCTCCATTCTTGGATTTCTTATCATGTTTTGCTCCACAGTCCTTTCCAGAGCAGAACTGGAAGGAAGCATGGCTGTGGTGCCGGTACTTTGTCTGTCTGTTTTGATGTGACTTTGTCAAATTTGTCTGTTGATAGAGGACGTTGCTGTTATTACAGAAGCCCTGGGACCTTACCACTGGTTCAGAAGCCCTGAAAGAGGATTTTCTTCTTGTATATTTACAGAAACCCTGAAGGATGGTCTTACTGATGTTTTGAGAGGTCCTGGGACTATACTGATGATTTGTGTTGATTCCTCAGACCTTGTTGTTGGATCTATGTTGATTTCACAGGCAGAAAGTGAACTGATGATGATGCCGACAATATTTATGAATGTTATTGTGGCTTTGTTAAGCTTTGTCTTCCCAGGAACAGAAACTGTGAAGGACTTGATGTGGACTAGACACCATGAATTTCAATATGGAACAGGAACTGCACAAGGAGTTGGACAAGGAACTGAGTGCTGTCTGCCTTTGAACTCAGGTGACAGTTGGGTAGATTCAGGCAGGAGCTGGGACCATGGAAAAGGAACCATGGAAGCTGAGAGCCTGTCTCATGAGTCAAGATGAAAAGACCTCTCCTTGGGTATTTAATGCCAACTGAGAAGATCATAATTTACTGTGGCCTAGGGGTAGAGAACCTTGACCTTCGAATTTAGATGATTGAGTTAAGGACTTCTCCAATTAAGAAGAAAGAAGACTTTTTGACTGAAGAGATTAAGACAATGTGACCTAGGGGTGGAGAACTTTGACCTTTGTACTGTGTTTCCATTAAGGAGACAAGCCTCCTTAACGATGCCTGAATTAAAGACTTACTAAATGTTTGAGGTACTAAATGAATACTTTGTTGAAAACTATGTGGCTATTTTAGTGATAAGTTGTTATGTCATAACATTGTGAATGCTGTACTTTGATTTCTATTAATGTTTTGTCTTAGTTTACTGCTGAATAAAGAGTTCAATATACTATGTAATCAGAACCTTGAAGCTGTTCGCAGTAGCAGTCCTCCGGAAATCTGGCTTGACAAGGGGTCACAAAGGGTTGGACAACTGAAAATGATTGAACAACAACAATATAAACAAAAGCCCTTTGGGGGCCTCAATTTTTAAGAGTTTTGAAAAGATGTCCTGAGACCAAAAAGTTTGAGAACTAATCCGGAACAAAGCTTTGCTCATGGTAGGAACTTAAATGTTTCTTAAATTGAACTGAATTACCAACCTTAATGTGTAACCATGAGTATTTAAGCTACTGAAACAACAGTTCTCAACCTGTGAGTTGCGACTTCTTTGAAGGTCAAACGACCCTGTCACAGGGGTCACCTAAGACCATCAGAAAACACATATTTCCAATGGTCTTAGGAACTGAGACACCACTCCTCTTTCTGTTTCCAGGCAGGTCCACCCACATGCAGATACGCCCACATACGAGTATTAAAGGGACGTGACATTAGGAAGGTTGAGAACCATTGTACTAACATGTAGCATGTGTGTATGTGTATACACATTTTAATAGTAAAGCACTCTATATATGTAAGCTATTGTTAGTAATACTATGCATATGTTTCCACCTAACTTGATAATATGGGTATAACTTTTCAAGTGCTATAAAAGCAAATCAGGGTAAATTGCCCTAAATTGAGGACTACCTCTATTTTACTTCTTATAATAAAATATTCCCAGGACAACCATCCCTCTCCACCCATTACCTATCCCTAAACCCCATCCCCTACACACATTTTTTATTTATTTATTTATTTTTT
>CM053585.1:137480395-137505997 GCA_028646515.1 Pseudochirops corinnae
ACATATAAAAAGCAGGTATAAGGGTAACAATAAGAAAACTTCAGATCCATTATGGTTTTAGTTAAAAGCAACAAGGGTAGAAGCAACAAAGGTGGACCATTCATCAAGATATGTTGAAATGGAAAACACATAATGACTTTTTAAATATGTTGGATGCCAAAGAGAAAAACAAAGGCATTGCAATGCCTATAATCTAAAACAAATGGCTGTTTTAAATAAACAGGCCCCAGCATACTTGGCAAGCAATGTATTCTTTTTCTTTAGGGGCATTTGTAAAAACAGTTGTTTCCATGTGTCATCAATTTAACACAAGTGGCAAAGGGAAACAAACCATGAGAATTCACCAATGGTAAGACACAGTATGTAAAAAAATCTGTTATTCTTTTGCTAGCAGACTATGACTTAAATAGCTACTATAATTATTGAATGTTAGAAAACTCCATTGTTTCCATCTGTCTCCAAACCTCCAGTATTGCTCTTATTCTAGAGTTCCAAAAATTGTTTTCTATTAGTTATTTATATAAGTTACTATATTATATGATTGCTGTCCGACATTACTTTCTATGAGGTTACCTAACATTAACAATATCCTAATCCCTATCAAGAATTTTTAGAACACAAAGTTAATAGGATCATAGATTTATAGCTGGAAAGTCCTTTAAGGCCATCATGTTCAACTCCCAGATTTTACAGATGCAGAAACTGAGGTTCAGACAGGCTGTGCCTTGCCAATGGTCACACAACTACTAGGAATCAGAGGTGGGATTAAAACCCAAGTCTTCCCTAATCTATATCTAGCACTTTATCCATTAACTATAGCCTCTCCCCAATTCACTGTTTCTATGACTTGATACTAGGTATTCTTGTTCATTTGTGGAGCCCCGCGTGTCGATCAATCAGTCAAGAAACATTTCTTAAATGCCTGCCATGTGGCCAGGCACTCTATTGTCTATCTCTAAGTCACATATGTGATACAATCAGAACCTCCTAGTCAGAACAGATCAGCTTAGAGATCCAATCCATTTCTTTATGGAAATCTTTTCTATAATATCTCTGACTAGTGAGCATCCAAATTCTCTGTGAAGACCCCCATGATAAATACAGGCTACAACAGGGGGTAAGTCTATTTCACTTTTGATCAGTTCTATTAGAACATTTAACCTGCTATTGAAAGGACTGCCACTTTGCAAATTTTAACTATAGCTCCTAGTTTTCTGCTCCAGGATCATCCAAAATAAGTGTAAGCCCTCTTCTTCAGGATATCCCTCTAAATATTTGAAAGTATTTATCATATTCCATATTCTCTTTTTCAGGATAAATATCCTATTCTTATTTTCATTTACATGTCCTTAATTTCCCAGTTACCCTCTACTGAAGATACACTAATTTGCTAGTTTGACAATGTCCTTCCTAAAAGGTATTAATTAGAATGGAACACAAAAATCTAGATATGGACTAAGTAGGACAGAGAGTATGACCTCTTCTTTTGGATGCTATTCTTTTAGCAACTTATATTTATTCATTATTAACATTGCCTGAGGTCATGTTAATTTCTTTTGGTTCCTATGTCATACTGTTAACTCAGATTAAGCTTTCAGTCCATCAAAACCTATAGTTCTTTCTCCACATGAATTGTTGTCTAGTCACATCCTCTTCATTTTCCTCTTATAGGGTTTATTTTCTTGAAACTAGGATATAAATTTAATTTTATTAAATTTAGTCCATTGTTTTTGCCTACTGAGATTTTTGAGATCCTGATTTTGTCATTAAATATAACGCCTATTCCTTGCAACTTTATGTCACACGCAAATTTGATAAACACGTCATTTATGCCTACATGAAGGCCTTTGATAAAATGTTTTTTTTTTAAAAAAGTCTGCTCTGAGGCAATTCCCTAGAAACCTTCCAATTTGATATGGAAGAAAAGTGTTATCACCACTTTTGGCCTAGTCTTTCAACCAATTTAATCTCCACCTAACTATTTTATCAAGTGGTCCACACTTTCCATATTTTTCACAAGAAAATTGTGAGAACTTTTCAAATGCCTTGCTAATATCCCTGAATAAATTGCCTTTAGTATTCCCCTGATCTACCAGGGTAATGATTCTGTTGAAAAAGTAAATGAGATTATGACTTTTCCTTTATAAAACCATAGAGATTTTTAGTGATCATTACTTCTTTCTAAATTCTTACAATCCAACCTTTTAAAAAAACATTCAAGAATTTTATAAAGAAATGAAGTCATTTTAGTTCTTAAATAATTTACCTTCTTTCTCTTTCAAAAACCATTATAAAATCTGCCCATCTTCCGATGTCAGACATTTTTCAAAGGTCACTTACAGTGGGTTAGTATTCACATCTTTCTATTCTTTCAGCAACTAACCGAAATTTATGTAGATCTGTTAACATGAACTCATTAGGGCTAGCTAGGCACTCTCTTGCCATATCCCAACCTGTTTTTGGTTTGTAATTTTCTGAGAGTTATTTTTTTTCAGTACTTTCCAATCTAAAGACCATTTTCATATCAAAGAAAAGAAGCAAAGTAGGAGTTCAGTGGTTTCATCTTCTTTTCTTTACAGGTTTCCATTGTCTATTTATCCTTATCTTCTCTGTCCTTAACTTACCATAGCTGGGGAAAGAAAAGGCCTTTTTAAATATGATTAAAAAGAAAAAAAAAAAAGATCTTTTGGTACAAGCTATTTATTCTTTCTATTTCTGAAAATCTGGGATCTATCTACCTGTATGTCCAAAGATGGGGTAATAATTGACTTCTCAGGAAAATGAATTGCTTATTTTAATACTGGTATAAGGTATTAGTTTATAATTTATATCAGCAACTTTTTCTTGAAAACAGAAACTGAAGAAAAACTATTTGGAGCAAAGTTGGAGTTTTGGATTTGTTTTTAACAGAAATGTAATATGCTGTGCTTAAAAAACCCCAGCAAATTAACCTTCTAATAGATGCTGGTTATTATACCATTTCCTGATTTGCTTTACTTTTACTTGATCTCCCTTCATTTATCATCAGAAACCTTTATATTCTATTATTCCTTAGTAGTTTTGGAAATATAAAGCCTCAAATTGTTTTTTTCTAATTATAGATTTTGAAGAATCGTTACATCTATGGTTCTAGATTTATTGTGTCTCTTTTGAAGTCTTCCTTCCTCCTGAGCATCATGACTAGAATTAGGTCTTTTCCTCAATGCACTGGCTAACACCTTTAACTAGGCTGTGACACTGCCTTGAATGATACCCCAACCCTGCTAGCCTTAGCCCATTCTCACGCATTCTAAATTCCTGATTTACTCTTAGAAGTAGCATGCTCTCCTATGAGGCATGACCGCTGGACTGAAAATCAGGGAATGTTCATATCTCACTTGGCATCTCCTAGATGTATAACCTGGTCAAGTCACTTAACATGTCTAAGCTTCAATTTTTCCATTTCTAAGCACTAGTAAAGCTAGTACTATATCTCATAGAATGGTGCTCTGTAAACTGAAAGCACTATATACATATAAGTTATTATGGTGAAACTTCTATTTATTTCTCAAAAGGAATAGAATCTCTTTTGAACAATGAAAAACATCTTGTGTACAACAGAACACATTTTCAAGGAAATACTTTTTCTACATGTGTACAGATTATGGTTACAAGAAAGTCTAGTAGAAAATTCTAAGTCATAAGAAATTCAAGAAATTCTAGTTCTAAGGGTTAGAGTTATGGAAGTCCAGTGTCTTTCCAATGTCTTTTATGCAATCAGTTTTTAGTGTCTATTTTTTTTTAAATGTCCTGTAAGTCTATGGCCGAGGCACAGCTTGGTACAACAGAGAGTTGGCCTTGGACTTACGTAAAGCTGTGTTTAACTCTGGTCTTTGACCTATTCTGCCTGTGTGACCCTGAAAAAGTTGCTTAATCTCTGTGTCCCAGCTGAGCAGAGGAAGTACCAAATTGTATTGCTAAAGAGTTTTTTAACTGAGAGTTCCCTATACCAAAGAAATCACAGGTCAGACACCTATGTCTTTGATGGATGTAAGAAAAAGAATGTAAGAAAAAGAAAGAAAATTGATCAACAGCAAATATTTATTAAACACTTGCTTTGTGCCAAGCATTGTGTTCAGAGCTCATAATAAGGTAAAGCATGGTCCATTCCCTCAGGGAACTCACATGGAGAGGTGGGGGCAGGGGGTAATGGAATCAGGAAAGGCATCTTGCAGCAGGTGAGATTTGAGCCAAGTCTTGAAAGAAGCCAGGAAGCTAAGAGGCAGAGGTGAGGAGGAGCCAAATATTCCAAAAGACCAGAAAGCTCAAATTTATCTGATACCTGTGCCCTCAAGAACAGAAATATATGATCTAAAAAGAGAAAAGACTCCCCTTTAAATACCTCTAAGACAGCTGTTTCCCTCCATAATGAACATTACTCCCAAGTACTTTCTTCCCAAAGCTAAACATTCCCATATTCCTCAAGTAGTCATAGTATAACATGATCTTGAAATCTTCACTATCTTGTTTGCTTCCTCAGGATACTCTTTTATTAAAGTCCTTTCTAAGATGTAGTTTTCAAATAATGAAAACAGTATTCCAGAGGTGATGTGATCTAGGGTTTTTAAACCTACATGATCTTGGGTACTTATAAATAAGACTGTTTACAAAATGTACTGAGGGTATGTATGCTCAAATCTGCCTGCCACTTTTAAAAACACAATGTCTAAAACACTTTATAATATACATTAGAGAACATTATTAGGGTGGAATTGATATTCAACTAGTTTGTTAGTTTTAAAACATGAAACTGATATATTTCCATATTAATTTTCTTAATTTATAGCTGTATAAGTACAGAAATTATACTCATGTTGTGAAGCATCAAATATTTCCCATTCAAGAAATGAGCTTTAAAAGCTTTGACTAAAGACTTCACAAAACAAAACAAAAAAACAAACAAACTTTCTTCCCCAACAGTCCATGGAGAACACAGCCCGAGAAAGCAGAAAAGCACTTCATTCAACCTTAGCTCATTTACATTGTCTACCTAGTATGACCCGACCTTTCAATGAATTGTTATTCAACTCAACTACAGAAGTCTTTCAGTCACAGCAGGTGTGAGGCTGGTGAGGAGGGGTGATGTCAGGGGGGAACACACTGTACAGTAAGCCTGAAAGCTGGTTAAAATTCTTACCAATCACCAATTCCCTTTTCATTATCTCTAAGCATCTGGCACTGTCTGTCACATCAATTCTGTTGTTCGACTTCATGTCCACTTTCAACTCAAGGTTATAATATACTGAAAAGCAGAAACATTTCCTGAGACTACATAATGGAGGAGTGAAGGCGTGGGGACACCTTTCCAAGTGGCTCCTGACAATGCTATTGAAATAAAACCCGTCCCTTTCTCAAACTAAATGGAAAATTCCCCTTTAGAAATGCATGCTATTTAGCAAGACACAAACAATATCAACTCTTCCTGACAGAAGCCCAAACTACATGAACATCATGAAATGTCGGGGAGCCCTGATCCCATAGCCCCCAAGAGTAATATTATGCCTATTTTTTTTTAACCAGTAATAAGGTAGTACTTAACATACTATACATGTGAGTAGAAAAAAAAAATCTCAAGATCTAGGATCTTAACTCATAGAAGCAAAAAGTAGGTAGGCCTGCAAGAATTACTCTTAGCTTTCCTAATGCTCTATTTAGAGGTAAAAGTGACCTTTGAGATCATCTATCCCAGCCTCCTCATTTTACAGATAAGAAACTGAGGTCCATAGAGGATTTTACTTAGTTAAAGTCAGACAAGCCATAAGTGGCAGAGCCAGGATTCAAAACTAGGTGCTTTCCGCCTCCAAAGCCAGGGAGTTTTCTTTCCATAGCACCATATTTTTTCATCTGGTTTCTTCCTACACTAACCAGCATTCTCAAGAGTTTCTAATCCATAGCAAGTCCCCCTCACCAATCTAAAAACATCCTGTACTAGAGCTGAATTTCAATATTTTCAATTGTGTTAATATTCCTAGAAGCTCCAGGGGTTGATTTCTATTATGCCATCCCCTCATTTATTAGAATCCAAGAATTTTAAAAGTGCAAGGAAACTTAAACATTGTCTAGGCTAAATTACTCATTATACAGATGAGGAAATTTAGGTCCAAAGATGTATTCAATGTCATACACCCCTTACCCTTACAACCCTGCTTTTTTCTCTAGAATTTCAATGAAACCACTTCTTACATTCTCCAGTCCAAAACTCTTTCTCTTCTGCTAAGCTCCTTCCCTCATATCTTTGAATTCTGGGACCAAGTTAATCATAGAGTCAGAATTGGCAGAAACCTTAGCCATTGTATTTAGCTTTCTTCATTTTATATATAAGGAAACTGGGGCTAAGAGACACAGAAAATAATTAGCAGAGTCAGAATTCAGACTAGGCCTTCATATTCCAAGTCTTATACCTTTTCCTTTATATCATGCATTCTCCAAGTTATTGTAGTGGCAGCCACACTGGCATACCCAGGATGGCTGCTACAACAGGTTCCTAGTTCTGCTTTACTAGGAAAGAGAGCTGTTTAAGGGGTCAACAATCTTTTTTTTTTTTTTTAACATTTTAAAAACTGCATTCATTCACGATTTCAGGGAAAAAGGCAGCACCCTGAACTTCAGATAAAATACAAAGAAAATACAGGCAGAGAAATAAAGACCAACAGATAGGGCTCTGGACTGCCTGAATCAACTATAGAGTTTAGATAGATCCCTGGATTGAGACAGTTTTTCAGCACCCTGAACTTCAGAGAAAATACGAAGAAAATACAAGCAGAAAAGCAAAAGACCAACAGATAGGGTTCTGCTGCTTGAATCAACTATACACTTTACATACATCCTTGAAACAAGAGAGCTTTTATATCTGAACAGTTGGGGAGCTCTAAACATAGGGCCACTTAGAATCTTGACCAAGGAATCACAATATCCTTCTCATGAGCAAGCCCCCAAAGCCAAGTACCAACTCAGAGAACACATGCATATGTGTGTGTGTGTATGTGTGTGTACACACATACTTCTCAGAGCCAGAAGACATCATAATCCTCATGACTCAATGCTTAATTAGAAATTAGCAAAAGGTGTGAAAAGCCTTCCTACAAGCAAGTCTCCCCTAAGCAAGCTTTCCTTAAAGGGCTCCATGTGAGGCCTATGACTAGGTGGGGAAGATCTTAAATCCCATTAAGTTACAGTTATCTAGTGGTAATTTGCACAGCTACCTTGAATCAGATTCACTTCTCTACCTGACAAGGTTTTAATAATACCGATGGTTATGCTTGGTGAACTTCTGATCTCTATAGCTATTCTAGCTGTAGCCACTGAAGCTAATCAGAGGCCTTAAATGATAGTCTCAAGTATAATAATAACTCGTTTGTATAATGCTTATCTAATAAACATTGTCAAGGGAAACATTTCAGACTGATTAATTCCTACCTCACTTGGAATTAACAGGTGATCCTTGAACCCTCCCCAGCTTTAGGGTGGAAAGAACATATCACCATAAATGGCCACGTTCAGCAAAAACAGTTTTTCCAACTTGTTTCCAGAAACCATATCAGTTGGTCATCCACGATCATCTATTTTGCGCCATAAGTCAAGAAGGCCAGTAGAAATCTGGTTATCATGGTGGATAGAATGCTGGCCCTGGAGTCTGGAAGACTCAGATTTGCGTCCCATCTCAGACCCTCAGTGGGCAAGTGCCAGTCTCTGTGAGACTGTCAGTTTTCTCATGTGTGAAAAGGGGAACAAGAATAGCACCTGCCTCATGTGGTTGCTGTAAAGATAAATGCAATAACATATGAAGTGCTTTGTAAAATTTACAGCACTGTTTTAGATGCGAGATATCATCGTCACCATCATGATCGTGGTATTTAACACATCATCGTTACTGGTAGTGTTCAGATCTGTTTTCACTGATGCTGGGAATCCAAGGGAGGAAACTTCCTCTTAATATTGATGGCAAGAGCCCTCCAACTCAGTCTCAGAGACTCGTCCAGGACACTGAAAGATTAAGTGACTTGCTGAATGTCACACAGCTAGTGTATGTCAAGAGTGTTCCTTGAAGCAAAGCCCTTCTAACTTTGGAATAAGTTCTCTATCCATTATGCCATGTTGCCTCTCATTATTAAGCTTATAAGAATAAGATGAAAACCAATCATGAGAATTGTGTGGTTAATCCTCTTTTTTATAACTTGCCTTTTGGCTATTTTGCAATGTATTCGTATTCGAACCAACCAGAAAACTATTATCTATCTGCAGATCTCCAAAGAAATTGCTGGTCTTAGTTGAGGTCAAAGAGATGAGAGTTTTTCTATCCCTGGAAGGACCGTGAATGAATGCAATGATATATACAACGTGTGTTTATACATATATATGCACTCATTGTGATTATTCCATTAAATCCCTGTCTAGAATAAAATATCCAGAACCACTAGTGGCCATATGTGTGTGTGTGTGTGTGTGTGTATTTATATATATATGTACATACATATGTAGATAGATAGATAGATATAGATATTGAGACATACATAATTTATCTCTCCCCACCCTCTCTACATCCATACAATTTGGAGCAGGCCAGTTGACCTTCTGAATTTCAAGATCTCCAGAAGTCCATCGTTTTTCAAGATGAAATCAACTTTCTAACTCACATCTTCTCAGATCATTTCCCGCCCAAGCTACAAGACCTCATCATGCCCTCTTCTGGGTAGTTCTCTTCCCCTCCTCATCCTCATCCCAACTTCTTCATGTATGTTGTCTTCCCCCGTTAGATTATGAGCTCCTTGAGGACAAGGACTGTTTTACATCTTTCTTTGTATCCCCTGTGCCTGCCACATAATAGGCATTTAATAAACATTTATAGACTATTGACAGGGATAAAATTAGTGACAGCTGTCATTTTGCTCCCACCAAAACATGTCTGGATCATTCCTTGCCTTTAGCTCCAAGGCTGAGGCCAGAGGCCAGTCCATCACCTCCTTCACACTAAACAAAGAGAAGAGGAAAAAGAATAGACACCATCTCTGCCCTTCTCGAGTCTCCAATTTAATTTGTTCCTTCTTCAGTCTGAGCATCTAATCTCAACTACTACTGAGCAGGGAGACTAAAAAGATTTTGAGTTCTTAATCCGGTTTCTAATACCCTTTATCATAATTTTCAATACTCATTCTCTTCTCCTCTCCCATCGCTGAAATGTCTCTCCCTATAATCTCCCTTCTATCACCACCAGTCTTTTGAAGCAGTCCTGTTCAAGATCACAATTGACTGTACAGCCAAAGTAAAAGGTTTTTTTAACCTGTCTTTTCCTTGTAGCATTCAACACTTGACCATCTGCTATTTCTTTTTACTCTCGATTCTCCTTCTACTTTTCTGACCAGTGTTTTCCTGTCTCCTTAACTGACTTCTATTCTTCCTTCCTTCTTCTATATACATATGTGTTTGTATGTGGTATACGTGTGTATATATGTGTGTGTGTGTGTGTGTGTGTGTGTGTGTGTGTATATGTATGTGGATTGATACAGATATATCTTTTGCCTGATTCAATCCTCTCTCCTCTTGGAATTCTATCCCTAGAAATTTTTTTTTCAACACTCAGCTTAAACCTTTCATGCTGTATTTTGTTCATTTTCCTTGTCTTCAGAGAAGAGCTACGTCAGCATCTTTTGTATAATAACCTTTCATACTTGAGTAAGAGTAGATGATGCAAGATGTTTAACTTTTGCAAAGCTTGCCATTGGTGGGGGAGAAGGAGGGTTGATCTCCTTAGACAATTAGATATGTCTTCGTGAGATAATGAATACAAAGTAAAGCAATGCTGAATAGGGAAAACAGGAGGGAATCCAAAATGGTTGCCATTTATGACTGCCATGGAAAACTAGGCAGACTGCTTGAGGCATGTCATGGTTTTACAATTCACTTGGTTTCACTGTCTGGGAACAAGAAAATATAAATCAATTCACTTACATTATGTGACTTTCCAATGTTCAGAAAGACAAAATAGGAATTTAAAATAATATCCTCTGACTTCAGATCCGGTATTCATTTCACTGGGTTATGTTGTATTTTTAAACATATAGAATAATTCCATGTTACTTCTCTCCTTTTTATGCATTTTAAAATTCATTTTATTCATTCCCTTACATCACCTTGAATTGCTGTCTAGTTTTAGATTCATATTCAGTGGTATTGCTGGCTGCCTGAGGGCAGAGACTATGCCATCAGTTTTTTTTTTCCCTTTTTTTTTAGCATTACATATCATACACAGTGCTGGGGACAAAGTGCAGAATGTACGAAACACCTTTATGCAGGAACTGATTTGCATTTAATAATGAATGCTACTTTATATATATATAATATCAGGAAACTCTTATTCTATAGACAAATAAAAATAAACATATTTTGTAAATATGTAGTAGATTTTCATTTTTAATCTATTTACTTTTAACCATTTTTATTTCTAGGACAGTAAGCTATGACTCTTATGCATATCTTTACCTATTAATCTCTACCTAACGTATACAGAAGTCACATTCAAAATCAATAGTGGATAATTCTACCCATTTCTATAATAACTGCTTTCTAGTCCAATCTTGTATTACACTGAAAAAACTGGAGAATTTTTGGACAATTTTATGCACTATGGTTTTTATGTATACTGGTAACCTTCACACTCATCACAGCACATATTACGGACTCCTGATAACGTCAGTTCAAGTGGGTCATAGATTTAAAGCTGGAAGGAAACTTTAGGTTACCTAGTCCTACCTTTTCATTTTACAGATGAGAAAACCAAGATGGAGAAAGGTTAAGTGACTTGCCAGAGTTCAGACAGACAGAGTGGGGATTTGAAACAATGACCTCTGACTCCAAATCCTGTCCTCATTTCACTGGGTTATGCAGTATTTTTAAAACATATAGAATATTCCCATATTATTTCTTTCCTTTTTATTCATTTATCTTATCTTGTGACTTGTATTCACTGGATATGAATGGGTCTGTTTAAAATGCAATGATACCAATGAAAGGTGTTGTGTTCCTTTGGTAGGAGGGGATCTCCATTAAAATAGGTTGGGCCAATCTGCCACACCAGAACACCATCAGAAAAGAGGCCCAAGATTGGCTCTTGTCATAGCAGGATTATTCATCTTCACTGGGATCAAGCTTTTCCTGCCTCTGATATCATGATGCGTTTTAGCTCTTGGCTTTCTTGTTGGTTTGTCCTGTATAGCTTTATCTACTTCTCTTGGAATCTTGCCCCTTAGATCTGGTTCATGTTTGGTTTCTGGCTGCTTGACTATTCCCTCAAATTTGACCTTTCCACCTTCCTCTTCAGTTCCTTGTTTAGTCTACTTAAGACACCTTTATGAAGGAAGCAGTAAATTATAACAGCAGGAAAATCTACCACCTCATTTGCTCCTCATCTCCCATGAAGTTCTGATAAAACTAATTTTTTTTTTTGAAAATATAAGAAATGGCCAGATGTAGTTGACTACATCATCTTCTATCAAATAAATTAACTTTGCTCTTTTAATTCAGAGCAACTGCCAAGTGTAGTTTACTAAATGGTCCTTTATTTAATAATGAGGTTTATTTGTTCCAATAAAATTGCAAAACTTTCATTTGTTTTATGCCACCCATGTGACAAAAGAAGTGAAGACAATAGAGTAAGAGGTTTTGGCATTTCTTGCTTGTTTGTTTGGAGTCTTGGGACTCTAGAGTCATTTTTCTCTTTATAAAAGTAATATTCCTCACATGAATAAGCAAGTTCACTTTATATTCTGGAGGGAATAAAGCCTGTAAATGGAATTAGTATGAGTAGCACAAGACTGGCTGAAGACAAAAATGCACGAAGAACAAAAAAGTAGCAACTTTTAAGAACCTTGTATGGTTCTTTAAAAAAAAGTCATAAACTTCTGTTGTCATTGACTTTACCTGGGAGAACAGGATTTTCTAAGTATGGCATCAAATATTTGATAATAGTTTCCCAGACTACTAGAACCATATTAACAAAGTATTTTCAACAGTTTTTTGAAAAAAATTTTTTTTGACATTTATAAACTATTCAAAGAGATACTTCCAAGGCCCTTCTCTTGACTTAAATCTCTTTCCAAGAATATCTCCCTTTAAAAAGGTATCACAAACAGGATAAGTACATCTAGGATCATTGATTTTGTTCTAATCACAACCTACCCATTCTGTTTCCTATGCAATTCTTAATAACATGATGAGTGTAAGCACACTGCATCATATTATTAAGAAGCTGTTATGAAGGTGAAGCGATGTAAAGGATGTCATCAAAGCAATATATAATTGAAAAAAATAAATAAGGTAAGAAAAGGGATTACCAATGAACAGCCTATATGCTAACATTGTTATGCTTATGATGCCAAGAAAACAAAGAAGTCTCCTAACACATTGTAGATATTCCCAGGGGTAATTTATGTGAGGATATGGATAAGAACCTCAGGGGATAAGTTCCAATTCATGATTTTGATCACATGGATATATCACAATCTGAATTATTAGATGTAATCTCTCCATTGATGACATCACAGATCTATTGGATCATTATCATAAAAAAATCATCAGTTAAAAGACATATTTACAAATGTATATATAGACATCTATATATAATGTGTGGATATGTGTGTGAATATAGACATACACACATATACACATATTTGTGTATATGAATATGTATATATATACATATATACAAACTATATGTGATTGATAATTAGTCAAAGATATTAAATACTTGAGAAAATGGCCAAAGTGAGTTGTTTTCAGTTTCCTTTCTGGCAAAACATTTAAATCAAATTGTGTGGCTTATGTAATTCTAATGAACTAGGCTAAAATGTTTTAGTAGTATTTCCCTAAAGTCCTGAGAAAACTGAATTCTAAATTTGCTAAATTTACTAAAAATACTAAATTTACTGCATAAGTAGAGCCAGACCTCTACTCTTCTCACTAACATCATCTTTTCTAATCATACTTGTCTGCTGCTCATCCATACTCCTTATAGGACAAGATATGTATGAAACTTTAAGTTTATCTTTGTTCAACTGCTTTTCATGATATTAGAATAAGTCTGACTTCTTGTTACAGTAGATTTAAACAACTCCCTTACATTCACATATTTCACTCCTATTGTAATGGCTTACTCTTTCTGCTATGCAAAGGAATACTAGTGATTCCATGATTTTTCCTCATTTCTCTTGCTGTAGGTAAGTCTTCTAATTTCCTAAAATATAGATCATCCCTAATCACCGAAGCCTTCTTATGCCCTACCTAGACACTGTTCATTTAACCAAGCATCTCTAACATCTGATGTCTCCAGCTCCTTATAGTTTAGAGAAATATATTTAGGAGAGATGCAAGAAAGTGAAAAATAATGAGCTCTTAACTTAGTGCTGGGTCTTTAGGAGGTCAAAAAGCATAGCAGAGGAAGGCTGAGGGCACCTAACATACCATCTGGGAAGAGAATGATAATTAAATGTAACAGTCTACAGAAGCAAATACAATGGAAAATGGTGTGAAGATAGGGAAAGGTATGGAAAGAAAAGTCTTCTGGGAGTAAGAAACAGCATTTTAAACTATCATCTGCGTAATAGCACTGTGGAATAATAATATCATAAAACAACAAAACTGGAGTCTGAAAGGCAAAGTCAGGAGATTTAAATGTGAGTTATTAAGAAGAAGAAAAAAAAGAAAGGACAGAAAAGAAGCAAATAGAGAAGAAAAAAAATCTCACAAAGACTGGGTGATGTAGAATTTGATTTAAATAAAATGTATTAAGTACCTACTGTGTTCAAGGTACTATATATTAAGATCTGGAGATACAAAGACAAAAATGAAACAGTCCCTTCCTACACAAAGGTAAAAGAGAAAGTAGAAAGATATGACACCAGAAAGTTGGGGGTGGAAAGAATGGGGTGGGGAGAAGATGTATAGAGACAGAGAATGTAAAGATAGATGGAGGAATTCCATCCTGACAGAAAACAGCATTATATGCCACAGACCTCGATTTTCTCAAAAGCCACCCCTCTCATCCAGTCCTACCTGGTCGGGAGGATGGTGGTCACCACTTGAGGCCTTGAGGGTTGGGGGGAGTAAAGTTGGGGGGATTAGAGGGATCCTCAGGGCAAGTTTCCGACAAGCATGAGGAGGAGCCTTCCCCCTGTGTGAAAAAAAAGGGAGGCTGTCATTTTTGGCATTGAAATATATTTCTATGTTGTACCTAGTGTTAAATTTTTTTCCCCTGGGAGAACTCTTGGATAAGCCAATAAACTGGAAATTTGAAACTTCCAACACACTTATATACTTTAATGTCTCTCATGTGGCCTTGTACCTGCTACCATAAATACAATTGAATGGACTGGTATTTTGGTCTTTGGAAAGCTTTAATTTTCATTAGCCCCAGAGGACTATGCATTAAATATAACCTTCACCATAACCACTAAGGCATTTTACACAAAGCTACATCAACCCAATGAAAAATGGTGTTAATTTACAAAGTGGTCTGTGATGTTAGATGAGGCAGTCCTTACATTCTGAGCTCAAGCCCAATATCAAGAACAGAATAAGAATCTCATACATTTTTTAAAAGAGAGGAGCATCTTCAAAATATTGAAGGGAAAATTTGTAGTTCATCTAAGCCACTCCAAAGAAGATCTAAGTATTTTATGATGTCTTGAAAGTGTTAAAGTTAATTGTTTCCATATTAAAAAAGATTTGATAATACTTCAGGATTGTATCACTTTCTCATATGTCTATAACATATATCTAATATATAGGTACTCAAATTTAATGATAGGAAAAGTCATAAAGTTTAAAAAAAGGTAAAGGGATTGGATCCCCTTTCACTTAAGGCAGAAAGGACTAATTATCATTAAAAAGCTGAACTTGAGATTTCATACAATATTATTTGATTTAGCATGATTTTTCAGGGAAAATTGTTTCAATACTGAAAGAGGAATATTTTATTTTAGTATTATTAGTTTTGATATACTCAGTTTTAATGACAGCTAGCTAAATGTCTGTTTATCTTTCTGCCATTCTGAATTATATCCTTTTTGTGTAGGGTATGGCAACAGGCTAATATCAACAGCATGGAAGAAACACTAATAAAATCGTGAATTAGTATTCAGTTTATGATTCTGTCAGGAAAGATAATTATTTATCAGCTAAAGTAAAATCCTTTATCTTTATCATAACTATCAATATTAAGTTGATTGAATCATTATCTTTACTGTAAAATATGACTGAATTATATATTGTTATAAACACATTATTAAAAACATAGGATTTTGCAATTAGACCTGGAATATATCATATAATTTCATACATGCCCTCATTTTACAAATGGGGAAACTGAGGTCACAAGCAGTTCAGTGACTTCCCCAAGATCATAAATCTAGCTAGTGGCAAAACTAGAGCTAGAACCCAGGGCTCCTGTTTCTTGATTCAAGTACTCTTTCCTCTTTAACTGCAATGAAGGCTTTAGTTCAAGCAAAAAAAAAAAGGTAATGATGGTTGAACAGAAATATGTAGCAGGATGTGGGTGAATACATTTAACAATTTTTCTTCACTGAACTGGGTTTTTACTCTAAGCCATATTGATCTTTAACTGTAACACTTAAACAAAATGTATATATAGGCTAAGCCATATTAAATTCAATCATAAAGACTTTTCATAGCAACCAGATTTTTCTTCCCTTTAGCTGGGTATACTCTTAGGCAAAGAAGAGAATAAAAGGAGGGAAGATATTCCTCTATCTTCTTCCCTGGGGGTGAAAAAAAATAAAGTATGTTTCGTGGCAGAGAGAGAAGAAGCATGCTCCCTGGTCTTGCTGCCCAGAAGTTAGATACTATAATGGAATATTGATGACTGTAGCTTTAGAACTGTAACTGAAGTTGATAGAGTCTTAATTTCTTGCTGCTGTACACCAAATTATGATATAAGTGGAAAATAAATGATGTGCTTTATGAAAAACAAAGAGAGAGGAAGGAATTCAAAAATCATGTATCAGTCATGTGCAAGGTCCAGTATATGTCAGGTAACCACAGTAGCTACAGAATTCATGTCTACATGATGTTTTTCTAGTTCTGTATGCCACTGCCAAAATTTTGGGGACTTACAATCTTGGGCTTCCATACTACCATCAGATCACCTGTCTGAAGTAATATGAAGTTTCCTTCTCTAGTAACTATAAATATAATTCATTTTTCAAAAAAAAAATATTATTATAATCTCAAGTTCCTACTACTTTAGAACCAATTGAGTTTGGCTTTGAGAATATTCACTTAAGCAATAGGTCAATTGGTTGCTCGAACTGTCTATACACTGAGGAAAACCTACTCATTATATTTGTGATAAATCTGGTCTGATAAAGTTTTAAAAAAAGAATTTGTGAATTTGTGAAAGAAAATCCATACTTGTTATGATAATCTAACTACTCTTTTGCTCAGAAATGATATTATTTCAATTAATATTTTTTAATACCTATTATGAGCAAAGGATTGTAATTGGGACAAGACGAAAAATAATGCTATCCTCAGTCTTGAATATAAGGGTGATTCAAACATATATACACATTTATATATACATATATGTGTGTATGTACCTATATACACATTGGGTATCTACATATATACATATGCAAATATATACACACAGAGATATATGTATATTTTGACACACATGTTGTATGTGTATATAAATATATATAAATGTATATGCAAATATGATACAAAGTAGAATGTGCTAAAAACAAAAGAGGTTCCCAAAGTATAATTCTCAAAAAACAACATGAAGAAGAAGAGACAACTTTCGAGTAGTGGGAAATAGGGGAATCATTGAGGATTTGGATCTGAATTTGAACCATGAAGGAAGGGAAAGATTTCAACAGATAATATGGAAGAAGTTCATCCCAAGCTTGGATATTCCAGATATACCCAAAGGCAGGAAAATTCAGGTCAACATCAGGAAATGACTAATGACAAAGTATGCCTAGACTATAGAATGCAGTAAGGAGAATAGTAAGGTATCAGAGATAGGCTGGAGCCAGGCCATGGAAAATCTTTAATGCTAGGCTGAGGACTTGGTATTTTATTCTCTGGGTCATGGATAGCCATTGAGGGGTAACCAGAGTAGGGAAAAACAACAACAACAACAAGGCTTGAAAAAGCAGTTTCAAGATCACTTTTCTCATGTCTCTCTCTAACGTTGCAACTTAATTTGTTGTCAGACTTTTCATTTAATCCGGTAAGTCCTACAACATTGCTGACAGATGATCATCAACCTCTAATAAGACTCTTGAAATGATCAGAACTCACTATTTCACCAAGTAGTCCATTTCACCATTGGAAAACTCTAATTACTATAAAAAAATTTTTTTTATGGATTCAAAACCTGCCTTCTCTCTACTTCTTAGTCCTAGCTTTACTCTTTGGAATAAAACAAAAATTTCTTCAAATATTTAAAGACATATAATTCTTTCTTCCAGATTAAATATTATTTTGGGTCAGCAAGAAGTATGATCAGCTTACCCTTCCCCTTAAAGTCCAATTCCTCCTTCTCTCTTTTTGAACTCAGTGACTCCTGGAAACCTTTGACCCATCCTTTTTTGGCTACAAACCTGCAATATGGAAGGTGGTTACTTTCCTCCCTGAGCTCTGGAAATATACCATCTATTCCTTATCACTAGGAATAAGGAATGTTGGAGGGAAAAGAGCAGGAAAGAGGAAGAGGAGAAAAATGGGTGTATATGAGAAAGCAATGCATAGGAAGAAGGAACACTAGTCAGTTACATCTCTTTAAGACATTGTTTAGGCACTATATGATCTGGTATAGGTCCACAGGGTCATAAAGTGATACCAAATAGGAAACAAGAATGGGAGGCTGAGAGCCATTCAATTAAATTTCTGCACCAACTACCAAATTAAAGATGGCACAAGTAAATGATCTAGAACTGTGGCTGGTGTAGCAAATTCACAAAGGATATTTTAAATTTTTGAGGGAAAAGCAGGTTACTTAACATCTCTAAGACAGAGAGAATTATTAGTTTAGGAGAGTTCACAGTTTCACATTAGAACACAAAAACATCCTTTTGATGACATTCTCAAATGTCTGAGATATGTTTTTATTTACTTATACTTTTGGCTACCCCAGTAACTTCTTGAACTTTCTCATTTGTGATGTCAGACCTTTGCGAAGTTGGATTTTCATTGGTTGCTGTGATAAAAAGTAAGCACTGGTTGCAAACCAGTCTGAAAGAAGGCATGAGAGTGGAGCTATCCAGTCTGATTCCAAAGTTTGAGAATCTGTATCATGACAAAAAGGAATACCAATCCCATTTGAAATTGTGGATATTTTAAAGTGAAATAAAATAGTTTTTTCAATTTATGTACATAATTTTTCAACCAGCTACTAAGTTGCTAGTTAATAAATATTTTTTAAGTTGTTTGGGTCTATCTACTTAATAAACAGAACCATTAGGTATTTCTTTTGAACTAGAGATGCCGTGAAAAAATTACTGAGAAACTAAGGGCACTATGAACAGAGAGAACTTCTGGTTTAAGAGATGGAATTTTCTGCTTTCTTTTTCGTAAGAAGGCAGACCATAAATCATGAATAATTTGGTTGAGATAGCAAATTAAGAAAGCATCAGTTCTCTGGAATATTACAAAGGGGGTGAAGAGATAAAAGTGCTTCCTAAGCTCTCTTGGCACATATGCCTGGTCAGTCATAGATTTGATAGGAACGACTTCATCCAGGAAAGATGAGTCATTTTGTTACAGGGATGCTAAAGAGGAAAATGAAGCTAATCATTCCATATCCCCTTAAAGGTGAAAAAGAACATGAAGCTACATGATTAAAATGTTGTTTACACAGAAATTAGGATGCTTTAAAGCTTCCTGGAAATATTTCTTTTCCTGAGGAGCTAAGTTAAAACAGAGAGCTGTGTTCCAAGAAGTATGGAATGCAAACAGGATGTCACAGCCCCAATAGTAGATTGGTGATGGAGGTAAACTAGTTTTGTGCAGTTTCATAGAAAATTCATTAAAAGTCTTCCTGAAAAGGAGACTCTTCATCTGACTTAAGTCAACAGCTTCATTATGTTGAAAAATGTGTGTGTGTGTGTGTGTGTGTGTGTGTTTGTAGAAGAGAGTGGGGATGTATTCACACTTGGGAAAAGTCTTCATCAGCTATGATTTAATATCATAAAGTCAACTGCTCTCGTTCTCTCTCCCCCTTCCACTTCCCTCCCCGACTCCTGAGTGTTAGAGGAAAGTCAAGCTGTCCTCTTGACAAAAGCAACAGTTTAAATAGGCTAGGCCTCTGAAGTTGAAGTGATTTGCCTGAATAGGTGGATGGTTTTTATCACTTCTTGCATTTTATATAAATCTCTTCCTTAAGGCCTTGGCAAATGCATTCAGGTGTGGCATTCCCAGTGAAACCAATTATTTTGCTTTGTTGAAAGGGGAGGCCAGGACTTACTGCATGGGGTTTAAGGACTCTGGAGATGAATTTTCTGTAAGAAGTCACCCCTGAGCAAAATTGATAGCAATATATACTAAGGGACCAAATTAAATAGTTTGTCCAAAAAGTTGTATCTAGAAATTTCCTCCCGAGTAAAAAGTACTAACCAACAGGCTCTGATGATACTTTATAACACTCTTATGGATTTCTGTGACTTAATAATATTGAGTTTTAGTGAGACTTGTATACAAATACATATACAATTTTAATGCCAAATTGTGGAACAAGATATTTATACAGGTACAGGTCACTCACCACTGGGGATTAAATTCTTCTATTTCTTACAGTCCTTTATTTTTTTCACTTACAAAAGTCAAAACATGACTTTGCCAGAATCAAAGGAATCATATGTAAATCACCAAATTGGCCATCTTAAAATAATTCAGTAAGTCAGATCTGGCCAAGGTTGGTAACCTAGGCCCATTTTCTCTGTTATACTTAATCTATTGGCTCTGGCTTGTCAGACTGGTAGTCTACTTAGGCAGCTAGGTGGTAGGTACAGTGGACAGAGCATCAGACTTAGAGTCTGGACCACGAGTTAGAATCTGGCCTCACATATTTATTGGTTGTGTGACTTAATTTCTCTGTTTCTTTCCTTGTCTTTAAAATGAAGATAATAGGGGTGGCTAGGTGGCACAGTGAATAGAGCACCAGCCCTGGAGTCAGGAGGACCTGAATTCAAATCTGGTCTCAGAAACTTAACACTTACTAGCCATGTGACTGTGGGCAAGTCACTTACCCCCAAATACCCTGCCCTCCCCCCTCCAAAAAAAGCAAAAAAAAAAAAATTTAAAAAAAAATTTTAATGAAGATAATGGTGAAAATTGAATAAGTTAACTTATTAAAAACATTTTGCAAACCTTAATGCAGTTTACATAAATGCTAGCTATTATTACATTGCTACCTTTTGAAGTTCATTTTCGATTAGTGGAAATTTTTTTCCAGATTCTAGAATATTTCCAAAGGGCGATTTGAGATGTTGCGTTTGCTTTTTTCAGGTAATTAACATTGAGCGAATTTAGGAATACATTAATTGAAAGCCCTAATTACTCTGTTTTAAAATAACTACCATAATATCTCTTAAGGGAGAGAAGAGAAGAGCATGTCCACATATCAGTTTATACAAAACAAAATACAAACAAATACATGGAAATGGTGGAGGAAGGTGCTAGCAACTGTTGTGGAATCAGGAAAACCTTCTTGTAGAAGGTAATGCCTGAGTTACATTTTAAAGGAAGTTAGAGATTTGAGAATGCAAAAATAAGGAAGAAGCACATCCCAGGCCTAGAGAAAAGGCCTTATAAAGGCAAAAGGGCAGAAGGCAGGATATGCTGTGTGAGGATGATCAGAAAGAATATCAGTTTGACTCGAAAATAAAATGAGTAAAGGGAATGAATTTATAATGAGTCTTTAGAGGTGGGTTGGAGCCAGGTTGAAGGACTTTAAATGTTAAACAGAAGGGTTTCTATTTGATTAGAGAGCATACAGACCCATTACTGAGCAAGTAAATGACAGTAAAATGAGTAATTTATGAATCTCACATTGATAGAATTATGGAAGCTGAACTGGAGTGGGAGGAGACAAGGCAGAGAGAACACGTGGGAAGAAATTGTGGTGGTCCAGGTGAGAGGTGATAAGGCTCTGACCTAGGGTGGTGATCATACGAGCAAAGAGAAAGATATGAGATAGCTATGAGAGATATTGTCAAGATTGAATCTGTAAGACTCAAAATCAAGGTTGAAATGGAGGCATACGAAACTGTATATGTAAAATGAAAATGTAATCTCCATCCCACATACATGTATATACAGTGTCATATATCTGAAAGGGCTCTCACATTTATTATCTCCTATTTACTTTTCACATCAACCCTCTGAGCGAGGTGGGGCTAATATTATCTTGATTTCAGCTTCAAGGAAAAAGAAAAGGAGTCAGAGAGATTAAGTAATTAGTCTAATAACAGAACTAGAATTTGACCTTGCTCTTTTAATGTGAAGTCCAGAACTCCTTTCACCAGAGGGGGAAAAAAAAACAAACCAGGATTGAGAGACTCTTTATAAAAGCAAAGCGGGATTAAATTTATAATACTCCAGTATTGTGCAGTAGCATGATCTGCCTTTACTTGAGAGAGCATTGGGCTGGAAGTCAGAAGACAAGATTTCAAGTCCCAATTCTGAGTCTAAATCACTCCCTGTTTAACCTTCCAGTGCCTCTTCTGTTTTATATTCCTCTCAGGTTGCTGTGAAGATGAAATGAGGTCACAGATATTAAAGTACTTTGATAATCATACTGACGTAAAATATCTTCATTCTCAGGGAACTAACGGTCTTCAACAATCTTCAAAGCCATATCAGCATGAAATACATAATACTATTGAAATAAAACAGCAGAGGAGAGCAAACAGATTTTGCTTTCAAGTAAGTTTAGGAAAAAAATAAATAAAAAGAAAACAATCAAGGAAGAAAGGTGTTAGAAAATGTGAGTGAAGAGAGAAATTATAGGATGAAAGAAACTAATGAAAGTAACTTAAGAAGCCGAAAAGAAGGTATCATCTAGTGCATCCCCTTACCTCTCAAAAAGATTAAGTATTAATACGTTTCCACATAAAAATTTGTTGATGTGATTATTGGAAGCTTTTCATGAAAAAATCTGCCAATCTTCTCAATCCCACATGCCAGTTTTTAGGATGGAAAAGTCCATTACAGACGCCTAGGTAGTATGGGCGTGCTGAGCCTAAAGTCAGGAAGACCCGAATTCAAAAATAGCCTCAGGTATTTACGAGTTGTGTAACCCTGGGCAACTCAATTAACCGTTTTTGCCTCAGTTTCCTCATCTGTAAAATGAGCTGGAGAATGAAGTGGCAAAGTTATTTTTGTTTGTTTTTGCCAAGAAAACCCCAAATAAGTTCACAAATAGTCAGATATAACTGGAACAAATGAAAAACAGTAACAATATTTAGGATACTTTCAAACCCTATAAGTAATAATGACTAATATATTTCTCCTGTTATAAATTAAGTTTATTCACTAATCCTAAAGTCATTGAAAGATAACTAAACTCTTGGTATATTTGAAGAGCTTATTAAATCATTCATTCTTCCCTTGTTTTTCCAGTCTAAACAGAAATAACTTATCTAACCATTCCAAACAGATGCTACCACATGGACCCTTCATCCATTTGTATCCTTTTGGCTCTTTCTTTGACTTTTCTCTCATTCTTCTTTAGTTTCTCTCAAGTCTATGTCAGACTAGAAAAAGAAATGCCTTTAAGGACTTTCTATGTAAAAAAGCAGGTCATGTCACCCCATCAGCTGTTGCACAAGGGGACGCATGAGCCAAACAAAAAGATTTTGATTGACAAGAGAAAAAAAAAAAGCAAATCCAAGATTAAAACAAGTCTAGAACAGCCCAACTCTCTTCTTGACTATGGATTAATTCATGGTGGCTTATATGAAATACCTTGAAATCTTTTAAAATATTATATAATAAAGAACATTGAACATTGATATAAACTAAACTTGTTTAGTTACTATTTATACTTCAATTAATTTCAGTAAATAACGTACAGAATACTTTGCCAGTCACTTCCTTTGAGTCTCCATTTATTTTTCTTTCCTTTTATTCTCATTTACATTTCCTATTATGATCATACTTAGTGTCCATTTCTGTCTTCTAGTTCTTATGTATAGTAAGTAATGGAATTAAAACAAACCCTTATTATAATAAGTAATGGAATTGAAACAAACAAAAGCAAGCACCAAGGCAGGTATGAATCTGGGAGAGCATTGCAGTTATGTATCAGATGAGCCTAAGCACCTAGATAACTCAATTATGGCAGGTCTCTTTTGAAGGATGGCCATGGTCTCAAATGAGTACCACAATAAAACATTCTACATACTGCTTTTAAGAGAATTTAAGCACTGGGCAAGGCACTTTTAAAAATTAGGATAAAGCAGTTATGATTTAAATGAGCAATCTAATACTGCAGATCCTAAGAGACATAACCCAGAATTGGAGTTGCAGGTCACTATATCTGAGAAGGTATTATGGTATAATTTGCAGGGACTGAAAATTTTTAACTAAGGAAAAGAGTGTAGAATATATGTCTAGAAAGAACTGGAAATTTATGGAAACCCCCATCAATTAGTGAATGGTTGAACAAATTTTGTTAATATAAATTTTAAGGAATATCAATATGTTTTAAGAAATTCCAAAAGAGACAGTTTCACAGAAACCTGAACAGGTTTCTATGAATAGATACAGAGTGAAGTGAACAGAACCCAGGAGAACAATTTATACAATTAGCAACAACAAGGTAAAGAAAAACAATTTTGAAAGACTTGAGAACTCTGATTAATGCAAAAACCAACCATGATTCCAGGGGATTGTTGTACCCCCGTGCTATCCACCTCCTAACAGACATATAGTAAATTCAGGGTGCAGAATTAGTCATATATTTTTTAACATGACCAAGATGAGAATTTGTTTGCTTGACTATATTTGTTTTCTAAGTTTTATTTCTCTTCCCCTTCTCCCTGCCACCTCCTCCAACAGGATGGAAGGGAAATGGGAGGGAGAAGTGGCAAGGAGAAGGTAAGGAGAAGGTAAGAAAATAAATACTGATTCATTGAAATTTTTAAATTAATTAAAATTAATATATGCTCAGGAAGAGCCTGAGGAGGTTCTCTTTAATAATTGGTGAGGTCTTCTTGAGTTTCTGGTAAGGTTCCTCTGAATCTCTTTAGCGTGCCATAACTGAGGAATGAGATACCAACGGAACGTATTAGGGATATGGAAAGGCCTGTCTAAGCTGCTCACAGATGAACTCTTTATTTGCAAGATTAGCAATAATGGGGCCCTTGTTCTCTGTTCTCTGACAACTCAATCTCTAGAAGCCGTTTCTCTTCTCCCCAGCTTCAATGTAAACATTTTAGATAATCATTTATGCAAATAATGGCCTAAAGCTTCATCCAGTATAACATTCTATTATGAAGCCAAGCAAGCATCAACCATCCAATAGTAAATATCTAATTAAAATAAGAAAGCAATTTTTAAAATAAGCCAAAACCCAGGAAGATGACAAGCAACAGAGTAATTTTCTACTCCTCTGAAGTTAATGTAATCCCTAGCATCTCCCACTATGGTGGATAGGATTCGAACATCCCAGGGAAAATTTAAGAGAGAATGAGGAAACAGCTGCTTAGTAAACCGGTGGATGCTGTTGGAAAAACTGTCAATCATTGTCCTCATCCCTTCTCTGCCTGCTCTGAGGGGACAATTTGGCATCTTTCTGACCTTTGCAGACAGGGCAGAATCTTCTCCAGTCTCTCAGTTTGGATATAGGCTCTGTGGGATTCTGCCTGGACTCATGGTTTAGGGGATACCATGAGAGTACCAATCCACATATTCCTCCCTCAGTTCATCCACTATGTCTCTTGCTTGCAGTTTGTCTCTTGGTCTCACAGCATTCCCAAAATACCCAAGGACCACTTGGATTCAGTCACCACTCCATTCCACATCTTAGTTCTTCCTTTTCTTTTCCTTTTGCAACTGCCCCTCCATTTTTTTCCCTCTTCAAGTTTCCTGGGCACACCTCCCATATGCAGTTCTAAGTCCTCACAGTAGCCCCTTTGCATTATCATTGGGTTGAAAGCTGCCCTAGAGAACATCCATTAAGGCAAGGACATTTCTGCTGTTATTTCATAAGCAGTAATACTTTATGCAACTAATATTACTTTCCTCTGTATGAAGTTCACACTGGATTGGCACTGGATTATTTGTTTATTATTACCATCCTACAAAATGTGGCATTTTTTTCATCATGAAACACTGGAGAATTCCCTTTTTTTTTGTAAATAACTGTCATCCCTGTGTAGAAAGTTAGGCATTTTCTGAAACAGTTATTAAAATGTATTTTGCTTTGCCTTTATGGAAACAACTAAAAGATGGCTAAGGATATTTAAATAGGAAGTTGAGTTATAAGGAGGAGGGTAATTAGTAGCACTACCTGGTGTTGAAATTTGAGTCCTTATTATTCCT
>CM053585.1:137506497-137553039 GCA_028646515.1 Pseudochirops corinnae
CTTTTCCCCCTGAACTAGGTAAATGATATGTTTGATTAAAGTAAGATTGTTAACCCATTTTGAGTTGCTTTCCTTTAGAAAAGCAGATCTAAGAACCTGTGCTAGTAGCCGCCCTAGGTATGCTAGGGTGCTTGCTGTTACAATGAGCTAAGTTGGTTGCTAAGTAATTTTCCCCTGACAGATAAGAAGTTTTCTTGGAGTTAGACTTTAACCTATAGGAGAAAAGCAACATTTTTTTTCTTCATAATTTTCTTTTTGATTTGAAAAAGGAAACTTCCAAGAATGAAGGATTAGAGAAAAGGTAGGTTTGAGGCTTTCCCTGAATCTAAGAAGACAGGCTATTTTCCATGGAAGGTTTATTAAGAACTGAGCAATGGTTCAAGGAAGTCTTGATGTCAATGCCTTCTAGCTAACCTTGCAGAAAGAAGTTGTAAGGGCTATCATTCCTTAACTTGCTAGCAGGCTTTTAGTGTTCCAGGACTTTTCGATTCAATAAAAGTGAGAAAACTTGAAAGCTTTCCCGAGAATAGAAAAGGAAATATAAAATTAAGTAGTGATTGATAACAACTGGATTTAGTGAGAAAAGTTACTTTATTTATGTCCAGATATTTATATTTCATTAAATCTTTTTATCTGAGTAAACAAGAATAGTGATCCTTAATTAAACTGTGCTGTTATTATGAGTTTTATGTTTATAGAAAAAGGATCATTTGCTAAAAAATATATTCTATTCCTGTTTCTCTTACCTGAACTTGAGGAGATCCTATATTTGCTCATTAACAGATATCCATTCACTTAGCAATAGCTACCGGAATTCTAAGCATCATGCCTAGGAATAATAGTCTTCTAAAAAGGGTTTTTAAAACATAGCTAGACTTTGCCATTGGAAATTCAGGAGTTGTTGGTGCTGAACAATCATATCATGCTCTTGAAAAAGCTTGATTCAATTTCAAATAAAAGTTATATGGCTAAGAAGTCCTAAATTCACGCACAAAGAAATATATAAGCTTAGAGAAAAAAAATCTTTGCCTACAGAAATTGAGTAAACTGATTATGTTACTGTCAGAATTTGAGGGAGATATATTTTTTATTATATTTTAATTTCATCATCAAAACAAAGTTTGTGCCATTGAAGTAGAAATGTCTGGAAGAATTGTACCCATTTTGCTCTTATAATAGGGAAGAAAATTTAGTTTTAACATTTGTATAATCAGTTTTTAGGAATGATTCAGATAAGAGATTGCCTATTTAGCAGCTTTATTAGTGAATTTTCTGATTTCAGTCAGTGAAAATTGAGATGGAAGGGGGCCACAGATTATAATATACCATGTGTGATGAATGTGTGCTTCCCAGCTGGGCACGGATACACTCAAGCAAAACACACTTCACACTAAGTTGTTTTGAAAGAGAAGAATATGGAGAACAAAAGAGAAAAAATGGAAACTGGATACATTAAAACACAACTAACATTATCATCCATCTATTGGTAGAGTCAAGAGACTCTAATAGTCAATGGTTAGCTTGCTGTTGTGAAACCCACCAGACTTGGTTCCAGGAGTAAGGAGCAAAAGTATAGGGAGAAAGAACAGCAATGTAATGCAAAGCCAAAATTTATTGAGCCAGGAAAAGCAAAATCAATCCCCAGCAGACATACCGCTCCCACCAGTATATATGGCTCTGGGGTTCCTATGCGAATCAGCATAGCCTTTTTTTTTTAGTGAAAAAATTACTTTGCTCATCTGCCAATAGGGAGTAACTACAAATGGAGATCTAATGCAAAAACATTGAACTAAACTATTTTAAGTTTTAAATTGTGTTATTTAAAAAGAAATGCATTAGCCATGCATTATATACATACATACTTATAAACACTGTGAGGTCCTTTGTTATAATGCCTCCAGTGACAAGGAACTCCCTGTCCAATGAAATAGACCATCAAGTCTTTATATACATCTAAATGTGAAGAAACTCTACCTTTCTAGTCTTATTTGATACTCTTCCTTTGAACACATACTTGTTTCAGTCAAACTAGATTACAAGCTCTTTTCCAAATCCTTTTCCATCTCCTCACTGTGCTATCAGAATCCTTTTCTTTTTTCAGCACAGTAAGAGTATTAAATAATTAATAATAAAATAAAATAAGTAATTAAATTAACTATCAAAGAATATTAATAAATATCAACAGAAGTCTTCTGCTACTTTCTTCCTGTCACTCAACAGATTATTAATACCCTTTTCCTTCTTTAATTTCCATGTGCTATCTGTATACATGTCAGAGCTCCTCAGTCAAATGTTGGTTCCTTTAGGGTGGGAAATGGTGTCATTTTTGCTTTTATAACACTCATGCCTAGCACAGTACCTTGTACATAGGTATAGGGATTGGAGCTGTGATTTCATTTGTATGGAGAACTCCTGGATGAGATAAATACCTTTTACTGATACAGATCAAACTTGACAGTTTTAAGAGAGGTGCATAGAGCATGTAGAGGTTAAGCAACTTGCCCAAGGTCACACAACCAGTATTTGTCAGAGGTGGAACTTGAACCTATATCTTCCTGGCTTTGAGGCCTACCTTGAACAAAATGGGTGCTTAAAAAATGTTTGCTGAATCGAATTAAGTTGTTTAACTAAAACTTGTGATTTCCACACATTGGTCTTAATTCTTCCTTTGGATTTGTATTCATTATGGTTAATCCCTCTTTGACAAGATAGCCCTTCCAATATTTTCAGACAGGCAAGCATGATGTCTGAAACCATCTCTTCTTCAGGCTAAATGCCTCAAGCTCTGGTATCATTTTGCATTTTTTAATATTTAATTTTGTTTACTTTTTTAATGAACAAAAATCCTTTTTCTCTCCCTACCCAATCTCCTTACCCATTGAAAAGAAAAAGAAAACTCTTGTAACAAACGTATAGGCATCTGATATCACTTTGAAATCACTATGTGTAAAATGGCTTCACTTTTTGACAAAGACATGTATTAACTTTTATGTGGTGCCTGGAACTCATTCCCTTCTCATTTTTCTCCTCCTCAAATACTGACTTCAAGGCCTAAGTCAGGTGCTACCTCTTCCCCTGATAACTGTGGTGGAAAGCAATCTCTTCTTCCTCCAATTTTCCTAGAACAATTTGTTGGAGTCTTCTCATTGCCTCTATCCCACCCGGCCTTATATTACAGCTATTTGTTTCTATGCCATATCCTCACAAGAGATTCATTCCTGTGTTGTGGGTAGAGAGCTGGTCTTGAAGTCAGTTAGACTTGGGATCATTCCCACCTCTGACACAATCTGACAATGTAACCCTGGGCAGGTCAAATTAATCTTTCAGGGCCCCAGGCTACTCTCTAAGAATAAAAATTGCAGAAAAGGTGCTGATCTGCATTGGAAGAGAGGATTTCCTTCTCATTGCCTTCCTCTTAAAAAAAAAAATCACATGTCTAGAAGCACATACATAATAGAATATCCACGTTACTTTAAGTGCTCAAGTCCTAGTATATGTAGTATTTTAATATGTATTTAATAATACATAATATATATTTAATTACATAATATATATTTTGTTGCTTACATAATTGTATTTAATTAACATATGCAATATATAAGATGTATATAATATATGTATGTTGAAATGAAATGAATGATTAAATTTTGTAATCCCAAGAAATGTAGGCAGGGATAGATTTTAACCCCAGTAATGAAGGATCTCAAATCTGTGTTTGGTTTTAAGCGCTGCTCTGAAATTATCTTATGTTTCTCCAACTTACCAACTTGATATGTTCTCGTTTCTGGTATTTTTCACTATAATACTGTTCCTGCCGCAGATTCAGCAGCTGCTGCTGTTGCTTGTCCTTTAATTCCACCAATTTCTGTGTCATTTCTGCATCCAGGGCAGCAAGGTCCTGTTCCATTGTTGAGGAACCATGATCAGGGCTGCTGGGTTCAGATCTGCAGAAACAAGCCCATGAGGTTCATTTGGAAAATTCAGTCAGTCAGTCACCAAGTATTTATTAAGGGCTTAGAATAAAGCTAAATGGTGCAGTGGATAGAGTTCAGGCCTTGGAATCAGGAAGACCTGAGTTCAAATTCAGTCCCAGACTTTGGAGCTGTGTGACCCTGAGCAAGTCATGTAACCTCTGTTTGCCTCAGTTTTTTCCTCTGTAATGTATGTGTAATAATGGTACTTTCCTCCCCGGGTTGCTGTAAGCATCAAACGAGATAACGGTGATAAGTGTTTAGCATAGTGCCTGGCACAGAGTAAGTCCTATATAAATGTTAGCTATTATTATTTATTATTATTATGCTACTTTCTCCTTCCCTGCTATACTACATTCTTCTGTTGTATCTGTTCCAAAATAGTATAAAAATACACAGAGGATTTGTGAATTCATTCAATTCGCTCATCTATGACACAGCAGACAAATTCCAGGGTGTTGTCTGAGCCATTAAGAAAATGAGTTACTTTGGAGGTCAGTAGAATTTGAACTCTGGTCTTCCATATCTCAAGAACTACCTCGAGCATGCCACACTGCCAAAATAGTATGCTTGTCAAGACACTTAGATGCAAGTGAAGAGATGAAGATGATTAAATAGGGAGCTTGACAGAGTTTGCAGAATGTTTTAAAAAATGCAAACAAATGATCCCTAAGTGTTGGTCTTGGTTGGGAAGGTGGGGTCATTTTTCTGACATCTGTATCTTTTGTACAAACATAGCAGACAGGGAGGGAGTGGGTAGGAGAAGAGGCTGACAGGATACTTCTTTTGCCACTTTAAATTAGGGCCATTCTGGGAGAGAAGAATATACAGCTGCCCAGGATGACCAACACATTGGAATTGTATTTCTATGCTCTTCAACACGGTGACCTAACTGGAATGTTGACAGTTCATTTACTTGAATAAACTGGCACCAGGCAGCCTGTTAGGGCAGGCCTTTTCTTGAAATAAGAGAAGAAAACTTGGAACTAAATAGAAATAAGACTTAGGAGAAGCCAAAGTTTTGAGACTCCTCCTCCCTTTCCCTTCCAAAGCAGGGGTGAAAACTTAGCTGCACAGGAATCCAATTTCATATCAGTATTTTTGTCAATATTGCTAACAGACAATGACCAGGAAAAAAATCTATACTGTTCATAGATATTGAGAGATTTTGATAGAACTGAACCCAAAACATTTGTTTTTAATTTAGGGGGCCATACTGGTCATTTCATATTTTTCATATGAGACTGTGACTAAATTACAGGCTTTGTGTGACAGCATGGGACCCATCTCACCACAAACCTCATATAACAAGATTCGAAATGATATTGTTCCCTAATTATTAAACTTATTGAGGGAGAGCACAGAAGCTTCAGCAGTAGGCAAAACAGTACTTCAATTTTCAATGTCAACTAAGTAAGCCAAGACCTTTAGGGCATTTCCAGTATGTCTGACAATGATTTCTCCAAATTGAAAGTTCAGTTAGTACACAATGTATTCCACATGTGCCTCTACAAAGTTATTCAGATCACTGACAATCTTTGTGCCATGCCTTTCCATTTATTCTTTTTCAGTACAAGGAACATTCAGGAAGTCTAATGAAGAAAAAAAAACCCAGTAATTTGTATTCTGTAGCTACAGGCCAACAGTTAGACTAATGATCTAAGGAGAATGTAATCCACTGAGGATCTCTAGCTAGAAATAAAATGCACTACAAGGAGGCTAAAAGGATAGTTTTACTTTTTTAAAAAATCTACATTTAGTTTCTTAAACTGTGGGTTTTCTTAATACTCGAAATAAAATTTCACTTCTGAAAAAAATGTGAAGATTAACTAAGCTTAAGGAAGGAATGTGCTTGAGACAAACTGAAATAATTTTTCATTAACAGGAAACTAGATTTTTACTTCCATTTTTCTTTTCAACATTAAATGTAATGAATGATTTGGATAAAATGAATATTGTTTATGGAAACTGGCCATATGCAATATCATAGATTATAAATTTGCATTACATATCTTGTAAGAATGATGAAAGTAAATTCAAAGTGCAATAGATTTCTACAAAAAATGAAAACTACATTAGTGAATTTTTCTAGACCTTGCTGCAGAAAAACGTTTAAATTAGTAGATAAAATACATCTTTTTTTGGGGGTGCGGTGGTATCTAAAGTTGTTGTTTTTGTGCATTTGTTTCAATCGTGTTCGACTCTGTGACCCCGTTTTCTTGGCAGAAGATCGTAGAAGGGGTTTGCCATTTCCTTCTCCATCTCATTTTACAGGTGAGGAAACTGAGGCAAACAGGGTGAAATGACTTGCCCTGGGTCACAAAGCTAGTAAGTGTCTGAGAACAGATATGAACTGAGGGAGATCAGTCTTCTTGATTCCAGGCCCAGGACTCTGTCCATTGCACCACCTACCTGCCTTTGGTATCTAAGATACCTCACTTATATTCTAGGCAGAAGAGTCTTCAGTAGGGTTTGTAGGAAACTAATCGGCCTTCCCTGGTAACCCCCAAAATATGGAAAACATTGAACAATGAGTTATGGAAAGAGAATGGGAAAATTTCCCACTATAAGTTACTGTCCTATCATGGGACACTTCATTGGTTTAAACCAGTCTTACTTGTCTCCTGTGTTCTCAGAGGAGTTTTCAGAACAGAACCAGCTGTTCTTAGAGCAAAATTCAGCCACAAGGATTTCAACAATTAAAAGTGGTGTTTAAAGTAAAGCATATTTTGTTGCTGTTTAGATGTTTCAGTCGCTTCCAACTCTTAGCAACCCCGTTTGGTGTTTTCTTGGCAAAGATACTGGACGGGCTTGCCATTTCCTTCTCAAACTCATTTTTACAGATGAGGAAACTGAGGCAAACCAGGTTAAGTAACTTGTCCAAAGTCACATAGCTAAGTGTCTGGGGCCAGATTTGAACTCAGGAAGATGAATCTTCTAGACTCCAGGCCCAGCAATCTATTCACTGCGCCACCTAGCTGCCCTAATGCGTAGAGAATATATTATTTGTCCTTCATACCTCTCATGCGGAATTCTCATCCTATCAGAGGAGGCTAAATTGAGCGTGATGGGAGATGGGTATGCAGGGGTAGAGCGGAGTATTTTCTAGCACAATCAGAAATCGAGAGCAGAAGAGAACCTCAAAGGGCATGTAGTCCAATAATGGTAATTAACGTCTAAAGAATTCAAAAGACTTGCCCAAGGTCACAAAGATAGTTAGAAGACAGAGGTGAGGTTGCAACATAAGTCCTCTGACCCTGAATTCAAAGTTTTTTCCACTCTACCAGATTGCCTTTTCTTAGAATAAAACCTCCAAGAACCTCCAATATCATGTGACTAAGTCCAGGTTTTTGGTGTTAAAATAAGAAAGGACACTCATTGAACTTACTTCTTCTTGCTGTCCCTTTTCGCGTTTTTTTCTAGGACAGCCCTCCTTCTCAAGTAATCATTTTGGATCTCATTGTACTTTGTGGTGTGCTCTTTGATGAGGTCGGTGGTTTTCTTGTGGTGTCTCTTCACTAGGTCTTTCATTTCTTTGTAATGTTTCTTCTGAAGTTTAACAAAAGACTTCTGCTGCTTTAACTCCTCAATTGTCTGGGCTTCCACGTCTGCAAAAGAACACAGCAGCAGATAACCAAGGGGAAGTGTTTTAAAAGCATCCAACCTAAATTTACTAATGGCTCTGATTCCTTCTTTTGGGGATTTTGGGAAAGATGGACCAATCTTATTTTGCAGAATATATATCTAAGGAATTAAAATCTTTGGATAAGCAGGAGTGCTGCTGTTAAAATATTCTGAATGATACTATGTGGACCTGACATTAATTTATTGCTCTTCATGTTTGTGGCTCTAGATTAAAATATTCGGCTTGTAATACTGAAAACTTTTTTTTAATGGTTTGAATAAATCAGACATTTTTGTGACATTAATAACAATGTATATGGAAAGAAAAATTAATTATAGAATGGATAATAGGTTGATACCAGAGTAATTGACATTATGAAAAATCCAGGCAAGAAATTAGCAGAATGCACTGTGTCCTTCCCTCCATTTCTTCTAATCTTTAGTGCCCCTCAAGGCTAAATTCATGTGCCACTTGCTGTATACCAAGCCTTTTCTGATCTGCTTGGGTTATGAGTCACTTTCTCCTATAATTTTATATTTTTATTTGTGAACACGTTATATGATCTCAGGAAAATATACTCAGGAACTATTTCACTTGAGTACCTTTGGCGCCTAACAGCACCTGGCACATAGGAAATGCCCTAATATATGGGTGTTGAATCAAATGAATTGAAGGTGGCTCCAGCCTTTCCACATGTCTGCTTACATGGGTGGGTGAGTAGGGAAACAGTGATGAAGGTTATAAACCACCTCTGAACCCAGATAAATTGCTATCAGGAATACATAGTATTGCAAAGTTTTCAAATTCATCCTGTTGTTTCTTGATCAAAAAAATTTGTTCTGAAATCCTGAACTGAAAAATCGTCTCATAGATTTGTTTGTTGGTTGTTTAATGGTTTATCATTTCATTTCACAGTTTAAATCTGTACATTATTCAAGTCTCTTTCTATAGCGAGGTTGAGGGGGAAAGTCGGTACCTTTATTTATTTGCTTTCTTGGGTTTAAATTGACTTTTTTATGTGAGCTCTTTTAAAATGTTCATGATTACATTTTATTTTTATATCACTTTCATTTTTAATGTATTTAAATAAATATATTAAATATAGATGCAGCTAGGTAACAGAGGGGATAGTTTACTGGGCCTAGAGTTAGGAAATACTGGGTTCTTCTATGGCCTCAGACACTAATTGTGAGACACCAGACAACTCACTAAATCTGTCTCATTTTCTTCAACTATAAAACTGGAAAACAGTCCTGTTTAGCAGGGTTGTTGTGACTATCAAATGAGATATATGTAAAGCACTTTATGTGCCTGGCACTTAGACATTGTTTCCTTACTTCCCTTCCCCTAACTAGCTAGTCATTTCTTGAAAGCAGTTCAGGAAAAACAACCAAATACATCAATCTAGCCTGACGGTATATACTATGTTCCACACCCATAGAGTCTTCCCTGTCTGCCAAAAAAGGAAGGAAGTACATTTTTTCATCTCTTCTTTGAAACTTATTTTGATCATTATGAAAACTGACTGATTCCCATAATTGGTTAATATAATTTGATTAATATTGTCTCATGTGTACATTCTTAGTTATCTAATATATGCCTGTAAATATTGGTAACCAAAGGCTTACCAACATCCACTTAAAAGTGTTTCAAGTAGATGGAATGTGGGAAGTACATCTATATGGCTGATAAGGAAGTACCATATGTATATCCATAGGATCTGAGAGTTGGAAGAATTCTCAGATGTCATTTAGCTATAATTGTTATTAAAAGCACATACAGTTCTGTGTTTCTAACTGCCAACTACTGTTAGTTCTGTAATAGGTCACTGGCCAATTGTGGTTAATATTATGGTCAATAACTCATACATGGATACTTTGAAATTTTTATTTCAATACTTTAAGAGTTTTTGATTGCTTTATCATCAGTACTGCCTCCATCAATGAAGACTGCAATTCACCTATGACATATAAATAGTCTTTAAGAGTTGCTATGGCCAAAAAAAAAAAGAAAAAGTTCTATATTCAGACTTGAACAAAAGACCTTTCAAAATTAGCTACGGTACTTAAGTCTTCACATGAAAGATAATACAGTACACTTTGTTGGACCAGCCCGAGTTTGTGTTCCATTATTAAAAGCTTTACAAAACCTGGGTCCCCTCCATGCTACAATGGGGTATCAGAGGAAGGCTTCAATGGAAAAGCATTTTAGTCATTTCTATTTAAAAACAGATGTTACTATTTAATGAGTCATTATTTCTGAAGTCTAAGATACTCTCTGATTTTGAACCATTCCTCAGTATTTTTTGGCATTGATGTAATCCTTAACTAGTACTAAAATGGGTGTTTATAAAGTGACAAGTTTCCTTATTACAGAGAAGAAATGTAAAGAGAATATTCAAACAAATAAAGGGAGCATCTGTGTGTGCACACATACACATGTGTTTACCTTAGTCTAAAGCAGGAAGCTCTGGGTATTGGGGTAGTTTTACTTTACCTGTTAAGACACTCTGAATAAGATCTTCAGTTTTTGCAGGTGCTTTTACTGAACCTAAAATTAAAGAGGAAGAAAAGGTTTGTTTCTGGTGTTTTTCTGCCTAAAGTTTGTCTCGAAAGTTAGCTTGTTATACAGAAAAACTAGACATTGTGAACACTTATTCCATTTTCAATTGTACAGCTAGGAAACAAATCCTGGAAAAAAATGAAATCATGAACTCAGCTTACATGAGCAAGGAGAAAAGAGAATTTTATTCAGGGGAGCTAAATACTGAAAGCATTTTACCAAATACAATATAAGATTACTACTGCCACCTTTTGGTACAAATCGAAATATCAAAGTTTGGAAGTATAAAATTCTATCAGTAATCTTGGTGATTATAAATATGAACCTTTATTTGCTCATGAATTCTAACAACTTAGATTGTAGATAGTATGTAAATCTTTGAAGTTTGTATCTGAGAAATATTTTATTTGAAAATTGTTTTTATTTTGATTGTTTGTTTTTCATTTTTAGAAAGGCAGCATAGAATTGCATAGAGTAGTAGCCCTGCAGTCGGTAGGAATTCACTTCATATTCTACCACCAACACTGGTGATCACAGACAATTTGCTTTATCCCTCTGAGGCTCAGGCAGCTCTCCAAGGCTATAACTTAAAGATGCATAAGGATGTGCCTAGGTGAAGGAGGTCTCATTGAGATGAAACGATAGGTTCTTGACACATCTAACATTTCAGGGATTGCCTTTTTAATTTTTTTATTTTTATGAAACTGACAAACATCAAGAGATGTAAATATTAACTTTTGCAAAAAGAGTTGTAGTGGTGGTAGGGATGACAAAGATGATTCACATTTCTATTATACTTTACAAAGCTTAAAACAGTCCTGGAAGGTATGTGGTAAAAATGTTGTGTGCCCATTTTACAAAGGAAAAATTGAAGACTCAGAAGACTAAAATATTTTATTTTGAATCCTGATGCTTTTGTATTTGTGTGACCTTTGGGCTTTCCCACTTTCATTAATAATGTTGGTCACTGCAGGAGCTGAGATTTGAATCTAGGAGTACTTTACTCCAGTGCATTTTTGTACAATTTTAATGGATTTCTTCATTAGTTTGGGAGATGTGGGTCTCACTATCTTACCTAGGCCAGAAGTGCAGCTGTTGGTCATGGGCTGACCCTGCTGCTGATAAGCCAGTAAACTTTGACCTGCTCTGTTCTTGACCTGGACTAATTTGGCATTCCTCAAACAGCTCACTCTGGCTTCCCTCTCCATCATCTTGAGGATTCACTGTATTTGCAGCAAGCTTAAGGCAGACCCCTCATAGAACTCTACTGTTCTAGGATCCATGAAGATTCATCTTCCTGAGTTCAAATCCAGCCTCAGACACTAGCTCTGTGACCCTGGGTAAGTTACTCAACCCTGTTTGCCTCAGTTACTCATCTGTTAAAATGAGGTAGAGAACGAAATGGTGAACCACTGTAGTATCTTTGCCAAGAAAACCCCAAGTGAGGTCATCAAGATTTGGAAATGACTGAAACAACAACAACAACTAGACATCAAATTCAAGATGTCCGAAAGGCAGCTGGAGATGCAAGACTAGTGGTTAGCAAAGAGGTTGGGGCAGGATAGGGAGATTTCAGAATCACCAGCATAGACATTGTAATTCAGTCTATGAGAGCTGATTAGATCAAGTGAAATGGAAAAGAAGAAGAGAAAAGGGCTTAGGAGATACACAGTGGGACATCTATGATTTAAGGGCATGACCTGGAGAAGGATCCAACAAACAGGACTGAGAAGTGGTCAGGAGGAGAATAAAGACACTGTACTACATGGTGACTCCTTTTCCCTTTCCCTGATTTTATTATTCATTTAAACAAATATAATATTACCATCTACCAAAATACTAGGAAAAATAAGAGGAGGAAATAAAAATAATACAGGTCTTCCCTTCAAAAAGCTTAGAATCCAAGGAGAAACCCAAGACAATCACATGAAAGACACAACCATGTGACACAACATATGTTAAATAAATGATAGAGATCACATGTGTAATAGGACTATGGGAAAACAAATGATTTCTAAAATCCTTTTCAAATCTAAATCAATTAATCAACAAGCATTTATTAAACACCTACTAAATACAGTGCGAAGTACTGGGGATAAAAAGAAACAGCAAATATTGTCCCTGACCTCAAGAAGTTCATATTCTACTGGGAGAGACAACATGTACAATAAATAACACCTATTTATAAAGGATATATTCAAAGTAGAAGAAAGGTAACCTAAAAGAGAAGGTACTGGCAGCTATGGAGATTGCAAAAGGCCTCCCACAGAAAGTGATATTTGAAATTTGATTCTTGGTTCTTGTAGGAACTAAGGGATCCTGAGTGATCGATATGAAAAGGGAGTATTCCAAGTTAAGTAACAACTAGTTCAGAGGCACAGACATGAGAAATGGGGTGTCACACTGAGGAAGGGTGAGGAAACCAGTATGACTGACTATGTTTCCTATGGAAAAGAGTAATTTGTAAGAAAGGAAGCAACCAGGTTGTGAAGAGCTTTAAATGCCATTTGGAAGAGATAATGGGACTTTTCTGAGTATGAGGATAACATGGGTCTACTTGTACTTTAGAACTGCTTTGGCATCTTTGTGGAGGATGGATTAGAGTGGGAAGAGACTTGAGGGTGAGAAAACAATTGGAAGGCTATTGCGATAGTCCAGGTTGTGAGAAATGAATATTTCTCTGTTATAGTTAATAACCAATTATTGTATTAGGGCCAAGGTTTTTTTTTTTTTTCCCCCCTTTTCTATTTCCTCATCCGGAAACCAACTAGTGTGGGAAATATCTCTTAGAGATTTACCCAGGCCGAAATCTAACCAAACAGCAAAAATAATTCTGAGTTTGAACTGAAGGGTGTATTTCTGTTTGCTCAGAAAGGTCCTGGGAAAATGTTGATTCTCCCTATTACCAAGATAGGTGATATGTGAGCAATATTTAAGTGACCTAAGTCAAAGATAGCCCACCTCCTATTTGATAAACCAATCAGAGTTGAGTAGGCACCCATTGGGAACATCTCCTCTATAAAGGACATATAAACTGTGACCCCACCACTATTAGGGATCTTTGGTCAAAGAGAGATGGCCAAATGATCATCCTTTAATTAATATTCTGCTGGTCTTCTTAATACAATGATTAAATTATCTAGAAACTATGCTTTTTGAACCTTTTTAAATGTCAGTGGTGGCAGGTGATGAGGGGTTGAACTACAATGGAAAATGGAGAGAAGAGATGTAGGGGGGAAATGACAAGATTTGGCAATTTGGTACATGACCTGGTAATTATTTGAAAAGAGATGATAACAGAAACCATATGGAAAAAGAATCAATGAAGGATAAGATGGCCAGCTAAAAGCTCACAAAGGAAGGGGAATCTGAACAAGACTTTGAAGAATAGATAAGATTTGCAAAAGTGGATGGGAAGAGGGCAAATATTCAAGGTGGATACAACATTATAGTAAAGTTCAGATTTGAAATGACCATATCTTTCTACTGTTTTAAATAGCTACAAATCAATGCTTCAAATGCTTTGCATGGTAGATGAATGACAATCACTGTTAAACTTTTTAAAATGAGGCATAAGAAAGGTGAGTGACAGGTTTGTTCAGGGAGAGAGTTTGCTAACCTTTAGACTTAAATTTACTTGGGGGATAAGTATGAATTTTTATTTATTTTTTAACTCAACAAACCATGTGGTTCCCTTATGTATCACACAAAATATTGAGAATCAGCTTCCATATGTTTTATACAAAACTTCTATTGTCAGTTACCTGGGGCTGGTTGACTGTGGACAACCTGAGATGGTGGTTTTGGTGCCAGCGATGTAGTGTGATTGACTCCATTCTCTGCTGGGGCTGGTCTGGGTTCACTTTTAGTCTCTGTTGGTGTTTCTCCAAGATCAGCCTGAAAATGGAGGTATTATACATTATATTTATCATCCTTTAAAAATTAAAAAAAAAATATTTCTCCTTTCTTACCTTTAGTCTCTGAACCAAAAAAACAAGGTCACATTTTACAGAATTTATCTTAGATTTTGATTCTGAAAGAGAATCTTAAAACTCTCCTTGAATAGATATAACAAATTTTAGAAATCACAACATATATCTGTAAATGTATGAGGCATGTGAATAGACAGAAACATGGAAGAGTTTTTACCAATCATGGAAGAAATTATCTAGTATCTTCCAAATAAACTTAGTACATTGCCTTGCACTAAGTTGGAACTCAAATATCTGTTCAATCAATGGAATGAATGAGTTTTGTCTCCAATAAAGCAGTCACATTGGGAAGGGCTGCCATTGCTCCAAGGTTCAACATTATTTTAAAAAAAATTTTTTTTAGCCAAGTGTGGTAGTACACCTCTGTAATCCCTGATATAAAAAGACTGAGGCTCATAGCCTATTTGAGATTGGAAGTTCTGAGCTGCAATGAGTTAAGCTGAGCATAGGTCCACACTAAGTTTGGCCTTAATATGGTGATCCTTCCCAGCGCTCTCCTCTCTCCACTCCTCCCCCACCAAGGTCTACAGGCACAGGAATCAGATTGCTTAAGTAAAAATGAAGTGATCCAGGTCAGAAAATGCAGGACAAATCTCCCATGTCAATTAGAAAGTGGTTGGACCACCAGATAGTCTTAGCACTTCTAGCTTAGTCAAGAAAAGTAATCCCAATCTTCCAAAACATGTATATATAGATGATAGACAGAAATATATTTATCTGTATCCTTTACAATCTATGCCACCTTTTTTCTTTTGAATATTTTTAATGGTGTCAAAACTCCATGCTTTGAGGAATAATTTTAGTAATTTACTTAAAAAAAAACCTAAACCATATCTAGCAAATACAGTAGATGATCAAACCAGATGATATGAGCATTGATAGAAAATGAGATGGAATTATAAAGTAATGAGGCTAATTTTTAACTCAATCTGAAGAGAATTTCAAAGGATTATTCCAAAATGTTTTAAGCAATGAAATCATCACTTCAAAAACATCTAAGTTACTTTATGGCGGCATAGGAAGGCAAGAAATCCTCAGTTTACGTACTCAGACAATATCAAATATTTCATAGGTCTGATGTCTAGTCCATAAAGTGATTCTATTTAATGACTAACATTTATATATAACCCTTTAGTGTTTTCAAAGTACTATGTATATATTACGTCATTTGAACCTTCCAACAACTTTCTGAGGTAAGTATTGCAGATGTTATTATTGTCATTTTATGGAAGAGGGATACTGAGACCCACAGAGGTGAAGTGATTTGCCCATGGTCACGTAGTTAGTAAGGGTCAAGTTTAGATTTGAATCCTGGTATTTATGATTTCAATACACCACTTGCCCCACTTGCTATAATGAATTTAATTGCTGGTGTAATGATGAAAGAACCCTGATTGATGTGATTTTTCTGAATGATTTAATTCTTACCCCCTAGTATTTTCTAAATGGAGAACAATCAAGCACAAAAATAGGGGGAAATGGGTATGAACCCATTATCTTGTACACAGCACTAATAAGAGCTAGAATTTACTTCAATAATTCGAAAGTAGATCACAGGTTCTTAACCTTTATTTATAGTCATAGACTCCTTTGGCAGTCTGGTGAATCCTATGGATTCCTTCTCAGAATAATCTTTTTAATACATAAAATAAAATACACAGAGTTACAAAGGAAATAAATTATATTAGATTAAAGATGTATTTTTTTTTTCCATCCAAGTTCATGGACCCATTGTAATTTACTCACTAACACTGTGAAGTTCAGGTTAAGACCTCCAGAGTAAATGTTCCCTCCAATGCTACAGGTTATAAGGCTTCTATGCTTTAGTAAATTTTAGCTAGTACTTTTGGACAAACAAATTCATCACTTATTGGGCAATATCCTGGTAATGAGTCATTCTGCATTTATTTAGGTTGGTCTTTGGATGAGAGATAGAGGGTGCTCCTGAGCCCTAGCTTAAAACCTTTTCAAATTCTTAGGCCCTGTTATGGTTTGTACTTCAGAATTACAGACTTTGAGTATCCAAAGTCACATCTACATGTTGTTATTAATGAGCAGAGAAGATTTTAAATGGAGAAAGTGGGGGGGAAAAAGAATTCTATACTGTCTTAATGAACACCTTAGGTTTAGTTTTGGGGTCCCTACTCTACTCTAATAGGTAGTTACACTTCTTGTAGAAACATTCTCAAATGTAACTTTTCTTCCTAAACTATAAATGAATGATTTACAAAGAAACTTTCCAGACCACTTACCAGCTACATCTAATTCTACATCCAACACTGTCCCCAACAATTCTATATACAACATCTCAAGATACCCACTGGCAATATTTCCCATTCCTACAAATAACATCACCATCATACTAGGACCTCACTGGATACTACTATTGACTCTTCTGTTTTTTGTGCATATCTATACCTATTGATATACACACACATGCATGCTATATATAAAAATATACGTGTATATACATATATAGTTGTATATACACATATGGGTATATACAATATGAAGATTCTCTACTGACAATATTATCACTTCCGTTTTTAAACATTTGAATCCTCCATTTTTCTCATTTCCCACTGAATTCCTGGACTAGAAATAGCAAGAAGCATCTCATTATGATTAACAAAAATGTTTGAACTGAACTGATTTCTTCCTGCTGCATTTTTAAGACTAGTAAATTTTATGTTGCATTATTTGATAAAGACTAGCTGAACTATTCCTATTAGCTTAATTTCCAGACCAATCCTAGAAAATCTGTGATTCCAAAGATCTTGAGATATGAGGTCAAACTTGAAGTTCACTTGGATCTGTTACTCTAGTTTGGATACTTTACGGACTTGATTTTGAGGAGTACTGATGTGATGAAATGGAAGAAATCCTAAATATTGTCAATGACTTAGGTTCAAATCCTAGTTTGACCACATCACCTCTATGACCTTGGAAAAGTGATTTGATCTCTATGGGCCTCAGTTCCCTAATCTATACAACCATGGAGATGGAGGACATAACTTCTAAGGTCTCATTCAGATATAAATCTATGATCCCATATTCAAAACTATTTTCCAGGTTTGAGAGTTAGTTGTCCTGAAGCTCATTTCAACTCCAAGGAAGAACTGCCATTGGGAACTATGGCCTATAGCCTACCTAAATATAAAAAGTCTGGAAAAAAAACAGTAGATGCTTAGAAATGTAGTAAATCAAGGTAGTTTCTAGTTACATTATTTGGCTCTGGGATTATCCTTAGAATGAAATCCTTAAGATAAAGAGGAAAACATTGAGGTTGGCTATTCTAATAAGCAAGTTCTTTGCAATCCGGTTTACAAAGCATTTCATGTAGCTATTCACTCTTGGGTACTCAAAAATATTTCTCTAAGAAACTCAATTAAAGAAGGTGTCAAAATCAAGGTGAGAACAAATAACCAACTGTGTCTATCAAGCAATTTTATCTTGTGATAAGGAATACAATATGTTCTTTATCATACATAAGTTATAATTAAGGAAAGGTCTAAAAAAATTATATTCCCATAGAGAAACCTAACACAGAACATTTTTCTTACTCCATCAGGCATTCTATCCTCACATTTAAAACAAAATAAACTCAAATACATCTTGCAAGACTGAAATTTTTCTACAAAAACAGTTGATTATTTTAGCTAGGAGAACACTCATCAATATTAGGGCAAATTTAAAGAATACATAGGAATATTCTCCATCAAGTGATGAGGTTATTAGTTAAGGTTATTTTTCAAAGTTATTTAGGTAAAATGTATTCTTGATATTATTATCGTCATTACTTATTAATTCAAATCAGCATATAATTTTTTAAAAAAATTGTTTTTGCTTTTTTGGAGGGGGAAATCAGTATATAATTAATCACCTAAATTGTCCATAGCAATATGAAGATACAGAGAAGTATCTCCTATTTAAAAGGAGTAGTAAATCTAATTGGAGATATATATTTTTTAATTATATAGAACTTAAAGATTTGCAAAGTATTTTCCTTACAGCAACCTTGTGAAGTTGGCAATGTCACATTATTATAATGACTTCATAGATAAGGAAACTGAACTCTGATAGGCCGACTCACCCATGATAACGTCTAGAAATAGTATTATTAGTTCTTATTTTTTAACATTCCCTGTTCATTCAAAAGAGACAAATCTGAGGTCATCTTCTGAGTGCTATTTTGAGTTATATAACTGAATTGGATTCAAACCCAGATAACCTGACTCTATTGATTACTCACTGATATCCAATGAGCAAATCAAAATCAAAGAAAAAATGTGATATTTGTAAAGGCCTGAACATAATAGATTTCTAATCCCTTCTGGTGGTCTACTTAGTTAGTTATTCTATCTTTCAAGAGAAATTAGGCACACAGAAAAAAGATAAACAACAGTATATGTCTTGTATGGAATACTAAATGAATGGTCATATACATAGAATGATCAATTCTAGATATAGAGTCTTCCAACAGTTTTAGTACAGTTTTAAGATTTTACACTATCACACTCCACTAAGACTTTTGGGATACCCTGTATTTAGAAAAGAAAGAGATCAGTGTGGATTGAAATCAGAAAAGATTTTATAAGGCACCCTAGAAGGATCTATAGAGGAGTTGGGACATGAGATGACCCTTAAGGGATGGGGAAGGTTTTGATATGTGTAAGGCAAAATAGAATGCATTCCAGAAAGGGGAAGATTAACAAGAAAATGGGAAGGATAGGCTTGGTATCCCATGCTTGAAATCTCTGCTATGGGGGAGGTTGAGGCTGGTGGTTCTCTTGAGCTTGGGAATTCTAAGCTTGTAGAAGGGCTAAAGTTGATCAGTAATACAATAACATAATAAGTCTGGAAACAATAGGGAGAGCCCACAGAAATGACAGGCCACAAGGATGCCCAAGGAGGGACAAATGAGTCTGGGCCAGAAAGAAGGCAGGTCAAAGTTTCTTGTCAATCAAATTCTGGTCTATGAGTGGTCACTGCTCTTCCAGTTTGGGCAGTAGGGAAACCCAATCTCAAAACCAAATAAACAAAGAGAATAAATAGGAAAAGCAAGAATTGTGTTTAAATGTAGGGAGCATTTTTTCAAAGTGCTTCCAAGAGCTAAATAGGAATGAAGTAACTTCATCTTTTCTCTGTCTCATTCACCTCAAGTAGCAGTACTATCGCTTGTTGATATTCCTTTTCCCTTTATATGGCAAACCAAACAATACATAACACCTTTATTTTGCTTAGTTTACTTTGCCAAGCCCATCTTGTTCTGACCTTTAAACATTTTTTTAAAACACATTATAGACATTCTTATGGGACTGCACTAAGCTTTGGTGTTCATTGTTAGTTATCTGTCTTTGCTTCCATCTTCTATAGTCTTTGAAAAAAATCTAGTTTGGTTGACAAGGAATATGATGATGAGATCATAGAGACCTCAAAGAGACCTTAGAGGCCATCCAATGTCTCCATTTTACCAACAAGAAAATGGAATTCTAGTTAAGGTTACATACTTGCCTCAATTCATATACACAGTGGTTTTTCTGGAATTTGTTTTCTCTGCACTCACACCCTTCTCCTTGTTCCTATTTACCCCTTCTTTCCAAACTTCTTTTTTTGACTTCAGAATTTCCTTCTATAGAGGGTCCATCCCTCTTGAATAATAGTTTTAGTTCATGGGATCCTATTTTCTTATGCTATCTCTGAATCTTTTGAAACTACCTCTCCCTAAAAGTGACACATGTCAGAATAGATGCAGTTTTCCTTTCTTTTTGTTGCACCAAGTCTAAGATAAAATAAGGGATAATCAAAGACCCCCATGTCTATAATAACATATGTACATTCCATATGCTTTGGCTGATTGCCTTCCTGAATGACTTATCATTTTCATCTTTCTTTCTGGTTGCTCTGTAGTATACTCCAGTGGAAAAAAAATCACTTCTCTTGCAACTTCTGTTCATCTCTGTCTAGACGCTGTCCTCCATGACTGTTTTCTGGATTTCATCACATGAAGATATCTTCTTAAACTATTATGCTACTCTTTCCATCACTCTTTCCCTATTCTGTTCCTTTTGAATAAATTATATCCTTTTAGAGCCAAATTCCAGTCCTGTATCTCATCACTCTAAGTATTAGCAACGCTTCTGAGCAATACTCATGTTCTTTGCTTTAGTTCACTTTGCCTACTGCCTATTTGTACACTATTCCTAGAGGTCTGAAGCCTTGAGATTTACTGATAGCCCCTTCCTTAGATTTTTGCTCCAATAAATTTCTGGGATAACAGGGATCTGGCAAATGCACAGAGTGCAATGGAGTACTCAGTTGACACCAATTCTCCACACGTAGAGGCCAGAGAATCTGCCTCCAGGAGATGGGTAATAACATGGAAGGGAAGTACCTTGGAAAGACATGGAGCACAAGGGTAGACATTGTGTAATTTGTTCTACTCAACAAACCATGTAGTTTTTTTTTTTAATATTCCACATAACCAAGAAGTCTTTTTTGATTCTATGCATAGCCAGAGCTGGGGGTGTGTTCAAAAAAGGGCTGAGTTTGCCTGACCATTTTCTCTTCACTCTTGGGAGATCTCTTTGACTCTTTTGCTCATGGCATTCAGAGAGAGGCAGTGTGGTAAGGGGAGAGGTCTTAGGCCTTCTTCCGTCCAAGATCACGTGGCACCGTGAAAACGGGCCAGGAGTTTTTGTCTTCTTTGGCATTTGCTCTTCAGTTTTAGGTGAAGGGAGAGTGAAATGCATATATCCCAATGTTCAGGTTTTTGCAGTCATCTCAGCTTCAGTGCGCAGTGGAGGCTTATGGCAGGTGAAAAGAGGACTTATCTGGCAGCCATAATTCATCCAAACATAAACTTGGTGGGACCAACACTATGTAGAAACCATGCTAAGAATGAGGGTACTCTCCCTTCTCCCTAGTTACTGAGGTGGTACGGAGCAGAGAGTTCCCTAAGATGTTGGGGGGTGGGAGGGAATAGTTTATACTTCTCTTTGCTTATATCTTTGAATTAAATATCCATTTGTAAAAGATAACAGAAGTTAAGGGGTTAAATAGAACTTACTAGTACCTTAAGTTGTGGGGAACACAGCCAGTGGGTGTCTGATACCAGAGCATTAGGGCAAAGATATACCCCCATATCCATTAGTACTCTAGGACTCTCTAGTCTAGGCGATATGTAGCTGGCCTGGCCCTGAGATAATGACCCAGGACATTTTGCTACTAAGGGCAACTCTTGTCACTGTAGTTCTTCGAGGGTTTCTAGCTGAATGGATATTTGTTGGCACTTTTCTACCCCTCTTTTCTTCCTTTCATATAAGAGTCTGAGACAAAGTGACTTTCAGGGATTTTTCAGATTCTTATGTGGTAGTGAAAATGAAAATACTAGGAAATATAATGGATAGTCGGCAGAGACAATGACCTTGTTTTCTGTCTCCGTACCTTATTCTATTTATATGGAGAAGTAGGATACAATCTGAAGTAAAAAACAGGAAACCCTGAATACCAGTGCTGTTTTGTGGTACTATAAAAATGATCACTGCTTGAATTCTGGCCTGTCCTCGAGAAATGGAAATTCACAAACCTTGTTTATTAGTTGACAAAGTCGGAGCCAGTTCTGTGACCAAGGGCACCCAGATCAATAGCAGAAAGGGAAAGATGGGGAAAGAAAACAGATGAGGCTTCTGCTGACTTCTCTGCTTTGGAGGAATAACACTAGGGCACTAGGGGCAGAACATGAACCAGCATAGGGAACTGAGAAGAACTAGTCCAAACAGGTAAAATAAAAACTGAGAAAGTAAGGTTACAAAAAGCCAGGGGAGCAGAGAACATCTCTGACTTTATAGTTAGCTGTTCATGGAGCATAGTCACGTGCTTACAACTAAAAAGTATCAGAGAGAATGTTACCTGTCATCACAACTATCATAAAGAAAACTCAGGTGAATGAAGGGCACTGGCCTTGGAGTCAGGAAGACCTGAGTTCAAATTTGACCTCAAACACTTAGCACTTACTAGTCCTGTGATGTTGGGCTTAACCCCAATTGCTCTGTCTTCTGCCCTCCAAAAAAGAAAAAGAAAACTCAGGTCTACGGTTAGGCAAAGGCCATTTCTGCACAAGGCTACCAGAAATTCATTGTTTTACTCAACATATTTATGAGTATTAGCATTCAACATGATGATTTGCACATAATGGCTATTCAATAAACATTTGTTGACTTAATGTTGTTTATCAGCTAGAGAAATCAATTAGCCAACTAATTTCATGCTTTAAAAGTAATTGATAGGTGAGTTAAATTAACATGTAGGTACCATTTTAAATAATTTCCCCTCTCTACTATTATATTTCTTTATAGGTTTTTTAAAATATATTGACTTTTCCAAAAAACAGTGCAATTAACCCATATTATCAGAAGAAAAAAATGTATTCATAATCATCACTATCATTAAGCATTTATTGAGTCCTTACAACATGGTTACTTAATGGAGACAATGTATTAGGGATTAAAGATTTTTTTTTTTAAATTGTTTGATACAGTCCCTGCCTTTCAGGGACTTAATATAGAAGTAGAAATATAGTACATATCCATAAAAATATAAAATAATAACAAACTATAGCATATGATCAGTACTAAATGATTGATATAAAAATACATGCTATAAGAATTCAGAGAAGCGAGACTTGCTAAAGGCTGGGTAAGACTGGAAAACCCCAAAGTGGAGACACAACTTCAGCAGGGCCTTGAGGTCAGTTAGCAAATGTGTATTTACTGTGAAGCACCTATTATGTGCCAGACTTTGTGCTAAGCACTGGCTACATAAAAAAAGGCAAAAGAAAGTCCCTGCTCTCAGGGATCTCACAATCTAATGGGGGAGACATGAAAACAACTAGTACAAATGAGATACCCATAGGATGAATTGGAGGTAATCAATGAAGGGAAGGCGTTAGCATTAAGGGGCTCAGGAAAGGTTTCTTTAGAAGGTGACATTTTAGCTGCAACATGAAGGAAGCTAAAGGAAAATCTGTAGAAAGTGAAGGACAAGAGGCTAGATAATTAGAGAGGAAAGAAGAGATAATTTCACTGGAGGTAAAACAAAATCAAAGGCTCTAAAGTATTTGGAAGCATTTGTAAGCACATTGTCCAGAGGCAGCTTACATTTGTTGACTGGGTATAGCACTGGAGAAGTGGGCAGTAATAAGACTGGATGGCAAGATCATGTTCCACATTGAGTTGGGAAGGACTTTGGGGATTATCTAGTCTGACATCCTCATTTACAAATGAGAGGAGTAAATTAGAGAGCAAGGGTTCAAACCCAGGTCTTCTGACTCCAAAGAGAGGCCTCAGGCTAAGAAGTTTCAATTACATCTTGCTGGCCCAAGAGGCACTTAATACAGGAGTTGTTACTCACTCATCAGATTGCAGTAGATGATCTTCAGGGTCCTTTCCAGCTCTTAAATTCTATGAAGTTATGAAGCTTATGTCAATCAATAAGCATTATGGATGAAAAAAGAAGAATTGCCACAGGCCGAATAAGGGATTAGTGGAAGGTTAACAACTAAGAATTTATATTCTCCCAGGTTTGCTTTCAGATAATTTTTCTTTCAAATTAGTAAAGAAATAAACAAACAAAAAACAACAAAAACTAAAAAAATCTTTGCCATTGAATGAAACTCTTGGGAATAATTTAAATTATATTTCACCGAAAATTCAGTGTTTAATCTGAATATCCCTAACACACTTTACTGTAGAACTATATTTTAACATCATCATCATCATCATCATCATCATCATCTATACTACTAGCATTTACTGCTAGCAAGGAGGATAGAGTGCTGGCCAGGAGTCAGGAAGATTCATCTTTGTTAGTTCAAATATGGTCTCAGACACTTACTAGCTGGGTGACCCTGGGCAAATCACTTTGCTATGTTTGCCTCTGATCTATAAAATTAGCTAGAGAAAACTGTTCTTCTATAAGCAGTGATCCTTTATTCATTCTTGACATTTTCTAACATGAAAAATATTCAAGCATGCAAATCCTAATGGTTTATTCCTTGATAAGAGTGAATATGTAACCCAAATTAGAGAAGGAAATGGCAAACCACTCTAGTATCTCTGCCAAGAAAACCCCAAATAGGGTCATGAAGAGTTTATATGACTGAACAATAAAAAAGGCATTTATATAACACTTTGAGGTTTTACAAGACACTTTACATATATTAACCCATTTGATCTTCATGACAGTCCCAAGAGGTAGTTTTTATTTTGCAGATGAGAAAACTGAAGCAGAGGTTAAATGATTTGCACAGGGTCACAAAGCTTGCAAATGTCTGAAACTAAATTTCAGCTCAGGTCTTCTTGATTCCTGGGCCAGTGCTCTATCCACTATGCCACCTAGTTGCCTCCAATATTTAAAAGCTTTAAATGAGAAAGAGACTTTGTTTAAAAATATAAGCATCTGGGCAGCACAGTAGTGCTGGAATTGGAATCAAGAAGATCAGCATTCAAATTTGGCCTCAGACAGTTAGTAGTTGTGTAACTCCAAGCAAGTCACATAACGCCTCTACAATGGGGATGACAAGATGACCTACTTCCCAAGGCCATTGTGAAGGTAAAATGAGATAATATATGTATGCTATGTAAACCTTGAAATGCTCTATAAAGGTCAGTAATTACTACTCATAATATTACAAATGAATCATGCCTTTGCCCTCTCCTGACCAAATGAAGATATTTTAACATATTGCTTTTTCCCTATAAAAAATCCTGAGAATAATTATTCCTTCTTTTTAGATCTGCCCTAAGTTTATTGATTGTGGTGCATGGATGTGTTAGTGTGCATGAGTATGTGTGAATGTGTGTGTTTAAAAGGGATTTATATGTTACCTATTCTAAGTTAAACATAATGAATAAACTTAAGGAACAGAAGCAGAAAATAGACCCTCCAAGAACAGAATTATTGACAGGAAGCCAGAAATCAACAAGATTACAAGAGACCTTTGGCTCCTGGATGGTAAAGCTGAGTGAAGAGTTTGTTCTAACATCAAAGGTAATTTTTGTTTTTGTAATTTCTTTTGAATAAGCCATGCTGTGAGATATAATACCCCTCCCATCTTCATACCCTTCTGTCCTCTGGCAGTGAGCCCAAAGGCTCTTACAGGGATTTATTTTGGTGTGTTTTTGAGGAGGTACCTTATTTTTCAAAGGGATGATAGTTAAGTTATTCCATGGTTTTGACTTCTCCATTTGTCTTTTTTTTTCCATCACTTTGTCAAGGTTAATATATATGTTCATTGCTTTACTTCTCTTTCCTTAAATCTCAAAGGTATTCACCTTCCAAAGAGATGAAATGAACTGCAACAACATTTCTAAAAGAAAAAAAAAAAGAGTCCTTCCCTTTCCCCCTAGCTACTTCAGTTATAGTTCAGAAGTGGGGATAAGCTGTCATTCCTATATTGTATCACATCTGAACACGTTCTTTTAAGTGGAGGCTTGAAAATAGCTGATACACCTAATCTTGCATCTTTCTCAGTGTTAAATCCCTAAAAACATGTTCTGCCAAGTTTTGTTATTGTGTTATTTAAGTAGCAAAGGAATAAATAAAATTCAGAAAATATGTAATTCTTCCATGAGTGTTCCACTGGAAATATATAATAACACTGAAGTTGCTTTCCATGAGTGGGACCAAATTCATAGAATCTCAGAGTTGGAAGGGACCACAGAGTCATCTAGTCCAACATGTCCCTGAACGTGAATCCCTCTATAACATACAAGGATCATCCAACCTTTACTGGATAATATCCACAGAGGAGGAAATCCACTTGAAGTAATACATTCTATTTTCGGGGAGCACTAATTCTTGGGTTGTTTTTCCTTCCTTACACTGAACCTTAATTTATGTCATATTATAAAGTACTTCCTTAGAAGGAAGTACTTTCGGACTTTCAGCAACGGGATCCAGTTGAATGAAATTTGGGCAACCATGTATTGAATTCTTCTCTATGGCCAATAGGAAGTTCCAGAATATTTTGTGAAATTATACAAATGTAAAGATATTTCTGATAAGTTATTAACAAGGCTATAAGCAGTGATCCTTTATTCATTCTTGACATTTTCTAACATGAAAAATATTGAAACAGGCAAATCCTAATGGTTTATTCCTTGATAAGAGTGAATATGTAACCCAAATTAACTTTGGCTCTAATGATCAGAAACTTTACAAAGGTCTGATTAAAGTTTTGAATTATGGGCATCACTCCTTCTATCTTCAAACCTAGCTCAGCCCTTGGTTTTTTGGCCTACTTCTCAACCTCTGCCTAAGAAGCCCTCTTGTGATAATATATCCAATTTTATTCTCACCCTCCTCTATCTTGCAAACTAATTGCAAGAAGCCTCACTTCAGAAAGTATTTGTGCCAGCCCAAACCTGACTCAATCCATGACTTCCCTGATTACTTCTTGACTTTGCCTATCAGTGGGTAATTTTTCTTCTGCTTGTATTTGTATTTCCAGAACTTAGCAGTGCCTGATACATAATACACACTTGAATGCTCACTTTATCTCTCTCTCTCTCTCTCTCTCTCTCTCTCTCTCTCTCTCTCTCTCTCATCTATCTATCAAGCTAGCTATTATAAGTTCATTGAGAGCATGGACTGCCTTTTGCTATCTTTGTTTACTCTGTGCTTAGCACAGTGCCTGGGACAGGGTAGGCACTTAATAAATACTTATTTACTTGACACATGATAACTCTCTACATGGAAGCCTCTATATTCAAAGAATTATGAAAAGAAATAACAAATTAAAAGACTACTAAGTCATATTAAAACTGTTTAAAGACACCTTCAACTTTTCCTATACTTTACAAGGTCACTGTGCATGAAATGTACTGGCTGTAGTTGTATAATTTTAAGCTTTTCTTCAGAAAATCAGTCTCACAAGTATAATGTGGGGGAAAAGCAGTTTGTTATCATTTCATCTATATAAGATCTGGGGATTTTGGTGGACTACAAACTCAGTATGAGTCCACAGTGTAACATGGCAGCCAAGAAAACTAATAAAATCTCAGAATTCAATAAAGGAAAAGAACAACCAGGGAGGTAATAGCCCTGTTATACTTTGTGCTGATCAGACTACATCTGGATAACTGTGGTCAGTTCTGGTCATCCTATTTTAGTAAGGACATGAATAAGTTGGATAGAACCTATAGGAGGACTTCCAAAATCAATGAATTAAAAATTGTTAATTAAGCTCTTATTATAACCAGGAAAAGAATCAGTGAAAAGCCTTTAGAAAATGCCTCAAGAGAACACTTAAAAAAATATGATAGCTGTCTTTAAGTATTTCATAGATTTATTTAGGGCTAGAACTAGAAAGAAACTCAGAGGACATATAGTTCACATTTTACTGATAAAGGAATTGAGGCTAAAAAGATTAAGTGACTTAAGTTTCCACTGGCACTAAACAGAATAAAAGGTCTTATAACTGGGTCTTCTGGTTCCACTGGCACTAAACAGAATAAAGGGTCTTGCAATTGGGTCTTCTAGTTCCAAACACAGAATCCTTTCAATCTGTGCTATGTTTCCATTTGAAGGGCTGTTATTTGGAAGAGGAATTAGTCTTTTTCTTCTTTGCCCCAGAACAGAATGAGGAGCAGAACATGAAGTTGCAGAGATGCACATTTAGGACTGATGTAAGGAAAAAACATGTTAGCAATTAAAGAGTTATCGCAAAGTCTATGAAGTGCAATGAATGGCACACCTATACTGGGAGACCTAAGTTCGAATCCAGCCTTAGAAACTTACTAGCTGTGTAAACCTGGGCAATTCACTTAACACTTTGCCTCGGTTTCCACATCTATAAAATGAGCTGGAGAAGGAAATGGCAAACCACTGAGTATCTTTGCCAAGAAAACCCCAAATGTGGTAAAGAAGAATTAGATATGACTGAAACAACAACAAAATAGAATGCCCTCCTGTAAAAGGTATAACCTCTTCCTGGAGGTTATCAAACAAAGGCTGTTTAACTGTGTGTTGGGTATAAAGAAAGGATTCTGGTTCAGTCCTGGGTTAGAGGAGTCTGAGCTCTGAGATTCTATGACCTAGTTGCAGAAAAGAGGTTCTAGCTTGACTGTGGAACACTACAATAAATCTGGGAGAGGTCACAAGTATCTTTCTTTGCATCAGGGTCTAGAGAGGGATTCTTATTCTTCAGTTCATGGTCTCCCCTCCCCCCCCCCAAAGGGTCCATGATAGATTTCAGAGGGTCCATCAACTTGGATAAGAAAAAAATACATATTTAGACATAATTGGTTTCCTTTATAATCCTAGGTATTTTATTTTATGCATTTAAAAACTTTATTTTGAGAAGAGGTCCATCCAAAGGCTTTAACAGACTCACAAAAGGCCTTAGGAGACAAGAAAAGGCTGAGAACTTCTGGTCTAGAGGACTGGAATAGTTTGGGGACCTCTCTTGCTCGTACCATTCTACATACTTGGTGATTTGAAGATCTAGCTACAAGCCATCAATCATATTTTATGGGGTACAAATCTGGTGTGTTAAATGATAAAACAAAGTGCAAAGTATATTTTATATAAAGCATATCAATCATATGATATATATATGTGAAGTGTTTTTTTAACATTTTTTTTTTATTTTTGGAGGGGGGGAAGGTAAGGCAATTGGGGTTAAGTGACTTGCCCAAGGTCACACAGCTAGTTTTGTGTTAAGTGCCTGAGGCTGGATTTGAACTCAGGTCCTGCTGACTCCAGGACCAGTGCTCTATTCACTGTGCCACCCAGCTACCCCATATAGGAAGTTTTAAAATGGCATATATGCTTAGCATATATCTGGCACAAAGTAGGCACTATATAAATGCTAGCTATTATTATTTTTATTACTACTATCATTGAATTCAACTCATAATAAAACAAAGTTCAAGACAAATATAATTCCCTAATTTTCAAAGCCCTTGCATTCCTATTGAAAAAAATATAAATATATTTTCTTAGCTTTTCAAATGGTTTAGAGCAAAGGTACAGTTTTAATCTACTAATAAAAGCTTCATTATCCTCCTCTCCCTGCCCCCCCACCAGATACTTTCATTCCTTCATGATGGGAGTAATTGAACTTTCTATGTAAGAGATTTGAGAATTTCTCTGGGGTGAAAACTTATTAGCTGGGCAGAATCTGATAATACTGTGCAGTCCTAAAAGGTCTTCTGTTTGCAAGCAAAAATGACCTCTAGAGGTATCAAGCTAAAAGAAGCCTGCTCATAAAGTCCTTGCTGCTAAAATAGGGTCTCTAGTGTGTGCCATGTCCTAGATAAAATTTTCTATTGAGACACCAGCTGCTACTTCTTCTGAGTGTCCTCATTCAAGTAAACTTATATTTTCACAAGTGTAGAAGAGACAAAGAGGCAAATTGTTGTCCAAGGAAGAATAATGACTTCTTCCTCATCTAATCTTTGTGAATATGGACAATTTATTCTTCAGCTATAAGAAGTAGTAAACAGTCAAGATTTTCTTTCTCCTCTTCTGAAGAGACATCTTCATGAGAGAGAAAAATGTATTGTGTCCAAGAGAAAGAAAAAATAGAAACTGTGACTAAATATAACTAAAAATCAAGTAGTTTTATGACCTAAAAGGTCAAAAGTATTTTTTGTGAACTACCACCCCCCATTACATTTATGAAACCACTGTCTATTCACTTTCTTAGGAGTATTAAAAAAAGAAGGCTGACCTAAAACTCTGCTTCTGTAGTTTTTTATCCCCAGTGTTTCAGTCACCCAAAATAACTCTTTGGTATGTGATGTCTGCTGAAAAGATATGGCTTTGTGAGCATAAGAATATCTTAAAGGGTCCCTGACAACCTTGGAAGGTCTCAGATTTTATACACCTAAAAATGGCTTCTTATTGCTGGAAATATTCCGTTCTTCTATGAATTGGTAACAAAGTTTTCTACTCTAAACTGTTGATTCCAACATATGGTGCACTCCATAATCTCTTAAATAGTATTGTTTTTTTATTCTGGCCTAAAAATTATGTCCATTAAATTGAGAGTATTTTCAAAATATACTCTCTGTGGTCTTATGGATTATGTGTCCATATATATATATATATATATATTGTTTGTTTTGTTTTGATAAAGATGCTGGGGTGGTTTGCCATTTCCTTCTGAAGTAGATTAAAGCAAACAGAGGAAAAATGACTTGCCCAGGGTCACACAACTTGTACACATCTAAGGCTGGAGTTGAGCCCAGGTTTTCCAGACTCCAAACCCAACATTCTATCGATTGAGCTATCTACCTGCCTCATAGGCAAGCAGAGGTTAAGTGAAATGCCCAAGGTTACACTGCTAGTAAATGTCTGAGATCAGATTTTAACTTGGGTCATCCTGACTCCAAGTCCAGCACTCTATCCACTGAGTCATCTAGCTGCCTGACAGCTAATACATTTTAGGACAAAAACTTTTCCTTTTAAATTCTATCTTTCAAGGAGGAAATCCCTCTCCAAAGAGGGATTATCCTGTTGCAAAAGAGATTACTCCATCTTCTAACTAGAAAACAAAGACACTGATAGAAACTGACATTCCCCACCTTTTAAGTAAAAAATGATGTTTTTCATAATCATGATAAAGAAAAAAGGAAAGAAAGCCAGAAAATTAGTTGTGAAGTAACCCATGTAGCCAGAAGCTCTGATTTCTAAGTGGTTCTTGCATGAACTGGCTAAGAAAAGGAAATCATAGGTATTATTGGTCTTATTTAATCTTATTTTAATGGTTTTGAAAGAAAAGTACTATCATTTTTAAATCACAGGATTGGAGTAGTAGATAGATTTTAGGTCAAAAGTTTTAGGATCTCAGGGAAAAAAATCATAAAAAGCAGTCTTTTATTTTGTTAACTAGAAAAAAAAACAGAATTAAAAAAATAATTTCAAAGGAACCCCCATTTTCCACACCTTAATATACAGGGGCTTTTTGGACCCTTCAGGAGTTTCAAAGACCTTCTCTGGCTCTCCTTCTCTTTCTCTGTGTCTCTCTTTCTCTCTGTCTCTCTCTCTCTCTCTCTGTCTCTCTCTCTGCCTCTTTCTCTCTCTCACTCTCTCTTTCTCTCTCTCTGTCTCTGTCTCTCTCTCTCTTTCTCTGTACATATATGTATACACACACACACACACACACACACACACACATATATATATATATATATATATATATATATACATAAACATATTTTTTTTTCCTTTAGAGATGTCAGCTATATATGTTAGGCTCAAAAAATGATTCATGAGCTTTAATCCTGCCTAGTGTTAAACACTATTCAATGTCAGTAGAAGATTCTCTCTACAATGAAGTGTACTATATAATCTGCTATATACATTACTTAAGAGACTCGTCAGTCATCTTTAGATGTCTTAAGGGACTAATTTTTCACCATTCACTATGGGATAAAATTGATATACTAAAAGTAAAAATAATCTGAAATTTATAGTCTATTTTTCCTTTTGTAATTTGTTCCTTTTAAATTTTAGTTAAATCTTCTTGTCTCAAACTAACTCATTTTTCCTATTTAAAATTCTGCCGCTACCAAAACCAATACAAAACATGACAACTTGCAGAGATCATGACTCATGAGAAGAGAGAAAGAATTCTCAATAAAAACTTAATTAAGCAAGTTAAATATTTTTTGGGGGGGGAGGAAGGGAATGGACAAGAAACCAAGACTTTTCATTATGCCTATGTTAAATATTATAGACAGGAATAATGTCATTAAAATCCCTTAGACATGTTAAGTCAGACTATTGTTATTGAATTTCTACCTTTCTTTATAAATCACACATTCAAGTTATTCACTCAATTTTACTTGTTTTCCTTTAAAATCTTTTTGACCATAGGTGCAGAAGTAGAAAGAATGTGTTAGAATTTGTTTTAAAGACTGGATAATAGAAACTGATAATATTACCTGCTTATTCTGTTTTTTTCTCTTTATTAAAAATAAAGATGATAATTTTTTTTCTTTGTATACAAGTAAGGACAAAATTAGCATTTGTGATTTTCTAATTAATATTACAAGCATTGCTTCTAATCTATAGAGATTTCCCTTTGGTTGTGAGGACAGCCCAAACAAGGTCTTACAAAACTTGAAAGTATTTGAGTATGGCCTGGCATGTACAAATGTGAACTCTATCATGCTAAGTGCAAAAAGGTTCACCTAACATGACTATTGGTTCTTTCATGTTACATGGAGATAATAAGATGTTTATGATCTACTTCATAGAGTTGTTGTAAATAAAAGTAATATGGAAAACTTAAAGAATTATATTTGTTTATTATTATTAATATGTGGTAATGACTTTTTATTATAGTTATGTAGGAGATAATGTGGAGGAATTAACTAGGGGAAATTCCCTTCTGTTTCTGATTCTAACTTACAGGCAGCAATCACTTGCTGAGGTGGGAATAATAGGAAGAACCTTTAAGGAAAAAGGACTGCTTTCTCCTAGGGTTTGTCTAGAAAAGGAGAGGAAATCTGGTATAGTTTGACCACTTGCTATACTTTTGGAGGGAGGGTTTCAAAGGGTTCAGGAGAAGGAATGAAATTCTATAAGGCAAGTCAGTACAAGAGTGAAAAAAAACTTTTAAGAAAGGATTTCTGAAAACACAGGAACAATTTTAATGAGAAGGAAAAAAAATTCTGAAGAGACTAACTTAGATTTTTAGAAGATATGTAAAGTAGAAGCAAAAGTATATGTCAAGATGAATATTAGAACATAATATGACTGTTTCAAAAAAGTCAAGACAGATTAAGTTCAGAATTATTCACTAGAAGTGGATGTGACTATAAAAATTGACAGTGGTCAGCTTTTATTAAGTATCTATTATGTGCCAGGTGCAGGGGAGCAGGGTGGTACAATGGATAGAGTGCTGGGTTGGGAGTCAGGAACACTCATCTTCCTGAGTTCAAATCCGACTCACAGCATGTACGATCTATATGACCCCGGACAAGTTACTTAACGCTGTCTGCCTCAGTTTTATCATTTGTAAAATAAGCTGGAGAAGGAAATGGCAAGCCACTCTAGAATCTTTGCCAAGAAAATCTCAAATGGTCATGAAGATTGGACAACCGAAAAAAACAAATGAAAATGTGTCAGGCAAAATGGTACATTATATGATGGGGATACAAAGAAAGGCAAAAGACGGTCTCTGATATGAAGGAGCTTGTTGTCTAATTGGGAAAAAATCATGAAAACAACTATGTACAAGTAAGACACATACAGGATAAATTGTACAGAATCAATAGAGGAAAAGCACTAGCATTAAAAGACAATCAGGAAAAGCTTCTTGCAGACGGTGGGGTTTCAGTGGGGATTTGAAGGAAGCCAGGGAACTCAGGAGGCAGAGATGATGAGGGACAGAATTCCAGGCGTGGGGGACAGCCAGTGAAAATGTGTGGAGCCAAGAGATGGACTATCTTACTTGAAGAACAATAAAGAGAACAGTCTCACTGGATTGACGTATACATAGAGGTGAGTGAGGTGTAAGAATGCCAAGAAGACAGACAATAAACATTTACTAATCACTTACAGTTTGCCAGGGACTGTGCTCAGTGCTAGGAATAGAAATACAAGCAAAAAGAAAGACAAGATCTGCCCTGAAAGACATTACATTTTAATGGAGGAAGATAATATATAAAATAGAGCTGAAAAGGTAGAGGAGCAGGGAGAGAAAAGGGGGACACGTTAGTTATGTTCAGAGAGTCAGAAGTACAACTGGGAGGAGGGCGAATCATGGTCCCCAAAAATCAAGGCCCTGGGAACTCAACAATGAAAGAAAGGGGTTGGCATGGCAGAAGTATATATTCTAGGATGAGAAGGATGCTGAAGCATGTTACCAGTCTAGAGAGTCACACGCACAACTAGGATGCAATACAATGAAATAGTTAGGACTAGGAAAACTGTCAAGATGAGCTGGAAGGGACCTCTGAGATTATAATACAAATTTGTCTTTTTACAGATGAGGAAACTGAAGCCCAGGGAGGACAAGGTCATACAAGCAAAGTGTCAGATCTCAGCTCAATTATTATCTTGAGTCTGTTTTCTTCTCCATGGAGAATGAGCCTTCCTTGCATTGTAAATGGGAGAGAAAAAATGACTAAGAGGGAATTGATCCTTGAATGGAAAGAGGCCGCCCAGGAGCTCTTGATGAATAAAAATACCATGGTTCAGATGAACTTCATCAATGGCCAGATGCGATCACTGAACCACAGTCAGCAAGATCTGGAAAGAACATGGTGAATAGAAGAAGAAAAGAACTGGAGAAGGTAACTGTTGCCTTAATTTTCAAGGAAAGGAAAAGAATAAAGATTTGCAAATTATTAGGTACTAAGCTTGATTTCAATTCATGAGAAAATTCTGGAATAACTCTTTAGAACAATGGTTAATAAATACTTGAAGAAAATTATGACAACAAAGAACCTGCATGGATTCATCAAGAAAAGATCAGACCCATTTAAATTCAAGATTTGAGAGAAGTTTAAAAAGATAAACGTGAAAGAGAACTAATAAAACATTCAATAAAGAGAAACTGTTTACATGCCTATATGAGAAAAGGATACATTCTTCATTATTAGGGTGGTTGGTTAGAAGGAATATACTTAGAGAGCAAGAATGTGAGTCAATTATGTCGGGATGATCAAAAAAAATGAGGCAGAAACAGGGATGCATTGAGAAAAGGGGGAAGGGAGAGGAAGAACGGGGAAGATTATCTCACATAAATGATGCATAAAGTAAGAGATTTTACAGTGGAGGGGAAAATGAGGCTGGGAGTGGGGAGCCATAATTCTTGAACCTCACTCTTGTTGGAATTGGTTCAAAGAGGGAAAAATATATTAACATACTCAATTGGTAATAGAAATCTATCTTTCCCAATAGAGTAGTAGGAAGGGAAGGGAATAAGAAAAAGGGTGGGGTGATAAAAAGAAGAGAGAATTAAGGGAAGCAGTGTTTCTTGCCTTCTCCATGGGTAGGTGAGGGGTCTGGAAGGAGGAACAGAATTCAGAACTCAATTAAAAAATATTAGAATTAAAAAACACAAATTTAAAAAATAAAGGAAAGGACAGGCTAAACTAACTTCATTTTCTTTTAGTTACAGCGTCACTAAAATGTTAGACAAGAGGAATGCTATAGCTTTCATTCATCTGGACCTCAGCAAGGCATTCAATTAAGTGTCTCATACTATTCTTGTGGGGAAAAAATGGAGAGACATGGGCTAGATGACATTTATAGTTAGATGAAAAAGTGGAGAGACATAGAGTTCTGAACTAAAAAAATAAATAGTTGTTTATCATTCAATGACATTTTGGCTAGAGGTACCTAGTAGAATATCCCATGATTTGTGTTTGGTCCTACGTTGCATTAAAGTACAAATGGGAGATCAACACATTTGCAGATGACACTGGGGATAAATAGAACACACTGGATGATATAGTTAATATCCAAAAAGACCTTGAAAGCTTAGAGTGCTGGGCTGAATCTAATATGGTGAAATACAATAGACACACATCAAAGAGGCTTATTAAGATAGTAGTTTAACTGAAAAAAGATCTACAGGTCTTGGTGAACTTAGCGTTCAATAAAAACAAAGCAGCTAAAATGCCAATTCGATCTTGGGGTGCTTTAAAAAATAAATATTTTCCAAGAGAAAAAAAGGTAACACTTCATCCATACCCTACCTTAGTTAGGTCACATCTGCAATACTGTGCTCAGTTCTGAATGCACAGATTGGAAAATGTGTTAATAAGTTGACCAGTGTCTATTTGCGAGCTATCAGGATGGTTAAGCTCCTTTAGGGATACATCATGTGAGAATCATTTAAAGCAACTGGATATGTTTAGAGAAGAGAAAACTCAGGGGTGACATAATAGTTGTCTCTGAGTATCTGAAGGATAGCCATGTAGAAGAAGGGCTGGCATTTGTTTTGTTTGTATTCTGAGAGGGGAAAACAGTGAGCAATGGTTGGAAGCTATATAGAGGCAAATATCACTTGATATCAGAAGAACTTCCTAAAAATTAGAACGGGACCAAAGCAAAGGGACTTCTTTCATTGCTTGTGTGTTCCCCCTCACACACTGTATTCAAGAGGACCCTGGACGGTCACTAGTGAGGTAGACAACAACATGGATTTCTTTGCATACATAGGTTGGACTAGCAGGCTGCTGAGTCTCCTTCAAACTCTAAAACTTGGTGATTTCATATCTAAAATGTTCAATGAAAAAATATTCACTGGCTGATTCTTTTTTTTCCTTGAGATTTTATACTTAGAAGTGATATCCTAAAAATATGGTGAAAAGTAGACTCAGTTTTGTGTATTTGAAAAATAAAGAATATACAAAATAATTATGTGTAGAGGCAGCTAGATGGCACAGTGGTTAGAGCACTGAATCTAGAGTTAGAAAGATGTAAGTTCAAATACAGCTTTAGATACTAGATATGTAACCTTGGGCAAGTTACTTAACCTCTATTTGCTTCAGGTTTCTCATCTGTAAAACAGGAATAGTAACAGCATCTGCCTCTCAGGGTTGATATGAAGATCAAACAAAATTAGCACAATAATGATGATGATGATGACAAATTATGGTGATTTCTACAAAATGCTGAAACTTCAGGATGAGAAATGAAAGAGCCAGACTATTTGGATATTGTTTTGTATCTATGATGCCCTAAATTCAGATGATTAGCTTTTCTCTCTTCTCACAAATGATCTAATATCATTTCAATAGACTCAATAACTAGGCATGACAATCAGTTCTATCTAAAGTGCATTGAGAACATTCTCTTGCCTCTTTCTTTACTTCTTCTTCATCTTCTAGGGTCAATGCTGCCAGCTGCTTAGCTCTTTGCTCCATCAGGTTCACATATCGAATGGGATTTGACAAAGCTTCAATTACATCTGAAAATCAAGCAAACATTTCCAATCAAATTTCTGCTGATATTAAAATTTACATATCTATGTTTACAAGTGTATAGACATATGCACTTATGTTTATATATATGAATACACAGAAACATATATATATATATATATGTAAACATATATGTGTATAGTAAATACTAAGTATACCCTCAAACACATTGATCCCACTAAATTACTATTGCTATTGCACTGGTGTAGAGGTAATTGAATTCTTAAAGGCTATGATTATAGGGGGAAAATATCTAAAATTTCTATTCAAATGGAAATATTTTGAGCCTATCAATATACTCAAAGGTGATGAACTGTTTTCCAATAAACAGCATAAGTTTGAGGAACTTCATCATGAGAAGGATTGCTATCAGATGATGGATTTATTTTTTTAACAGCAAATTAATTAAATCTTTCAATAAGAGGTGGGATACTTGCGATCAGCACTGGAGAAGGAGTACCTAAACTTATGAAATAAGTTATACATGCACACATTCACATATTTTTGGTCCAGAGCTATGATTTAATCAGGGTTGGGAACTTCTCATAAGGAAACTGCTATAGAGATGCAGATAGACAATTATCTTACAATCTATATCCTTAGACAGCTGCCTAAGGCCATGAATGACCCTGCCTGAGTGACTTGACAGAGTCACAACATCAATACATTTCAGAAGTAGTTCTTGAAACCTGGTAGTCCTGACTTCTGAGGATGGACCTCTTACTTAGCCTATAAGGATGAGGCAAAATCCATGTCTCCTGATCTCCTTACCAGTACAGCACCTGAATCTTCTCTTTCTCTGAATTTTATGCTTTCTCCTCTTTTTTTAATCTTCCTCTCCAACTCCTCCCACTACCTGTCTTTTTCCTTATGTAGAACTGATATGATTTCTAAATTTTATTTAATAAGTTTTAAAAATATTTTAAAATGTTAGGTTCTTATTCTTAATTTAAAAATGAAATATTTTATATCTTTCACTTAAAATATTAGACAACATAATATTTATTGACATACCCTTCAACAGGAGCAAAAAGGTCCCTTATTTCTAGAATATGACATCTGTAGCAACCTAACTTTTGGGGGCATAAAATTTGGGTTTATATTTTTACACCAATATAAGGTCATTAAATCTTGGTAATAGATACATATTCACATATGTGAGTATATCTGTATCTATACACAGATTTAAGATAGTAACTGTCCATTGGCATTGATCAAATAAAATGCATAATTCCTAAGGGTCATTGTTCTGACCTAGGCAAGGGGACTAAGCATTCAATTTCTATTTTCTAAATGGATCCTCATATAGAATTTTTGAACTGGATTTGGTCATGATGAATCTTAACTTTTTAGAAGCTCAAACTGACTCAGTCATTTGACCTTACTAGACCTGAATTTTCTCCTTTAAAAAATGTGATTTTAGGGTCCCTCATAGTCCTAACATTCCATAACAAATCTGCATTTTTGTGCTGCATTATGTAATTTTGTTTGATTTCGACTGGATTTGTGATTTCATTCCTGTAGGGAGTTCCCAATGAGAAGCTTCCTCTGCTAAGACAGATTAGACACTTCTCTACAAATTATAGCTTAGAAATGTGCTTAGGGTACTGAGATGTTAAGCAGCTACTAGGACTGAGGAGCCTGCACCCCTAAGGCCACATATGACCTTCTAGGTCCTTGGGTGCAGCCTTTTGATTGAGTCTGAGTTTTACACAACAAATTCTTTTATTAAGGAAATTTATTCTGCAAAGTTTGGATTCAGTCAAAGGGTCACACTTGAGGACCTAGAAGGCCACATGTGGTCTTGAGGATGCAGGTTCCCTGGACTAGCCCAACATCACACAGCCAGTGTGGGTTAGAGGTGTTTCAATCCAGGTCTTAGCTTTGAGGTCAGTTCTCGATCCACTATACCATGCTGCCTCAAAATAATTTCATGGAAACACAATGTGATGCTGGATTGCCACAAAAAAAAAGAAACTGCTATCCAGCAAAAATGTTTTGATAAAAAATATATGCACAATCATGCCATAGTAAAAATCCCCATCCTGAAAACTTTTTGGTTTTTTCCTGTTTCAGTTACTTAGAGGATCTTCTCTATTTCAACAGAGAAGAAAACTGCGTAAATTAACATCTGAGTCAGTGTCAGCCTTGAAAGCATCCCTATTAAATTCACTGACATTCTTAAGCTGGAAGTACTCAGGGAACCCTAGCACTAGGCCCTGACTTCCCTCTTACTCCCTTACCTAAACACTGTTGCTATATTGTTGTTTCTTCATTCAAGGTCTATGTTGGCCCCCTGAGCTGTGACTCCGAAAGAACTCAGAGAGGTCCCCATAGGGTAGCAGGGTATAAAGTAATACTGGTGTGGGGACTCCAGGGACTGAATCTACCCAGTATAACATGTTGCAGTCATTTTCCATTCGTGTCCAACTCTTGGTGATCTCATCAGGGTTTTCTTGGCATAGATACACTAGTGATTTCTCATTTCCTTCTCCAATTCATTTTATAGATGAAGAAACTGAGACAAACAGGGTTAAGTGACTTGTCCAGGGTCATACAGCTAGTAAGTGTCTGAGGCCAGATTTGAACTCAGAAAGATGAATTTTGCTACTCCAGGCCCAGCACTTTATCTACTGTGCCACCAAGCTCCCAGTGTAGCGTGCAGGTATCATCAGAAATAATTTACCTCTTCTACATTTGGGGTCTATTATAGTATCTCATATAGAAGCCATCTTAAGAAAATGGCTCCAAATCATATTAACTAAGAAGCAACAAGTTTTGTTCAATTAGAACTGAGGTATCAACATAAATGAAGTCCTAAATTCAGTGACATAGAAAGTAGTTACGTTTGTTTACCTGCATAAGTATCTGGTACATAGTCTTTCACCTCGATGTATACAAAGACAGCTGGAAGCATCAGAGGCTGATTCCTTTCATTCCTCAGGCAGATGTAGTGATAGCCTGGAAAGTGAAAATATAGAGAGTATTTAAAATTCACCACCTGTGCATTTATTTGTTCTAATACGTTAACATCATATGATGTTTAACATTTTCTGATAAACCTTCCTGGTCTCTCAGCTACTAATGACTTCCTCCCCACCCCCAGAATAGATTATCTTAATCTATTCTGTATGTATCTTTTATGTGCCTAGTTATTTAAGAGTTGTCTCTCTTATTAGAAAGGCCACTCTTGGATTGCAGGTACCCTTTTTTTGCCTTTCTTTGTATCCCTAACACTTAGCATAGTGCCACAAATATAGTAAACACTTAATAATTATTTGTATACTGAAACTGGGTCCTTCCTTCTCATTAACATCAATAACTTTGTATTGAATGGAATGATATTGTTTTGTTATCAGTCTGCCAAATTCTTTCTTCTCACCATTTTGCACATGAAAATTACTTAACACGTCTAAATAAAATGAATTTCTTAACTATGCTACTAAGTCATCTGGAAAAATTACAAAGATATAGGCATCATTTCATATAGTAAATTATATTTAAAAAAATAATAGGATAATACACTGATGAATTTCTCATCTGATAGGAATGAAAAGTTTCTCATTATAGTAATTTTACCTGGTCGAATCGCTTGCACAGGCAATATCCGGTGACCGATAAATTTACCTCCTTCTTCATATGCTGCTATCCTTAAACATGCCAGAGAAGGTAGGACTACCTAAAGAAACATTTAGGATACAAACAAGTTATAACTTTGAGCATCAATTTCCATTTTAAAAAATTGCAACACATTGGAACAATAATGTATTGTTCCTCTGAATTCAAACATTCAACCAATGAAGAGAAAGAAAAAAAAAAGAGGAGGAAGATACTGGTGTTAAGTAAGGATTTTATAATTTACCTTTATTGCAGGTGAGAAAACAGGGGATTTATGTAAAAAAAGCATAGGAATGTTTTAATATTAACGATAGACCATCATTTTCTAATCAGTTATTTTATGGTTGGTTGGTAGGGAATTTGATGTGTTAAGAGTTTAAAGGATTTTCTGAGGCTATCTTATCCAACCCCCTGATTTTACAGATTAGTTATCTTAGGCCCAGAGACACAGAATGATTTGCCTGAAGTCACATAGGTGGCAAAACTGAGCTTGGAACCCAGATCCTCTGATTCTAATGCAACACGATTTCTGTTGTACCATGCACTCTGTGATGCTGGAAATCAGTCATAAATCTCATCTGAAACAATTTTGGAGGCTATCAATATAGCTAGGACTGCAATAGACACTGACTGACATATTCAATGAACAATATGGGGGCTAAATAAGTGTGACTCTAGCCCTAGTCCAGTTGCCTTAAGGTTGCAGAATTTAAGGACAGATAAATAACATTAGATGACATTAGAAATAATGATGACTGACCATGCCTTAAATATTGTTTCTTTTTCTTGTAGGCTCCTTGATGATCAGAAAAGGTACACTGATGCTGAGGAAACCTGTCACACATTTCTCCTACTGCAATCAGTTATTTTACAGTGAGTGATAACTGAAAATATGTTTTCTGGGAAAATATTATGACAAGCTGAAATTTGAATGAATGAGTTGCTTGGGATGTTGGGTGCCCCACTGCATTGTTTTATCTAGTTCTCATGGGAATCTGTTTTTTTCTTTTTGCAATAGCTTTTAGAATACCCATCCTGGCTTCCATTTATTAGAAAAATAGAGCCCATGGCATGGACAAGACCAAGGGCAGAAATGTGTAAGCCAACAATGTGAACCTTAGGCTCCTTAAAATTAATCAACTAATCAATAAGTATTTATTAATGCCTGCTGTGTGCCAACCACTATAGTAGGTGCTAGGGTTATAATGGCAAAAATAAAACAGTCTTGGGCCTCAAGGGAATTAAATTATGTAGGGAGAGTATGTATACATATATGAAAAATAAGTATATACAAAATAAAAACAAGATAATTTGGAATAGGAATCACTAACAGCTAGGGGAATGAGGCCTCATGGAAGTAGTATATAAGCTGATGGAAAAATAGAGTCTAAAAGATGGAAGTGAGGAGGGAAAGCACTGCAGGGATGGAAGTAGGGAAACAGCCTGTACAAGTGGCGGTGGGAGATGGAATGGTACAAGTGAGGAACAGCAAGAAGGCAAGTTTGGCTAGTCTGAAGAACACATGAAGGGGTTTGACGCTTGATGTATAAAAGTGGGAAAGGTGAGTAGTTAGGAACTTTACACACACACACATGCATACACACACACATACACACACGTACATGATCCTAGATTTACAGGGAGCCAAAGGAGTTTATAAAATTGAGTAGTGACATGGTCAGGCTTGTATTTTAGGAATAGAATTTTGGCAGTTGCAGGTAAGAAGGACTGTCAAGGAGATATACTTAAGGAGGGGGTGACTTATTAAGGGGCTATTGCAGTAGTCTAGGTGAAAAGTGATTCAGGCTTGAACTAGGATGGTAGATATGTGAATATAGAGAAGGGAATGGATGGGAGAAGCTGTCTTCTTATTGAATAATCAATAAGACTTGGTTACTAATTAGAAATGATGGAAAAACCTGTCAGATGCAATTTCCAGAGCTGAATAGATGATTTTGGGGTGATCAGCTTTAGGAGAATAAAAGGAGTTTTCAACAAATTCATAAGGAACTGTGTCAGAAGATTTCTTCCCCAAAGTAACTTTTTTTTTTTTTTGCTTTTTTGGAGGGGAGAGGACAGGGCAATTGGGGTTAAATGACTTGCCCAAGGTAACATGGCTAGTAAGTGTGTCAAGTGTCTGAGGCCAGATTTGAACTCAGGTCCTCCTGACTCCAGGGCCAGTGCTCTATTCACTGTACCACCTACCTGCCCCCAAAATAACAATTTTATAAATGTTTTGGGCTCATGGTAAAATTGTTCAGATAAGTGAGAAATTCATTTGTTCACCTTTTACAGATTTAACTTCTGATTGTACCATATAAGCTTATTCCAATAAAGACTTCACGGGGCTCAGTGGATATGAGCCTTTTTGAGGCTTTGAAAAAGTCTTTTGAAATGCTATTTGGCCAATAACAGATACAGACTGAAGAATCTAATCCCCATGTGGCCTACTGTAGCTGTCAAAGCAGAATCCAATCAAATTAGCTGCGACTAAGCCCTTCAGGTGGATAGTACCTCACTTGCTAGCAGTGTGAACTCATGCAAATAACTCCCCTCTGAGCCTCAGTTTCCTCATCTATAAAATGAAGATAACAGTAACATCTACCTCACAGGGTTGATGTGAGAATCGATAAGATAATATATTCAAATCCTAAAGCATTATATAAAAGTGAGCTATTAATATAATTAATAGGCTCTAAGGTTTTGATTTTAATTAACCTCCTTTTAAAAGGGCCATGTTAACCTCTTCTAGGGACCTTATTTTAATTTTTGTTCAGAAATGGTAATTTTATCGGCACAGGGAAACTCCTTTTTTTCATTCAAATCTGCTACTCATCTGTAATTTATAGCCTGATAGAGCTGCCCATGGTCACATAGCTGGTCTTTGACAAAAGCAGAAACTGAACTCAGATTGTCCCCACTTTTTTCCCTCTAGCCCAAACTGCTCCCATAGCTCCAGGGGTCCTATTTTCCCATAATTTCTACCCCTTTTGTCATAATCAAAACATATAAATTAGCATATTAGGCTGGTGGTGGCACAATTCATAGAGAAGTGAACCTAGAGCCGTAACACCTTAGTTCAAATCAGGCTTCGGACATTGTCTAAAACTGCGTGTTCAGTCGTTTTCAGTCATGCGTCTGACTTTTCATGACTCCATTCGATGATTTCTCAGTAAAGATACTGGAGTGATTTGCTGTTTCCTTCTCCAGCTCATTTTACAGATGAGAAAAATAAGGTAAACACGATTAAGTGACTTGCTCAGGGTCACACAGTTAGTAGGTGTCTGAGGACAGCTTCGAACTCGGGAAGGTGAGTCTTCCTGACTCCACACTTGGCACTTTATTCACTATGCCACCTAGCTGCCCTCAAAAACAAACAAAAAAAAGGACTTTTCATTGTGTTTCATAAATAGGACAAAGAGCTTCCACTAAAGTGCTTAGGGAGCTATTTTCATGACAAAATAAAACCAAAAACTAAACTAACCTTCTTGAACACTATGGGTTCTTCTTCCCAGACTGGATTTACAGCATTTCCTTGAGATGTCTTAGTTTTAAAGGCTTTTCTCCTGGTGTCCACAGGTAAGCCAAACATATCTATTTCTACGTAAGTCCCAACTTTTTTGTCAGAAAGAAACTGACCTGAAATGATCTAGAAGAAGAAGAAAAAAATTGTTTTGCCTGTTGAGTGACAAGATATAAATATCCTCTAAGACTCTGAATCCTGAAAACTAATACCCAGAAGTTGAGAAATTCTGTGAAATGATTTTCCCTGAAACCAAATCAACACAAGATTTTGGAACAAGTATTAATGTTGAACAAGACTTGAAGTCTGAATAAGTAATTGTGTAAGAGGAAGTTATATAAGAATTGTATGAGTACTTTGACAAGAGAGGAAATGAAATTGATACCTAGTATTGCCCTTGAAGCTTCAATTCTGCGTTACCTTGTGCCAGCTCAAACCTCTTTGCATCACCAGTCTTATAATTGGGAGGTTTTCTAAAGACTCAAGGTTAGCTCCCCAGCAGATAGAACAAGGTACTAATAAATTTTGCTGATTTTGCACTTCAATTACTATGTTTATAATCTCACTTTTTAAAGAAAGAAGATTGGCTTTTTCATAAGTTTTTTTATAAATCATAGCAGTTAGCATTTCATAATCATGTTTGAATTCTCAAGTCACATATTAATACCCTGGATTCTCAAATCCTTTCTTACGACGTGATAATACTTCTTAGGAAAAGGCCTTAATAAATTCACAAATAGTAAATCTTCAGAATAAAGTTATATGCAGAGAGTATAGTTAGTATCTCTGTGTGAATGTGTAAATTTTCTAAGGTTTATTAGTTGTCTCTGAAAAATTATTAATATATTTATTACATTACAAACATTTATAGATTTCCCCCACTCCTTGAGAGATATCTTATAGCAAAGTAAAAGTTAAATGAACCTAATAATATAGTGACTTCATCTGAAAGTACGTCAACAGTTCACATCTAGAGTATTGCCCTCTGAACCTCTATACTAAAAAAAAAATTAAGAAGAATATATTTTTTTCACTTCTGATTCATTAAAAAAGAAAACAAAAAGAAATTCCTTGAAACAACCATACATATGTAATTCAAACAAATTTCCTCAATTATTATATATACAGGATATATATCTCATTCTGTACCCTAAATCCATCTATTCTGTTATGGACAGCATGTTTCATTGCTGGTTCTCTGAAATTTGTGCATATTTGTCAGTGGTAATTTGCTGTGGTGTGAATATTTGCTAGCATTGAGTATTTGGATATAATCTGTTATCCTCAGAATGTTGACTCATTGGAAGAAGGGAATATTCCTTGGGACAAGGGCAACCAAGTACAGTTGACTAAGGCCTCAATGGTCATGCTTTGATAACAATGTCAATATCCCGATGATGTCTCCCATCTCATTTGTGTTTACAGCCATTAGTAGCATGTTTAAAAATATTTTACTATTACAATAAAATTATCCAGTAAAAGCAAGTATAAGATAGTAAAATTGCAACAGTAAAAAGTTTTGACCAGTTATCATGTGATCCACCTAAGCCCAGACTTTACTGTTGTTTTGTTTGTTTTCTCTGTACCTGCCAGTCCTTTAAGTTGACTTGAAGCAAGCTCATACTTAGGCTAAGAATGGAATCCTAGCTATAATGTATTCTATAACAATACAGCCCTAATTTCCTTGAGTTATTGTAAGCTATCTCAAATACAAGTACAAGCCACATCAGTCTGGATGTGACTTAGCTGTCTGGCCAATTATGAGAGCACAGTTGATAAGTAATCTTAATAATGACTTAGAGGTCATTATGGGTTGGGTGATTCTTCTGATTTTTCTTTTAATCAAAGCAACTAGAAATGTAATGTAATTAGATTTTAAAAATATACTAAGAAATGAGGGAAAATAGGTACATTAATGAACTGTTGGTGGAGTTGTGAACTGGTCCAACCACTCTGGAGAACATTGTGGAGAACAATTTGGAAATAGGCCCAAAGATCTATAAAACCATGCATATCCTTTGACCCAGTACAAGGTCTGTAGACCAAGGAGATAAAAGAAAAAGGAAATGGACTTCTGTGTACAAAAATATTTATGATAACTATTTTTGTGGTGGTAAAAAATTGGGAATTGAGAGGATACCCTTCAGTTGGTGTAATGCCATGCACCAGCAGATTCCCAAAGGAATGCTACTGTGAACAGCTTTTAGAGTTCAGATTACAAAATATAGTGAACACTCTGTTTATTCCATTACAAATCAAGACAAACATTCAAAACAGTATAATATTCACAACATTACAT
>CM053585.1:137553539-137595156 GCA_028646515.1 Pseudochirops corinnae
CTATGAAACCTTTTGTTCAGCCAATCCCTCCCCATTCTGATCTTATGCAAAAAATTTTTAATTCAAAAGTAGTAATGTTTCTATTAAATTCTATCTTATCATTCTCATCCATGGAGGTCTTTTTTTATACCAACCTTCCACGTACAAAGGTTGCTATGAGGCTCAAACATACACTCAGGGACCATAAGTTAACCTTTTGCCATGTGTGCTGAAGTTTGAGCCCACTTTCCACCAGACTGTCTGTACATATTTGTGGGAAAGTGAATCAGAGACCTCTGGGAGGCACATGTCTTCATAGCAGCTTATCTTACTTACAGCTTTTGTAAATACCATTTTCTCAATGCTAACTAGTCTAGCTGATTAATTGATATCAACTAATAATCACCAGTGGAAGTTTATGTATTATTAAGTCATAAAGACACCCCCAAGCTAACTAGGTTTCATAGATGAGGAGAAATGTAGAAGCTTCCCAACATTCCACTTTCAGTAGGATTTGGCAAAGTTGCTGGTATATATACTGCTAAAATGGAAATGATAGCACGTTATGACTGACTGGAGTTGGAAATGAGGGGTGGTAGTGTGAGGAGAGGGTCATTCATGCCTGAGTCAGTACTAGAGAAAGAGTAGAATATTATCCAGAAATAGGTAAATTCAGGAATGGAACAGATTTTGCAGGGAAGAGGAGTAGTTTATTTTAGAAATGCTAAATTTGAAGTATCAGCAGACTATGTCTCTGAAGATATATAAAAAGAGGTAGGAAATGCATGACGAGCTATAGGGGGAACTTGAGGAAGGAGTTACATTTTTACAAGTAATTGATATACAGGTGATCTTTGAGACCATGGTATAGAAGAGATTGTCAATAAATATAACGTGATGGCAGAAGATGGGACCAAATAAAAAAATCCTGGTGAGTACACGTTTAAGTGGTGGAATAGGATGATGTGGATGTAGACAAAGAGATAGAAAAAGGAATAGTTACAGATAGAAGTTACAGAGATGGAAGAGAGGAACATGGGAGCGCAGGGTTACAGAAATTAAGAGAAGAAAATATATCAAAAAGTGATAGGGGGCAGCTAGGTGGTGCAGTGAATAGAGCACCAGCCCTGGAGTCAGGAGGACCTGAGTTCAAATCTAGCCTCAGACACTTAACACAAAAAACTAGCCGTGTGACCTTGGGCAAGTCAGTCACTTTACCCCAATTGCCCTACCTTCCCCCCTCCAAAAAAAAAAAGTGATAGAAAGAAAATTCTAGTCATTCACCATAGGCCCTTCATTTCTTTCTCTAGTCTGGCCGCTCTTTGCTTATCTATTCTCCAGAATCATCATCCTTTTCCTACCCTGGATCTATCTAGATAGTGCAGTGGAAAGAGTACTGGGCCTTAACTCAGGAAGATCTGATTTCAGATTCTGATTCAGTCACTTACTAGCTATGTGACCTTTGACAAGTCACTTAATTTGTTTGCCTCAGTTTACTCAATTGTAAAATGGGCAAATAATATTACCTATGTTGTAGGTAGGGTTATTGTGGGGATCAAATGAAAGATGGTACTCAGCACAGTGCTTCATACATGGTAGGTGCTAAATAAATGCTTATTCCTTTTCCTGCATGGCAACTCTTTGGCCATGGGAACCCATGGGGAAAAATGGCAAGAGTAGTGAATACCAAAGGAAAATCCATTCTCTGGACCCTGAAGGCCATCTATTAAAAAAAAAAAATTCTCCTAAAGCTGGCAACTAGTTTTTACAGTAGATAGTGGGCTGAATTTTGAGTCAGGAAGCTCTGAGTTCATATCCTGACTCAAACACTTATTGCATGACCCAAGGAAAATCACTTGACCTCTGTTAGCTTCAGTTTCCTCACAAGACTGCTATTAGGATCAAATGAAATAGCACATGTCAGCCTTTCTGCAAAACGTTAAAGCTCCACATAAATACTAGCTATGGTTCAGCTAAACGAAAGTACAAGCCATAGTCAAGAGCCCAAGGCCATGCTCATAACGCACTTTAGAGGTCAAGTAGTTCTTGTTCACCTCCAGCACAAATGGTCATCTGTTGGAGAACTGAGTCAGAAAAGTGAAGGCAAGCTGAATAGTGGAAGTCAGTGGGGAAAAAAGAGAAAAAAAGTTCTCCAGTTGAGGATTACAACTGCAGGAATAAAAGGCATTAAAATTGCAATGAGAAAGCTAAAAACCCTGAAGCATTAAGAGGATAAACACTCAGCTACCATGGAGATGAAACAAGGGAGAAGGAGGGAATTTGCAAATGCAGTATATTTTGAGCTTTGGACCATGGAAGAATACACATTAAAACACATTGAATCTGTAACCTCTAGTAAACTGACAGCCGGCTAACTGAGAAACATGCTCCATTTCCACAGAAATCCTTTTTCTGGGAAGAGCTAACTAATGGGATGAGGTTTTCACAGAATCTTGAAGGAGGAGGCAATTAAGAGTTCAGCTAGTCCAAATAAAAGGCCCCCTAAGACCGAGTTCTCATGGCCAAATTCTCCTAGTTTTTCTTACCCCTCAGTTCTGGTCTCTTTCCAACGTGATATGTCACGTTGTTGGTCTAGAAGATTTTTTTTTAAAGCCATCAATGATCTTTTACTTAAATAATTACATTAGACTACTAAATATAACCAGGTGGTATAGCAGATAGAGTACTGGGCCTGGAGTCAGGAAGACCTGAGTTCAGATTTAGTCTCAGACCCTCCCTAGCTGTGACAAGTCATTTAACCTCTATCTGCCTCAGTTTCCCAAACTGTAAAATGGGGATAATAATAGTAACTACCACAAGGTTGCTGAGAGGATCAAATGAGACAACTGTGATAAAGCACGGAGCACAGTATCCAGCACATAGTAGGCACCTAATAAATCCTTTCTCCCCTCCCTCTTCTTTACGCCCATTGTCTCTAAGTTAAAATATGAAATCCTCAGCCTGGCATTTTAATTCCTTCAAAATCTATTAGCCTCCTACTACCTTTCTGGTCTTATTTCATATTATTCTCTTTCATTATCCCATGTTCTAGTTATATCGGTCTTTTAACCATTCCCTGCACATGGCACTCCATCTTTCTCCTTCCCGACTTTCCAGAAGCAAAACGGAAAAATTCCATGTCTCTTCTCTTAGCTCAGATGCCCCCTTGAAGAGGAGGTTTTTCCTTGTCCTCCCTCCTCTCCCTCCCCAACTTATTAGCACTTTCTCCTTCTTGTAATTATTTTGCATATCCTTCATATTTACTTATTTGTCTAAATGTTATATCCCTTCCCATTGCATACATTTCCCTAGATGGTGAAAATTATTTCATTTTTGTCTTTTTATTCATAGCAGAAGCACCATGCCTTATATTTTATTAGGTACTTTTTTAATCTTTGTAAAATGAATTGGTGTATAGTTGTATGATATCAAATGGCCAAACTAAAAATTGAAAAATTCAGTCAATCATTAAGATGTTTCTATAAAATTGGAAATATTTTAGCTGGAGTATATAGATTTAGGTTTCACAGGATCATAGATTTAGAGCTGAAAGGCACCTCAGAAGTTTGATAGTAAACCTCTTCATTTTACTAATAAATTATAACTAGCTTTTATACAGCACTTTAATCTTTGCCGAATACCTCACATAATTTTATCCTCATAGCAACTGTGGGAGATAGATTCTGTAATTATCCCTATTACACATATAAGAAAACTAAGGCAAACAGAAGTTAAGGGATTTGCCCAGGTTCATATAGAGAACAAATGTCGTAGGCAGGATTTGACCTCAGGTTTCCTTGAGCCCAGCACTCTATCCATCACCCTACCTCACTACCATCTGAGGAAACTGACCTAAAAGGATAAACTTCTCTAATCTCTCACAGGTAGAAATACAGAGCTAGATTTGAACCCAGATCTTTCTTCTGAAGCAAATTCAGCCTCTTGCACCATCCAGGTTCTGAGTTGTTATTAAGACATTTTGCATTAAGCAGACTGACTTTTGCTTGCCAAAGTTAACACAATTCTTTCCCCACCTCCTTCTCTCAAAAAAAACAAAAAACAAAAAACAAAAACCCTCCAAACAAACAGAGCCATGGCAAATGAAACAGTTCAGCCTTTTAAGGGAAAATGAACTCTTAAAGTTCTATTTTTTCTTGACTATGAGTCCTTTAAAATAGGAAACTTACTAAGTGATTTGGACTTATGGTGCTAAGTCATCCTGAGTCTGGATAATAAAGCAGAACAAGCATTGTTCTCAGACAGAAGACTTAGATTTAAGTCAGTCTGCTTTTTGTTGTATGATCTCAAGGAATTCACTTTTTCATCCAAAGCCTGTATCTTCATATGTTTGATTTTTTCCAGTCTCTTCTTTTTCAGTGCCTGACTCTTTGTAATCCCATTTAGAGTTTTCTTGGCAAAGACCCTGAAGTGGTTTTCTATTTCCTTCTGATGAGGAAACTGAGGCAAAGAGTTAAATGACTTGTTCATGATCAGAGAACTAGTAAGTCTCTGAGGCCAGATATGAATTCAGGAAGATGAGCCTTCCTGACTCCAGGCCCAGCACTCTATTCGCCATGCCACATAGCTACCCTATCTCTGTATGGAATCATGACAATAAATAAGATGGGCTGAATCTGAAAGTAAATATGAAGTATAATGGGATAAATGAAAAGACCTATGTTCAAATTTAAAATAATATTAATGATAATCAACTACAGCATTCCAGGCTAGGGTAGACCTGATTAGAACATGATTGAGAACAAAAGATCCAGGGATATTCTTGGACAATAGTCATATTAGTCAAGAGTATAAAATAGTCCCCAGTAAAGTTAATGTAAATCTGTTGCTGTTCAGTCATGTCTGATTCTTTGTGACCTCATTTGTTTTTGTTTTGTTTTGTTTCTTGGCAAAGATACTAGAGTCGTTTGCCATTTCCTGCTCCAGCTCATTTTACCAATGAGGAAACAAAAGCAAACAGGGTTAAGTGACCCAATCAGGGTCACACAACTAGAAAGTGACTGGGGTCAAATCTGAATGCAGGAAGATGACTCTTCTTGACTCCTGACCTGGAACTCTACCCACTATGCCACTTAGTGATCAATGGAAATTTAGGTTGTGATTTAGAGAGGTAACGTGAATATCCCACTCTGTCTTTGTCCTCATTAAGCCACATCTGCAATGTTCTATTTGGTTCTGGATAGCGAATTTTAGGAAGATGACAATATTATATCAGTCAGTCAACACGTATTTATTAAGGGCCTACTATGTCTCAGGCATTATGCTAAGCACTGGGGATACAAAGAAAGACAAAAATATGGTCCATGCTCCCACAAGCTCACATTCTAATATAGGAGAAAATATACACCCAACTCTATGCTGATATAGTTTATATAGGAGGTAATCTTAGGGGAAAGATACAAACATTGGGGGAGACAAGGAAAGATCTACTGGCTTTTTAAAGTGGGAACGTAAACTGAGTCTTAAAGGAAGTTAGGAAGAGTGAGAAGGAAACACATTCCAGGCCCAGAGAGCAGAGAGGAGCCAGAGATAAGATTTAGAGTTGAGAGATAAAAGCTTGTGATCTTTGTGCATGTCCAAAGAACAGCAAAGAGCAGCCAGATGCTGGGTCATGGCGTGGATGGAAAAGAGCAAAGTATAAGAAGATTGGAAAGAAAGAAAAGGGCCAGATTAAGGGGGGTTTTAGAAGCTAAACAGAGGATTTTATATCTGATCCTGGGGATAATAGGGGGTTCCTACCTAAGAAGGTAACCAGTATTGTGTAAGGTCTAGAGCTTATGGCATCTAAAGACCAAATGAAGGGGATGTTTAACCAGAAAAAAGAAGAGACAATTTAGTATTTATTTGACAACCTGTCACACAGAAGGGAGATTAGATCTATTGTTGATGGTTTTCAGAGCAGAGAACTAGGAGTAATATTTGGACATTGCAGAGATACATATACAGATGGAAAGAAAGACCTCAGCAATTAGAGTCTGGAGTCCATGGAACCCCCTCCCCCCCCCCCCCACGAAGGAATCTGTGGATAGATTTCATGGGGTCTAGAAGATTAAATGGGAAAAAAAAAATTCATTAAGTTCTAATAGAAATTTAGCATTTCCTTCAATCGTCAAAAAAAAAAAAACAACCAACATTATTCTGATAAAGGGAAAATAGGCTTCACCACACCGCCTGAGGGTTCCAAGACACAAAAACAATTAAGAATACCTAAATTGGAATAATCTGAAAAACTGAATTGTTTCCCTCAAGGGGTAGTGAGTGTCATCTTATTTGGCCTTTCAGCAAAACTGAGTAACCTTTGGTTGGATATATTGAAGACAAAAGCCTAGTTCAGGCAGGATTGGATGGACTCTTTAGGTCCCTTCTGACTCTGAGATTCTGTGATATATGTAAAGTATTATATAAATGTAAAGTAGTAGTAATCATGATGAGAATGCTGACAAAGTGTGTCAGACAACTGGTTCTACTGTATGACTTGTAGAGCTAAGTCTCACAAAGCTATGTTAGTGTCATGAGATTTTTAAAATATAATTTACTATTTTATGCAATTATAATATGCTATCAGAAAAACTGCCATGTTTAATTTCTTTAATCACATAGTGACTGAAGCAATGATACAGTTTAATAACTATTTAATACATATTGAGAAATTGCATTGTGCTTTATATAATAATGACAATCCTTTTGGCATTATCCTCTTTTACTTTTCTTGAGAATTGCAGGAATTAATTTTAATCTCTAGGATCAAAACCTTGGTCTGATAGTCACTGAAAAGAATTGTAAAGACCTTTGTTGGCAGGAGGTTTACAGATCAGATGAAAGTAAATATTACAATAGTTTTGTTGAGTGCATTTAGCTTTCTAAATTCATTGCTTTTGAAGGATGCTACTAACTCCCAAGCTTTAGCACTGGAAGCATAAATAATTTTTTTTAAACAGAGGCCCTTTTCTCTTAAAGTGATGGCAAAACAAAAGATAATAACACCTTAAGGATGAATAATAAGAGTCGCTGGTGTTATCAGAATATGAGATAAAGAAAATAGACATGACTTATCCAAGAGTTAAAAAAAAACAGAAACAAAAGCAGCTAACTCATTTTTCTGAAAGTCACAATGATCATGCTGAAGGTCACAGGGATCATCGATGTAGAGCTGGAGTGGACTTTAAAAAGTAAGTCCAATCCTCTCATTTCATAGGTAAGAGAATTGAGGCACAGAAGAAGGTTAAGTGAGTTGTCCAAAACTACATAGGTGGTAAGAGGCAGATCTAAGAGTTAATTATGATTTTCTGATTTCAGAATCAGTACTCTTTCTATCACACAAATTACAACTGTGTTAAAAAAATTAAATTGACATAAAAAAATGATAAGAATAACAAAACCTTCTTAGTAAACAAAACATGAGCACAATAAATACAGTGCTGGTGAGTCTTACTTAAAAATAATACATACTAAGGATTTGTACCTTTCATCAGATTGCTTCTTATAGTCACACATAAGTAAAGTACAGTTTGTAAGATTATATATTTTATGAATGCAAGAAGAAACATATATTGTATTATCTTTTTCATTTTTTAATTCAAAATACTGCATAGTTAGAATCATGTTATTCTCTTTATTAGACACATTTTGAGAAATCATCAAAATTTCAATGACTTAGGAATATAAAGTTGAAAAATGTGGTATAAATGATGGTGATGATGGTGGTGGTGATATCCCTCTTGAAGCAATTACTATGACTTAGTTGGAAAGAGAAAAGCAATCTGGGAATCACTCATTTTATCAATAAATACAAAGATAAATGAAGAGGGTTAAAAAAAAAGGAGGGGTTTTCATTCCTGTTTCTAACTTCTTTTGGCAAATGGTTAAGGTCTTTTATAAGTAGTTTTGCTGAGAAATTGAGTCTTGTTAAAAAATACTCCTCCAGAGTGAAATGAAGCCAAGACAGGTTTCCTAAATACTTTTTGATGAGGGTGCCTTCCTTATAAAATTTACCTTCCATTTGTCCTGTGTGTGTTTATGTATATGTGTGTGTATATGTATACATACATACTCTATACAGATGTACACTATATATATGCATACATTTAAATATGCATTTATATAAAGCAAATACAATTATTTGCATTTTTTGTTCTCCCATTTGAATGGGAGCTTCATAAGGACAGGAACTGTGTTTTTTGTCTTTCTTTGGATGCTCAGTGCTTAGCAAAGTGCCTGGTACATAGAAAGTATGTAAATGCCTGTTGACTGATGACTGATGATTGATACCACAGTGGCATCAATATTGTAAATTCCATACACTTTGATACCAAAGCCTCAGGTTTGGATCCTTGAATTTCCAGAGAACAAGTATTGATGATATTTTAATGTTACTTTGATTGTTTTATGATATATACATATCTGTGTATACATATTTGTATATATATATCTGAATATAGGTAAAGAAACAGAAATCAATGTATATAAATATACTATAGTCAAATCTTGTCAAAATCTATCTAAGACCCTTCAAACTTCAAGTTTTATGATAAGTTTAATATCAAACCACTAAATCTGAACAATCTTTCTCTACCTTCAATCAAGCAGTAAAATGAATACATCATTAAATAGGAAAACATTTGCAAACATTAACAAAACTAGAAGGAGAGGGGCAGAGTAGTTGATGATCTGCTTAAGGTGGAAGAGAGAGCCATCCAGACAGAGTAGATACCTGACCTCTCAGACTTTTAAGACTCTGGGCAACAGGCTGTGTGCTTCTTTCTCATCCATTTTACACAAAAGTTTGGCCTGCCATGGCAAAGCTCTGTTTAATGCTGAACCATATGGGGTCAACTGCTTTCCAAATATATATGCCAAATTCCTACTTACAGAGTGCAATATCATTCAAATATTTTTAAAGGAGCATTCAGATCCTGTCCTCCAGCTTCCTGATAGGCCAGCAGAAAAATACGATGAGAAAGTAGAAATGGTGACCAGGGCTGCATAAGACTGCAACCAGAAGCAGGAAAATCGTTGGCAGTTCAAATTACAACCTGTTCCTGCACCCACTCCTCATTCTTCCAGAAAAAGTATTCTAAAGAATCCTGCCTCCTCAGCCACTAATGATAGTTTCTATGACAATGTGGAACAACTGCCTGGGGGCATTGCTGAGAATTCAGGGTTGCCAGGATAGATCTATGCCCCCCTCCCTTCTACCTGCTTCCTCTGAAAGCCAAGTATGACTTATCTCCTCAAATATTGAGCATAGAGACACTAGTATATATCAAGTGTGGGCCTGGTCTACGCAAAACCAACTGGAAATTTTTATTAAATGAAAATGCTCATGAACCTCACAGCCTGGAAATGAATACACAAAAGCAGGGCTGTGATCAATTTTGTCTTCCTGTGAATCAGACTCTTTAGAGAAATGACAAATGTAAGTATACTCTACTGTGTTTGAAATAAGGAGAATATTTAATTAAAGTTCCTTATAGGACCATTGGATGTCTAATTTCAATATTTTACTCAATAAAAATTAAATGCAAATTCTCTATAGGGGGGAAAACATCTCACATAATATATAAGATCTAAAACAACACCATTAATAAATACCAGATAATCTTGTAACTGATAAACTATTAATTAATACTTCCTGAATATTTTTTTAAAAAGTACCCTAGTGAAATTATGTATTACTTACGAATCCACATGGTTTTCAAAAGACAGGAGGATTGGGTACGGTGATGTCTTAAATGCACACTCAGCAATGGCTTCTATCACCTCCTAAAAAGTGAAAACATGTATATTCAACATTCCCACATTTTTAAGATCTGCATTTAATCTTCAGGGTTGCACATAATAACACGAATCCTCTTCTAGATAGGCCTGAAGAGAGGAAATACTCGTAAAACCACAAAGTAAGAGGATAAAGTACATTTTCATCTGAGACACAGATCCCTTCACCTTTTGTTAAGGAACATTTACTTTTCATTTGAGATCAATAGGGGAGGAGAGAGGACCGTGATAGGAAGCCTCTGACCAGAAGTAGGAAGGGATTTGTATAATAGCGAGTGACAAGCCCCTTCTTTGTAGGATATTTGATTAGTCCCCAGCATACCTTACACAGGGGAGAACTGTGGCAGAATTTCGACAAGAAATCTGCCAGGTAAAGCTGTGAGATTTACTAGAAGGTTCTGATCTCCCAATTAGGAAGCCCTCCTGAATTACCAGAAACCAGAGGGCCAGTCATTGGGCTGGAGCAGGTGATTAAGGCTAACCTATGCTGAGGGGTACACATGGAGAGAAGGAGTAAAAGTGGGAGAACTGCTGCGATTGTTCTACCCTTTCATGCTTCTTTTAAAAGTTGCTTCTGCAACCTCCACTTTCCCATCTACCACCACCCAGGAACAATATGAGGCCAGTCTTTGCTATTACAGCAGTGATCCAGTGCTTCCTGGGTAGGAGAAAAACAGCTGGTTCCGCAGTGCCAAATGTTACTAAAGTCCTTTAATCAATGATTTTTTTAGACTATTTGCAAGAACCTGTGTAATTTCACAAATTGTATCTCTATGCAGCTAGCTTAACTTTTAGATTGTTAATTAAAATTAGCCATTAATTTTAAAACAAAACAATGTATTTTTTTCAGTTATTTGAATGACTTTTTGATTGATTTGTTCAACATATAGTAGAAATACTTATGTGGGTGTGTCTACACATATCTATGTTCTCTAGGCCTCACAGCCAGATTGAATAGACAGCTGTTGATATAGCAGAATATGAAGAGGTCTATTGGACAATATCAGAATTACCACTTATCATTCTATTCTTGTCCTTTCATTCCTTTTGAAATGCCCTTCAGGATTGAACAGCCTAATGTAGATAGAAGTATTTCATGACTCAAAAATTGTACAAATGTAAGGTGTTTATTATTAGCAATAATAACTACAAATATTATTATTAGTATTTTCATGAGTGACCTATTAATAACAAAAGCTAACCTGTATATAGCACTTAAATATTTAAAAAGTGTTTTGCATACATTACTCGTTTGATCCTCACAATGATCCCATGTGATAGATGGCATTTATTATCCCAATTTTACATAGAGAGAAACTGAGGCTGGAAGGGGGCAGCAGGGATAAGTGACTTGTCCAGGGTCAGGTAGTAAGTGCATGAGTCAAAATGTGAAATCAGGTCTTTCTGACTTCAAATCCAACATTATCCACTGTCACTTAGCACCCATTAAAATGCAAATACCCTTTAAAGTTTCTAGTTTATTAGTCAGTACATTAGGTGTAGGACATCTTAGTTCACAACCAATGTTGAAAAAGCCATGTTGCATGAATGGGCAGCAAAGGGAAAGGAGGGAGGAGAGGACGTCTTCTGGAACTTCACAACTCTGTCGAGGGCAGAGCCTTGGTCACAGCTAAAGAACAAGATCACTTCAGATCACTTCCATTTCAGTTGGAATAACCTCAAAACTCAGGATTTTTTTTTTTTGAAAGGAAGTTTTTTCCTCCCATCTCTTTTTTATTTACTTTAGAATTCACCAAAATTATATTCACAGCCAAAAATGACATCTCACTCCAGAAGGGTTTCATAAGTGTTTGACAAATTCATCCTTAAATATGCAACTATAACTTTCTCTGCCTAAAGCTATGACTTTCATTAATATTCTCCATAATTAGAACAATCATGTACTATTTAAAAAGCAGTTATATTTTCTAAATTTATTTTCTATAAACTAAAATTACTGGCACAGGCACATTAGCAGCTCTCTGCACGTTATGGGGGAATTATTTCAGGCCAAAATGATTGTAGTAGAGACTTCTGTAGCTGAAATTAATAATTGTTAAAACATATGGAGCAGTTTCTAAAATCTCACTGGGGGAAAAACGGCCCTTTAAATTCTTCATTCTTGACTGACTATAGCAAAGCATATTTGAATATCCATTTCGTACATTTGTGTTCATGTTGGTATGAAATAATATTTTGAATTAATTATTAGTGTTTCTCTTGAGGAAAGAAGTCTTATTTCCAGATATACTCAATTTAACTACCCAATTAAATTGGATACATTTTCAGAATACTTAAAAAAAAACATTTCATCTAGTTTTCCATCTTGAGCAATTTCTACCTATAGGAAATCATATGAACCACATGGGATAGGATAGAAAATTCTATGAAGAAAGAGGCCAGAGAAGATTTAAATAGAAAGAAAATCAAATAGCTAGAAATAGACATTGAAGACCAGAAGTATTCCAGAATAATCAAATGAAGACTTTTGGCTGGCAGTCTATCATACTGGCTTTGTTTATTCTGTTGCAATAGAACTCAGGTCCTTCCCTGGGTGGGGGCAACCCTTATGGGCCCCCTTCAGAGGGTGCAAAACATTGGCACAACGTTTTTCAGATCCTAACACTTTTCATACCCCCATACATTGTGGTACATATTGGATATCTGGTACAGAAACTGAGGAAGATAAAAAGCATTTCCTTTTATAGCCCAAGACAAACTCGGCAATAGTGTGTTCTAGTAATCCCATTGCACTGGCTCTGTGCCCTCCCAAGCGTCTAGCAGGAAATATCTTCTCTGTGTCTCTCTTCACCCATTTTCCTTCAGCCACACTGCAAATAGATTTTTATGGGGGGTAGAAGTGACTGTTATCTTTGTTGTTCAGTCGTGTCCAACTCTTTGTGACACCATTTGGGGACTCCTTAGCAGAGATACTGGAGTGGTTTGCCATTTCCTTCTTCAGTTCATTTGACAGGTGAGGAAACTGAGACAGCATTAAGTGACTGGCCCAAGGTCACACAGCTAGTGTCTTTTAAACTATTTGAACTCAGGTCTTCCTGACTCCAAGCCGAGCTCTCTACCCACTGATCCACCTGGCTGAATATTATATTGCTTCCTAATTCCTGCACCTGGTTCTGCCCATAATGTATACCAGCCCCACATCTTTTCAAAACTGTGGTTTAAGACATGAACTCTAATGCATGACTAGGGGTGAGGAGAAGCCCTGAACAAATTGTTTGGATAGAGATTTCCTGAATGAATGAGAGTCTGTGACTTCAATTCCTATGCTCAGGATTTTATTGAGAAGAGAAGAAATCAAACTTTTCCTTAGCATGTGGTAGCTTGTTCTGGAATCTAGTCACCAAGTATGAACTGGAAATGTAATTATGAAGTGGAACTTCAGAAACCAACAAATAGAAACTCAATCAGGGTGTGACTCAGCCATGATTGAAGAACTACTCCTTCGGCTGAGTGGAGGAGAAGAATCACTCCAATTTAATGTGATGGTAATAGTAGAGAAGCAAATGCGACACAGGAAAAAAAATGCTAAAAGTAATGTCTTTGAAGGGACTCAAAGAATTCAAGGATTTTGAATTTTAAAATTTTCATGTAAATAACTTTCACATCATAACTGAAATTTAGGTTATAGGAAGTATAGTCTAGGAAGGATGTTTCCACAGTCACATCTGGAAGAGTAGAAACAAAGGGCAAGTCCCTTGGTTTCCCAGTTCAGCAGTCTGTCCATTATTATCTTCTGATTTCCTCACCATTTTCATCTACTCAAATTATTCAACAGAATTGTGGGCAACAGTAGTGCCAAGGTTACGCAAATGCATTTTTTCGCTGGCATTTCCTAGAAATCTCCATTAGTTCCAAGAGTGCTTTAGAAGAATTCACTGAATGAATGGGTTATGAAAGCAAAAAGAGAAAAATAGGGGAATGAAACAAATACGTATTGACTTTCTTTAAAAGACAATGCAAAGAATAAAGTGTTGCTGTATTCTAGTGGGAGACAGGCGCATTTGCAACGTTGGATCAGAGGATCACTATACTGTGATAAAGTGTTGTCAGACTTTTGCAGAGGGATGGAAGGGTAGTGGTGGTGGTGAATTATAGAAACAGTTAAAAATGACTAATGAGTCTATTAAGTGCTACCAATGATTACCAAAGAAAATTTTATTTTATATTATTTATCAACTCCCATGTGCATCCTTGTCTAGCTTACTTATACTTGGTATATTCTTTTTTTTTTTTTTGCTATTGGTGTTTTTTTTTAAGTGTTTGTTTTTATTAATTTTACTGTTTACTTTTAGTTTACAAGATTCAGTTCCACAATCCTTTGAGTTTCAAATTCCCCCACCTTCTCCACGGTGGCATGCAATCAAGTACAGGATCTGCAAATACTTTCACAATTAGACATTAGTTTGGTTATAAAGAAGGATTGTAATGGATGGAATGAACAATGGGAAAGAGGAAACAAAACCAAACATGAAAAAGAAAGAGAGCATATACCTGGTATATTGTAAGGTGCTTGGGATCTGCTGATTCTAGACTGTGCCTTCTGTAAGAGGCACAAGCTCCCTTTATCTTCCTGAGTATATAACAGTGTAAGCCCTTGTTGATCACTTGGTCACTTGTGTCCAACTCGTTAAGACCCTGTGGACCATAGAATGGCAACAGAGTGCATATGGTTTTCTTGGCAGAGCTACTGGAATGGGTTGCCATTTCCTTTTCCACCTCATTTTACATATGAGGAAACTGAGGAAAAAGGGTTAAGTGACTTGTTTAAGGTCATACAGTTGGTAAGTGTCTGAGGCCTTACTTGAACTCAGGTCTTCCTGATTCCAAGCCTGGAGCTCTATCTACTGAGCCACCTGTCTCCAAGGCAAAGAGAGATTAAGTGACTATGCTCAGTCACACAGCTAATAAATGCTTGAGGCTAGATTTGAACTACAGTCTTTCTGACTCCAAGGCCCCCTGCTCTTTCCACAGAGGCATCTGATTAACTCCCTTCTAACTAGATCCCAAAGGAGTTTTGGCACATCCTGAAGGAATATAGAAGAAATTCCCCGGTAACTTTTATCTGATTAATACATTTCTTCTCTTTATCTTATATTCCAATATCAATAAATTATATTTGTGCAAGAACCCATAGGGAAACATTATATATAATCAGTAAGTGATATTTTTTCACTAATCATTTTTGTGTAATTGCTTTTCGCACAGTTTTGAAAAATGAAATTCCTTAGGCTTAGCAGTATTATATTTCTTTTTATTATTTCTAAGTAACTTTCAGGGGGGGAAAAGCTCAAAAAATAAACTTACAAAATACCGAATTATTATCTGAGAATGGATTACTTGCATTCGAGTTCTCTTCAGCCACTACAAACTTTGTCTAAGCTGGATGTTCTCCTTAGCCAACGTATTCTCCTATTCCAGTGTTATTTTGGGGATTATCTTTCTGTTTCCCAGACAGCAGTCAAACCTAAAGCCAAATTACAAGCATACATATATGGAACTGTGATTTCATATGCACATGGAATTCCTCTTTGATGAAATTCCCTTTACCATTGAAGACAACTTACATTCTTAAGAGAGTTGCCCAGAGTATTGAGAGATTAAGTGACTTACCCAGGGCCACACAGACAGTATATATCAGAAGCAAGATTTTAACCTAGGTCTTAGTAGCCTTAAGGTCAGTTTTCTCTATCTTCTAGGCTACACTGTTTGTCTCTCTCTCTCACACACAGACAACAATATTTTATTACATACATACATATTCACATACAGAACTGGACATGCCTTGCGCAGAGCTATTCTACCTGCTTCTACCTAACCATCTGTGTTAGTTTAGTGCTTGCACGTTTTGGGAATGATAAACTCCGTGGCTGCTTGTGGCAGTGCTAAGGACTCAGATACTTTGGGGCTGATGAAACAATCACCTCGTTGGCTAATAATCAGGAAGAGTTAATGAATCAGTGGACTTTAGAAACCTCCTATTTTCCTTCCATCCTCCAAGGGGCATTAAACAATACTGGAATTTCCTGTGAGGGGTGTGGATGGGCTGGTCCTCCACCAACACCCTGGCAGGATATCTACTATTGTTACGTGGCAGCTAGAACAGGAGGTCTCAGTTAGATGAGCTTGATGCTGGGTCTCTGGCCTCCTTTTCTACTTTGTAGTTCTTGGCCTGACTGTAGGTAACTGAACACTGATCTCAAGGTGGACATGATCAGGCTTGCAGGTGACCATGTGAGTTGAAGTGGCTTGCCAGAAAACATTCACCTCAAAAATATACAGAACAGAGCCAAGGTTAGGAAGGAAAATGTGTATTCCACACTCCTGGCAAGTGCTTAACGATTTGATGTTTTAAGTATCAATTTGTAATAGTGTAATAGTAATTACTTCTGCTTGTTTAGCTTATTCATTTTTTTATCAATATTCTTTTATGAAAGCCTTTTGTGTTAAGGGTTTTTTAACATTCAAGAAGTAAATAACTCTCTCCCATGTGACCTACATTGTAAAATAAGTACCTTTGGGGACATCTTAGACATAAGACAAAATGAAACTTTTTTGTAGTTTTTGCACAGGGTGCTGGGAAAAAAGTATAAAAATAGTTTGGCCTTTTTTTCTAGGCAGTTAATTCCTATGGGATTGAACCTGTTCCACGTGTCCCTGGGTCCAGATCTAAGAGAATCCCCTTAGTAAAAATCAAGAGGGTATAGTACCCCAACCCTTTGGACCTGGAAGAGGTTCTAATTGCTAGCTAGTAGTCAACTAGGATCCATCATTTTGTGTCACTTGCTGTTTCATGGTGGCCATCTCAGCCATTCTGGATTCAGGGATCTGAACCTAACTTCCTTTTGAACCATCAAAGGTAATGGAAGCCAACACTCAACCTTTTAGAATGACACATCTATCTCACAGAACTAACTGACACATGTTTACCTGTTTTGGATCTGCCCTTTTTCACAAAGAAAACAGAGTTCTTCCTAAGAATAATACTAGCTTCTCCAGAATGATCAGGAAATTATCTTGTCTGTAAAAGATGACTTTGGAGACCATACCATGAACCTTCTGGCCAATGGTGTCATCACAGAGCCTAACAGCCCATATATATCAGCTGAAGTGGTGGTTCCAAAGAAGAATAGAAAGATTTTATATGTGTGTAGATTATTGAACCTTGAACAAAAAAACAAAAGTGGATCATGATGTATATTGCACCAAGAGTTAAAGATGCCCTGGACTGAGAGGCAGCCAGTGGTTCTCCACATTGAACTTGTACATTGGCTGCTACCAGATTGCTATGAGAGAGGAAAATAAGAAGCCTAAATCTTCCCAGCTGGATTTTTGCCAATGTTAGCATATGCCCAAAAGCATCATTGTGGGGTACTATCTACACATCAACAACTAATGTAGAAAGTAGTTGGAGACATGAACAAGTGTTTGTGAACTTTAACAACATTGCTATCTTTGAAAAGATTCTAGAAAAATATTAGGAGAGTCTGGTGAAAATAAGGGATGAGCTAAGCAGGGAATCTTGAAACCCTTATCATATTTTTTAAGGCATAAAATAAAATGTGCAGGGTTATTGTTGAATCATAGCGTCCCAGCCCCTCTGCTCATTCATTTCAGCCTCTTGCTAGAAGGGTATTCTTATGGTTAAGCCACTGCCCTGCTCCACATTCCTCAGTCCTTATTATGTAATTTAGAAAATACCACCTCTTTACTGCTCCTTTAGATAACAATGCACAAAGAACAATGGTTCTTTGTCTCATATGATATATAAGACTGGACCCACAGTCAGAGTATGGAAGCCCTCACTGTGCACTGCACACACCAAGTATGGAGATCACAATTGAGACTATACTTGCTAAACACCTATTTTCTCCCTCACCTTGTGAGTTTGCTACACTACATTACAAAAGAACAAAAGGTTAGTAAAAATAAAAATTCTATATTTTCCCATTTAACTTCATGGACTTGAGATCTATCTATGGACATCCAAGGGGTCTGTGGACTCCAGATTAAGAACCCCAGAAATTGAGATAAATGCCCTTAAGTTTTCAATTGACAAGTGCCACTTTTGCAGAGCGTCTGTTAAATAAGTTAATGAAATAGCATCAAAAGAAGTACGAGTACCATTCCAGAGGAAATACAAGCGGTGTTGACTTGGCCATGTCAATAGCGCCTTTGAGATACAGGGGTTTTTCTGGAATTTTGTGATTAATGCAATTTTTTTTCAAGGACTATTATGCTATTATCAAGTTACTGAATGACCACTCAGGTACAGAGGTACAAAAACAGAATGGAAAAATATGAGAAGTCATCTTAAAACCCTCAAAGCACTTTGAAGATGAATAGATGGACATATGTGGATAAACTTTCCAAGATTTGATCAACTGCTTCATACACGTGCCATTGTTGGCCTATGCAAATACAATGAAAACTTTTTGTTTTGCATACAGATGCTAATTTGGAAGTCTTAGGAGCTGCCTTATGCTGAAAGGGTGATGGTCACCAGACCAGCTGCATTTGCCAGAAAAGACCTCACTGACATCAAGAGTCATTACTCCCTTTACAAGCTGAAGTGCTTGATTTTGAAGTGGTTTGTTGCTGAGGGGTTCAAAGACTTTGTATATGCAGGAAATTTGCAATAACAGACTGACAACAATCCACTGACATATTCTGACCAGGGCCAAGTTAGATGCTGCTTACCAGGCATCTCTGTCATCACTAGCCAATTACAAATTCAGAAAATAGCATTAAACAGGATGGAGGAGAGTGCAAAATGCAGATGCCCCATCCTGAAAGCCACAAATTACCAAAACTGCAGTTAGATCTGAGAAAATACTGAGTCAAGGTCATTTGTAACAAAGAATTGGATTACAAGCAAATGGCAGGACAACTGAAAGTCTGAACATTCATCAGATAACACGTCAGTAGACTCTATGCACCAATCTTTTTTGCTCAGAAACTGAAAAGCATGAGCTGAAATAAAACTGAAAGAACAAATACAAGCCAAGAAGGCTGTGATGCCTAAAGACTCAATTCATGGTCCCTTGAAACAGTGGTATACCTAGCTTGTCATATAATTTTTAATACTCTTTCCATTCATCACAATTATTTTCAGTAATAATCATGATATGAAATTAATTATGACCAGAAAGAAAAAAATTGAAAATTTTTTTTGTTTTGTCTTAAGACATAAAATCATGCCAGTAAGTAAAATAAAAAAAACTATCACAGTACAATAATACATACATAATGCATATATACATATATGTGTGTTTACAAGTATATATGTATATATATATACATATGTACACATACTGTGGTACAAAGATGAAAGGAAGTGATGGATTAATATTCTTAATTACATTAAGGTAATTTCCTAGGGCTGTTTCTCCCAATATAGATATTCCTCTAAAGCTGTGGATTATTGCCCATCATCAGTTTGCAAGAATTTCTGAGGCTAGATTTTAGGGGTCTAGATTTTGGGGAGTTTCTGCTATCTCCCTCCTACCAGTTTTGAGAGATTCTGGTTCTTATTTCAGCTGAAATCTAGCTGTAACTCCTGGGTCAGAGGCATATTGTCTCTGTCTTCACACCTGATAAGCCCACAGGCTTATCTACCCCAATCTTGGCTGTCCATTCCTGCTGCTTTCCTTTAACAATTGTTGGGAAGGCAATTTCTTCTCCATGGACTCTCTTCTCTCATTAGAATTTCCCTCCCCAATTTACCTTATTAGTACCTACACCCCAGATAGAGTAACACCTTTAGGTTGCCCTTGGCATGCCATTGCCTTGAGGCTACCCTGATGTCTAAAAAATCGTAAAAATTGGACCAGAAATCAAATACTATAACAGATTGTCACTGAACACGCAGATGGTATCAGGAAGCAGATGGAGCTACCCAGTTCATGTTGCTACATGGCCCTGAAAGATATATGAGATGACTTTGGACATATGGGTCAAGAAAGGACCTTAGGGTTAATAAGAAACAGACTCTGATGATCCAAGATGAATGCAGATGTAACCAAGAAGTGTTAGATGTTCACAATATGTGCAAAGAAAAGTATAATGAAATTATGCTAGATATTTGGTTAATAGAAATGCCAGCAGACCCTTAGCATACTGTCTCTAAAAATAATAGGAAGAACATAAGCTATGGCTTATCAGCAGTAAATGACCATTCCATAAGGCATATCCATCCAAAAACCTGAAAAGGTCCCATGGTTGCCAAAGTGTTGAAAGAGAAATTTTTCTCAGTATATGACTTTCTACAAGACTATATTCAGACCAAGACAGAAATTTGAAAATACAAAACTCAAGGAGATAGTAGCTATGGCTGGCGTCAAGACATCTTGAATTATATCTAACTACCCCCAAGGGAACTCATAATAGTATATTTCAACTACATATGCTAGGATTCTGAGATCAGAACAAAAACTGCAGCAGAAACAACATGGAGCTTTTCTATACGCATGCAACTCTACCATGATTAACACCAGTCTCTATGATGTTTGGACATGGGTTATCCATATTTATTTTAAATTCTATTTGTACTTTTTATTGACTTTGGTGACTGCAAGGATAGAAAGACTGCCTACACACTATGACAGTCCATCCCTTACCTAAGAGAGAAAACGAAACAAGTTTACTTTCTAGCTACAACTTCAGCTCAGAAGAGTAACTAAAGAAACAAATCATAGTAAATTCATTGTCAATGTTTTCGATGGTGTAACTGAGTTTTGCTTGAGAAATCCTGGTATTCAGAAGACATACAAGAGTTAGTGGATCAATTGAAAGCTATTCTAAGCTGAGCTATAAAGAGACCAGGCAGCCTGCCTGTTTAGAGAATTGCCCTTGGGACCGACATATGCCCTTAAAAGACAATGCAGAATAACCACTTATTGTCAATAGGTAGTGAGTTGGTTAGATTCTCTGATGGGTAGGAAGAGACTGATAAGTACTTATTTTGAAAAATATTTTCAGAAGGAATTTTTCCTAGGGTTAAAACACTTGTTCATACTGATTATCCTTATTTCCTCTTGTTTAATAAGAATTTCCTTGCCTCATATAATTACTGTTGTTGTATGGCTGACCAGCCAGCTGGTAATTACTTACTAGGCAGACATATCACTCGGCAGAAGGTACTCCTTTTTTTTCTTTTGGTCTATGATGGTGTTAAAAGCTCTAGAATAAGCTTCATGATAGCATATAGAATTGCCAGACATCAAGAGTTACAAGGAGTAGTACATGTCATATAGTCTTAAATGTGCAGAGGGCTAAGGACTCAAAGTATGGTAGATCCAAGAGATCATGAGGAACCAACATAGGTTCATCAAAAGCAAGTCAGATGAAAGTAACCTTGTTTCTATTTTTGGACAGAATTACTAGATAGGTAGACCAAAAGAATGGGACAGTCATAAAATATGGCATACAAATATACATGCATACCATATGATTAAATGAGAAAACATATTCAGTCCTCTGTGAAACTCAAGCACTACCTGAATTCTGATAAGCAACTTATATATCTAATTTAATGAGGCATTGCAAAAAGTTGCTCAGAATATCACTATGGATAAGATCTAGAACTGTGGCATATAATATATGCAAGTTAGGTAGATTTAAAAAGATTGAACCCAAAGAAAGACAATTCATGTAACAACTTCATCCTGAAGGAAGTTCTCTACTATGCTTCAAATGATTTGTTTTTAGCCCTATGCTTATTAAATCTTTGAAAGGTGTGATAGGTGGCTATCAAGTTACAAAAAATGTCCTGACAAGCTAGAATGATAGGCCTTATCTAACATACGAAATTCAGTAATTATAAATCTATGGGCTAAAAATATCAATTTTTTACTAATATGGAATAGATAAGATCTAGTTAGAAAACATGGCAGTATAGGGGACAATAAACTTAAAATGAGTCAACAGCGTGTAATGGCAACCAAAAAAAGCAAATTTCATTTTGGGCCACTTTAATAGCTGCATGGTACCTAGAATGAGAGACTTGAGAATTCTTCTGTAGTTTGCCCTAATCAGACCATATCTGTAGTACTGTGTTTAGTTCAGTATGTTGCATTACAGTAAAGATGCTCACAAAATACAGAGCATCCAGGGAATGGTAATCAAGATGATGAGGGGATTCAAAACCATACTATGCAAAGACAGACCAAAATAATCTAGGCTATTTGTCCTAGAGGACAAAAAAGATCTAAAGAGGACAACAGCAGTCTTTAATTTTTGAAGCCCTATTATGAAAGTGAGATAAGTTTTGCTTGGTCCCAGAGGGTAGAACTAGGGCTGATGCTCAGAGGAATGTGCAAAATTAGTTCTCCTCTCCTCTTTTCTCCTTCCTCCTCCTCCTCCTCCTCCTCCTCCTCCTCCTCCTCCTCCTCCTCCTCCTCCTCCTCTTCCTCCTTCTCCTCCTTGTCTGCCTCTGCCTCTTCCTCTTCTCCTCCTCCTCCTCCTCCTCCTCCTCCTTCTTCTTCTTCTTCTTCTTCTTCCTCTTCTTCTCTCTCTGTCTCTCTCTCTCTGTCTCTCTCTCTGTCTCTCTCTCTCTTTTTCAGAATTTGAGCTGTCACAATTTAGAATGGGTTTCCTTGGGGAGGGGAAGAATTGTTAACCACTGGAAATCATCAAATGAAGGCTGAATAAGTAGTTCTTAGGGATCATATAAAACCAGTTCCTGTTCACATGTGGACTGGACTTTGGTGACCTCCAAAGTCTCTTACATTTTGTTACTCTGATCTAGGACAAGGAATGATTAAGGTAAAAGAAAAGGAAGGATAGGAAACTTTATTAAAAATGAATCTATCCATTTATTTTGCATCTTACTATTTTGATAGAAACTTTTTAGCAGGTGATTTGGAAATTTATGAGTTATCACTAATGAAATTAAAGTGACTCGCCCTAAGGGGTGACTCAGGTAGCACAATTAGTAGAACCAATGGCTTGTCAGGAAAATATAAACTCCTTGAGTGAGGGTGGGGGTGGGAGAGCAGGAACTATCTTAAGACTTCTTGCTAGAAAGACAATATTTTATGTGAGAAACAGGAGTAGTTTAGTTAATCATTGGAGAAGTGTACTACTCCCCATACCCTTCATACTATAAATTAGCAAACTGACCTGTTTTGTAAGTCAGTTTCTAATGAATTTGATTAACACAATTAAAGTAGTTGATTGTAGGACCTGAGAACTGATAAAAATCTTGTTTTATCACCTGAAAAACTGAGAATCAGGACCGAAACCTATGCTGATCCTTTGCTGAAGTTTGAAATGTAGACTTTTAGAACTATCAAATAATACAGACATCATCAAATTCAAAATTGTCTCTTTAAGAATGAGATTCCACTGTCCTACCCATAGAGATAGGCTTTCCCATCAATCAAACTATTCATCATACCTTAAAAGAGATTTCCGTCGTCATGGTGAAACCGTGGGTAATGACGGGTTCTTCTTCTGCTGTTCGTCCCTTCCAGCAGTCCAGCTCCACACAGCGACATCCAGACAAGAGTACTTGGCGATACATCTCTACTGAGGAGTTGCCAGCTAGCTGGCCAGCTGTGGAAGAACAAGACTGTGAGGCCAGGGCAGTCAATAAAAAGGAAACAAACAAACCAAAGGTAGCGTAGACAAGGTCTTTTAACACTATGTGAAAAGATACTTCTCAAAATGTTCCCAAAAGACTATTCCAATGAATGATAAAGAGAACCTTGACACTTCAATTTTATCTCCCCTGTTCATGAATTCCTGAGCTCTATCAAGGGATACCACCATCCTTCAAATCACTTGTTTTAAAACTTCAATTATCCCCTCTTTCTTTTCCCTCACTCCCACTATGCAATCAATTGGCAAATCTTGTCAATTCTCTCTCTGTAATATCTACTACATTTCTCTTTCTCTGAATTTATTCCTCCTTTCTCTGAATTAGGGGTATCATCCTAATTTAGGATCTGATTACTTCTTGCTTGAACTATTACAATAGGCTCCTAATTGGTTACTCTGATCCCAGTGTCTCCACTCTACAATCCATCCTCCACTCAGTTGCCAAACTTTATTTATTTATTTTCCTTTTTTTATTTTTTTTTATTTTTGGAGGGGGGAAGGCAGGGCAATTGGGGTTAAATGACTTGCCCAAGGTCACATGGCTAGTAAGTGTTAAGTGTCTGAGGCCAGATTTGAACTCAGGTCCTCCTGACACTAGGGGCAGTGCTCTATTCACTGTGCCACTTAGTCACCCCACCAAATTAAAATTCCTAAAGTAGAGTTATCCTTTGATGGACATTTTAAGTCTTTTCCAATCTGGTTCCAGTTTAGCTTTCCAGAATTACTGCCCATTTATCTGTTTCATATACTCTATGTTCCAGCCAAACTGGCCTATTTGCTCTTGTGCCATGTATTTTAAAATCCCTAGCTCCCCACATGACTCAGCTAAAGACTCCCTTACATAGAGTCTCTTTTGACCCTTGCTACCACACTGACTTTGTATTTATTTTGTATATGTTGTTTCTCCCAAGAGAATATGACCAGAGACTATTTGACTTCTGTCATGATTGCCCCATAGCAGGTGTTTCATTAAATGCTTGTTGAGTGAATGTCTCTCTGTTCACTGCTAATTTTTAAAATTTATTTAATTTTTATAATTGTTTATTGACCTGCTTTATTTTTACATCACCTTTACTTCTGAATATAGTCTTCTTTCTTCCCCTCCCCATATAAGTCATCTATTGTAATAGTCATTTAAAACAACAATAACTTACATTGACATCAAGCTTTATAGGATGCTTCATAGGATCTTATATCAATAGATCCATGCTTAATCAATATCCTTCATGCTAACATGTTAACATTTTGGGACTTAAAAGTAGCATTTTTTCCTTTACCTCCCAAGGATCAGCAGATGGAAGAAAGAACTTTGATAATTGCAGAGAATGATAACTTGGAAGACACTGAGCTGGGTCCAAGAAAAACAAAACAAAACAAACCTTTACCATGCACAGCTGCTTGCTAAATTACATTCTTCTCCTATCTCACCTCCCATACTTCTCCTCAATCCCACTGGAAAACCAAACAAAACAACTATAATAACTATAAACAGTCAAAAACAAATTCCCATGTTGTCCATGTAAAAAATGTGTCTCATTTTGCATATTCGTTTATCACATCTTTGGCAGAAGATAGGTAACATTTTTTATCCTTGATCTTCTGGAGTCATTGCTAGACATTGCATTGATCAGGCAGAAGTTTCCAGTCTTTCAAAATCATGCATTTTAAATGTTGTTATGGTACAAATTGTTCTCCTGGTTTTACTTACTTCAACCTGGATCATTTCATATAAGCCTTCTCAAATTTCTCTGAAAACATCCTTTTCATCCTTTTCATAATTTCTTGTAGCACAATACTATCCCATGCTATTATTCACTTGATATAATTTGTTCAACTATTTTCCTTTTGATAGGTTTATCCTTAATTTCAAATATTTGACACCACAACAAGAACTGCTAAAATATTTTTGTGGTCCACTACCCATTTTAGCTATCAAATGGATCTTCATAATGTGCAGGTGTGACTCATGTCACCTCCATGTTTAACAAACTTCACTAGTTTCCTATTACCTCTAGGAACGAAGATAAACCGGTTGTGAAAGTCTTTTATCACTTGGTCCATCCTTATCTTTCCAACATTCTTAAACATTACTCACCCCTTCCTATGTACTCTGCAATCCAGTGACATTAGCTTCCTTCTTATACCTGACATTTCATTTTCCAGCTCTGGGCATTTTCATTAGCTGTCCCCTATGCCTGAATTTCTCTTCCTTTTTGTCTCTGCCTGCTAATTTCCCTTACATTCCTAGGAACATCAGCTAAAATTCAACCTTTTTCATGAAGCTTTTCTAGATTACGCTTAATGCCAGTGCCTTCTCCCAAGATTCTCCCCAACTTATCCTGCATATGTCTTGTTTATACATAGTCGTTTCTACGTTGTCTTCCCATTAGACTGTGAGAGTTTTGAGAGAAAGCATTATTTTTGCATTTCTTTGTATTCTCAACATTAATCACAGAGCCTGTCACAGAGTAGTTGCTTGACAGAGTTTTTTTAACTTGACTACATTAGTACTGCCCCATTTTTGTTTGATCTCTTGGGGACACAGGGATAATATTGGTATTATTCGGTCTAGGATTATGCATAGTTTAGTGATTTGGGGGCCATAGTTCTACACTGTTTTCCAGAATGACTGGATCGGTTCATAGTTCTACTAATAGTGCATCAGTATGCTTTAAGCCATATTTCTAAAGTAAAAAGGAAGATGAGTTTTTAAGATAATTTTTACATTGAGTGTATCTATATCATTGGGCTTTGCTATTACAAGGAACACTAACGAGTGGATGGGATCATTTGCTCCTAGAGTTATGATTTATGGAATGGTATGATTTTCTTAATCATTTTTATAACAGATTTTTATTGAGATTATATTGTTAATATATCCTCACTATAGTTCAACATATACAATGTTAAGAGATTGTGTGCATGTGTGTGTGTGTGTGTGTGTGTGTGTGTGTGTGTATGTGTTAAATAAGGCTACTTACACCATCCTGGAAATTCTCATATAAAGTTCTAAATGAACAGTGGAAAATGTTGGGTATTTCAAAAATTATTATTCAAAAATTATCCTCAACCTACAAAGTTAATATTAGTACCATACAGATAAGCCTGGCACTATATTTCCCACTTCTATTTTCATTCCTTCTGTATCAAACTTACAAGAAAGTAAAAAGCATTTATCTATAGGAAATTCAGGTAGAATTATTATGCTCCACCAATAAATACAGGGATCCAGGAAACACATACACACACACACACCATGGAACAATGAGCAGAGATAGAGTACATTGGAGTTTTTTTAGCTTGAATATAAGACGCAGATATATGTTTCCACAACGATTTATTTTCAGACCTAGCCATTTGTGCCAGTGTTTATCTTGAGATAGTAAAAAATAGTCAAAATTAACCCTTCTCTCTCTAAAAATAATCCATGAAACACACTGCCTTTTTCAACAGGACTGTTCAAGAGGCCTGTTATAATATTTAGAGAAAATGCAGGATAATTTATTGTGGAATAATACCAAAAGAATTATCTACTAGTAACTAGGTGATCATAGAACCCAAGGACTAGAAGAAATTTCTGAGATAATCTAATCTAATTCACTTTTTCAAAATAGATTAACAAATTGAGGCCTAAACAGATAAAATGATGGACCCATTGCAAGTTCCACTATTCTGCTATATTCATTGTAATAAGAAGTATAAGAATAAGACAGGCTTTCATCTTGCTCTTGCAGGGAAGCTAAAATATTTCTGGTTATTTTCTTTGAACTACGAGTCTTTCAAATACAGGATACTCTAGACCCAAAGAAGGCTAATTCTAGAGATCGTACAAATATGCAGTATATGTACCCTAGACAGAGTTACACTTTCTCTCTTGAACTCTCCCCTTTTTTGGTGATTTTTAAATTCTTCTAATTATTTCAGTGAAGATGTTCTAAAAGGTTTTCTGTATTAAGCAATAAAAAATGATAAACTGTAACCCAGAGATGATCTCTCCGTTATCTGAACTTTCACTTCATACTGTGCCTTCTTTTTCATAATTCTAATTCATTCTCCCCCTGTATGCCAAAACATAGGTCTGACCATACCATGACTAATCAATAAACTGCAGTGATTCCCCATTACCATTGCTATTGTTCAATCAATTTTTTAGTCATAACCCTATTTGGGGTTTTCTTGGCAAACATACTGAAATGATCTGCCTTTTTCCTTCCCTATCACCACTAGGATTTAATCTATATTCCACTGGAATATAAATTCTTCACAATCTGGTTCATTCCTAATTTTCCAGTCTTCTTACACTTTGTACACACTATTGGTCAACCCATCATTCTTTATACATTAGGCTCCATCCCCATCACTATTCCTTTGTACTTGCTATTCTCCTATGGGCAAACACTACCTTCACAGGACCCCTTTTCCTATACCCCTTACCTCCTCTCCAGCTGTGCCTTCCCCGCTAAGATTTCCTTCCATTTACATTATATGTACTGTGTCTTCTACCACCTATTTACTTACATGCTATCTCAACCACTAGAATGTAAGTTCCTTAAGGGCAGATTCCCATGTTCCCCCCTCCCCCCCATCTTTATTTTCTCATTGTTTTGCCCAGTTTCTGGCACATACTAAGCACTTAATATATGTTTATTTATCGATTAGCTTATGTGCTTAGATTCCCAATCAGGAACTGGGAACTGGAAGAGACCTTTGAGACTATTAAGCCTAAACTGCTTTCAGCTGTGCTGCATTTTAATTTTATTTGTTTGTGTGTGATTTTTTTTATTTTCCTCTTTAGACTATAAGACCCTTGAGGGAAAATTTAATGAATTTTTTAGCTTAAAAAATACATTCAGAGTCCCTTATGGGGTTGGGGAGGGAAATAACAGTCTCAGATGCTACTTAAAAATCATAGCCAGTTTTCAGATATATGGTGAGCGGCAGAACTGTGTTAAAACTAGAAATACTAGTCAATAGGTTTTTACCACCATACATCTCTGATTGGCTGACTAGAAGTTATAGTTTGAATGATTTCATAATATTTCTGCCTTTGAGCCTGTGGCTGTTTGTCCTAAGAAGTAGATTTCGTTGTTGTTCAGGCATTTCAATTGTGTCTGACTCTTTGTGACCCCATTTGGGGTTTTCTTGGCAAAGATACTATAGTGGTTGTCATTTCCTTCTCCAGCTCATTTTATAGATGAGGAACTGAGGTAAACAGTGTTCAGTGACTTGCCAAAGGTCACATAGCAATGAAGTGTCTGAGGCCAGATTTGAATTCAGGAAAATGAGTCCTCCTTACTCAAAATCCAGCACTCAATATTTACCACTTACCTTCCCCAAAGAAGTAGATAAATACTAACCATAGAATTATGGATTTAGATTTGGAAAGCACCTTAGAAGTCATGTAGTTTAAGTGGTTAATTTCAGGCACCTGGATGGTCCAGTGAATAGAGTGCTTGATGCGGAGTCAGAAAGACATGAGTTCAAGTCTAGCCTCAGACACTTAATAGTCATTTTACCTCTTTCTGCCTAAATTTCCTCATCAGCAAAAATAGTACCTGTCTCCAAAGGTTGTTGTGAGGACCAAATGAGATATCTCTAAAGTGCTTTGCAAATCCTTTAAGTCCTATAAAATGCTAGCTATTGCTGTTATTATACAAATGTAGAAACTTAGGCTTAGAGACATTAAGTGGCATGACTCAAGTCATACGGATTTTAAATTATAGAGGCATAATTTGAATCTGGGTCCTCTGAGACCAAAGGTAGTCTTTTTTTCTATAGCATGATATTGGAGTTCCATAGTTTGTTGTGTTTAAAATAAGATTTTTTAAAAATTCTTTACTCCACACCTCTAACACATTGTTATTTAATGATTAGTATCATTCAATTCTAAAACCTTTCATTAAAAAACCATTCTTCAACTAAAAGCTATCCTAAGAAGTTGTATAAAACAATTTCAGAAAATCTGCACTCCACATTTTTACCCAGTAGATATTGCAAGGACAAAAATTAGATATTAAATATAGATTTCTATGTAAGTAAGCTATTCATCTTTCTCCATAGTATTTAGTTCTAGATAAAAAACATTTTGGAAAGTAAAAAAAAAAAATGAAACAAAATAAACAAAATATCCTTCTCAGGAGCCCTTAATTTTCCATATGAAAAGTTCCTTTCCAATACATCAATGGCCAATGAAAAATAAGAGATACCAATGAAAGTTGAAAAAATGACTTTGCAATACATAATTCCTTCCATGGAAAGCATGTAGGGCAAAGAATATAGTATTAGAACCACTTTATTCTACCCTTTTAACATAATCTTTATATACAAGTCACAAAATATGTCTTTCAGTATAACCAAAAGTACGTCATTCTTGACTGCTACAGGGTCATAATGCAGGTAATGAGAAGCTAAGGAAGTTTTGAATGATCACTTTTATTTTCCAGAAGAGCATGACCTCTGTGACACACATACTTCCAAATGTAGAACACATCGATGATGAAATCATCTGGACAAATTACCTGTGGAATTCCATCTATTATCCTTTCAATAACCAATTGGCCATCCATTACCATACTGATAAATGATAAAGACTAGTACAAGCTCCCATCTTGTCATTTACAAATAAAATTTCACAGCAAAAAGTATGGTTATCATTTTGAATAATGACTATTTTAGTGGCAGAGTTATCTTATTGAAGTGGAGAGCTGAAAAAAAAAAATTATCCAGAACCTTTTAAATTAAAATTCCTGCTTCCATGCCAATTGCACAGCTACTTTAGACTAAAGTAGATTTTTTCCTTGGTATCACTTAGGTTATAATTTTAGTTCTTTATTTCACATTGCAAATGGAGTCTTGGTTTTCTCTCCTACTTAATTACTGGCTCTAATTCATAAATCTCTTGCAGGCTGGTGGTAATCTTAACACCAGTTTTGGACCCCTTTGTTAAGTTCATTGAATGTGTAATGGAAATTTGTGAATAGAATCTGCTCTTTTAGGTAAGTGATTATACTCACTTGGAGTCAGGGTCTTAAGAAGTAACCCATAGACAGCACTGTAATAAAAGAACTCTTACAAACAATTTGTGGAAGCATCTTTTATAGATGTAAAGATAAATTCTGTTTGCAAAAAGTTACTGGGAGGTGAATAGCATCTAAAATGAGTTACATTTTTAGAGCCTAGAAATTCCATGTTTAGTCTGGTACATGGGGTTAGGGAGAGCACAGATGACAAAAATTTCTTAGAAACTCTGTGTGTGTGTGTGTGTGTGTGTGTGTGTGTATTTTGATACCTCTGCTCCCTGCAATGATACAGAGCTGAAGTAGAATCTTCAAATAACATGGAAAATAGCTCACTCCCTAAATCCAATTGTTTCTGACAATTTCCCCATAAGAAAAAAATTAAACAGGGCCTAAGATTCTACTGCAAATCCTCAGAAAACTAAACGATATTTCTTAAAAAAGGAAGGTTCATATCAGAGAACACATAATGGCAGATAATATTTTTTGTTGAATGAATATTTACTTTCCAGTAGGTTTTCTTTCATTTATAGCAATTTTTAGCCACAAAGAGTTGAGATATGGACTGAGGAGTGCTGAAGGCCTCGGAGCACACGAGCATACACACATACACACACACACACACACACACACACACACATTTTAAAATTGAGATGTTTAACCACCACTTCCCTTTACTTTCCTCATTCTCTCTCTCCAAGTCTCTTTTTCTTTCTTTTCTATTTGAGTATAGGCAGCATACAGTACAGCTGCTAAGGCTAGAGGCCAGCCGTTGAGTTGGTGTTAATGATGTTCTATGAATCACTCAGCACTTGGTGCTTTGGATGCTAGCAAGCTGCTATCATCTCTCATAAGCAAATTCCAAATATAAGAATGAACTGGGGAGCTGAAGTGACATCTCCCATTAACCCATAATATTGCCTCCAAGCCACAATATGCGATGTCTCACTGTGTTGCATTTATCCTTAGTGACTGATATATCTGCTGAGTCCTGCCACATAGGACCTGAGGCATCCTTGGGTGGCAGAGGCTAGAATAAGAGACTATAGACTGAAACAAAACCTTTAAAGTCAATGGCTTCTGATAATTTATCTAAGTCAGAAAAATTAGCCAGAGCTAGGAAGTATTCTATCTAAGAACATAAAAGATTGAGTCTAATGATTCAATTGTTTTGTCTCTTTCCCTCCCCAGACCATGTCCCCCACACCTGAAAGAGGAGGAACATTGCTAACGTTATCATCAGTATATACTTACTGTTATTCCCTTGTGATATTCCTATCTGAAAAAGGTTTCTAGTACATTACAAAAGAAATGGTTAAATGTTCACCAATAAAAACTCTGTGTGTGGAGGTGAGGATCAGGGCCATAGACAGGGATGATTTCTTTGCTGCCACTAAAAGAACAGCTCCGATGTGGTCACAGAGGGCACATCAATGTTGGAATCACAGCTGAAGGGAACTGTTCAGACCCAGAAGTACTAGCTGCCCTAATTGTTCTTCTGTGCAGTACGGGTACACTAATCAGTCTGACCTTTTCGCTCATTTTATTAGAGTACAAATAGTAATATGGAGAAAATTCAGGGGTTTGATCCCTATGTGGGTAGTTAATAATTATAATTCCTGAGAGTAAAATGTAACACTACTTTACAGTTTACAAATTGCTTTCATATATACACTACATCATTTGATCCTTGCAACTCTGGGCTGCAGGGTGAAAACAGTCCCATTTTATAGCCAAGGGAAAAGGACGGTTTATGTGACTTGTCTGATGTCACCTGTAGAAAGACTTTAATATAATGTCTCAGAGGTCTCCTGAAGGTAACAAGTTTCTAGGGGTATTTTCCATTCCCACACCTGCTCTCCATACTTCACTTTATTTCTCATCCAAAGTTTTGGGGTTTTACCTACCTCATCCTTTATGATTCTAGTACAGCGGTTCTCAACCTGTGGGTCACGACCCCTGTGGGGGTCAAATGACCCTTTCACAGGGGTCGCCTAAGACCATCAGAAAACACATATTTCCGATGGTCTTAGGAACTGAGACACTGCTCCTCTACTGATCTCCATGCAGGTCTGCCCACATGCAGATATGCCCACATATGAACCTTAAATGGTTGCGGCATTAGGAAGGTTGAGAACCACTGTTCTAGTAAACTATATAGTCTGGGATCTTTCTATCCAGATCTTCTAAAGAAAAAGATATAGGTTTCTAACTAGTTCCCTACACAAATTCTCTTAGAAGAGCCCCAAGTGTTTTCTTTAGCTTTTGTGAAGATTCTTAAAGGGAAACACACTTTCCAACTGCAATGGGTCTGCAATATCACTGATGTGGATATTTGCCTCCATGGATGCAGCTCATAGCCCACCCACATTTCCACATCCCACATTAATTTGCATCTATTTCAAAAAAGACTCAAAAGAGGATCTGCTGAAAGTTCTATGGGCCTAGGTAGGAAGAAATAGGGGAAAACTTCATCTCCAATCCTTTACCAGCTGTGAGTGTATTGGTGAATCACTTAATTTCTTTGAGTCTCATCTTTTAAAAGGAGTCAGATTTACAATACTCACCCCAAAGGACTGCTATAAGGCTCAAGTGAGATAATGCACATTAAGCATTTTGGAAAATTTACAATACTATATAACTGTCAGTTATTATGCTCTCATGCAACTCTTAGAGGTTTATTCATTTTTCTCTAACTCTCACAATGTGCTTAGTCAACCAGTTTTTCTGAACATATATTTTCTGTGCATCATTATCATCATCATCATCATCATCATCATCACATTTATATAGCAATTTAAAGTTTGCAAAGCACTTTATAAATATTATCCCATTTTGTCCTCACAACTCTGGAAGGTAGGTGCTATTATTCTCATTTTACAATATGAGAAAACCAAGGCAGATAGAGGTTAAGTGACTTGCCCAAGGTCACACAGCCAGTAAATATCTGAGTCCAGATTTGAACTCAGATCTTCATGACTCCAAGTCCAGCGCTTTATCCACTGAGCCACCTAGTTAAGTTCGTCTTCAACTTCCTCACATAGCCTAATAGAGGCTAAGGTGTTGTGGTTCAAATCTAGAAATTCCTCTATCCTCAATTATTAAAATTTGTTTCTTGTTCTTTCAGTATCCTCCACAAATATTTTATATCTCAGTTTAGAATTACACCAAGTTTTCTGGAACTTGTTTTCACGATCACTTCTTTTCATTGTTTTATGCAGCAGTACTGCTCACCATCTTCCCTCATCTTCCTTGGTATTTCTGTAAATGAGCCCTAGCTGCTACTTCTCTCTGTTTATCAAGGAGACGAAATGCTTTTTCCTCACTATTACAGTGTCTGGGCTCTTTGGAATGCTTTGTTTTGGTATCTACATTACTTTGGTTTACTTTGGTTAAACTTTTGCTGGAAAGTTTATACAGTTATATAGTATTGGAAAGCTAATATCAAAGTCTTTTCCCATTTCCAATATTTCATCTCCGATTATTTGAATAGATTAAATGGAAACATTTGTTTTTGTTTACAGTGCCTTATCTTTATTCTAACTTAATGTTGATTTTGAGTTTTGTTTTCACTAGTCAATCATCTAAGCGGTATTTCCCAACAAACTTTTTGCTTTTCATGGCTGTTCTTTCCTTCACTTCAAGTATCAGAGTACACATTGACCTGATTTGGATGAGTTTGCCAAATTGTTCGTTGAATTTCTTTACTTCTTTTTCCTATATCACAGTTGTTGGTATCCAAGCTGAAATGAACTTCATGGAGGGTTTTGTTTTGTCCTTTGTTTTGACTTATGCTCATTTATCACACACAAAAAAGAACAAGATAATCAAGGGTCCCATGAAATGATGTGTCTTTGGGTGAATGATTAAATGAACTCTGCCAGATCCTTTGTTTGGCCTTCCATGGAGGCAAATCTGTGAGTCATCCTTCCTTTTAGATACAACTTTCTTTTTTCCTATGGTCTCATTTAGTGTGAGAATACTGATATTAATATAGTTCAATTCTTCCAATGGTATGCCTACTCATTGTTCAGTGGGCAAAGATCATATATTTAGGATGTGAGTCACTGATTATAGAGAGTCTTGTAAATAGCTTGGTAAATCTCCGTAATTTCTAAGAGAAACATTTGGGCAAAGAGAAATGTTTAGAAGTTCAAGGTAAGAAACAAAAATGGAAAGTTACAAACTTCTAAGAGGTCTTAAATGTATATTGGAATACACATCATCTAGTTTTCAACAAAAAATTTAAATGGAGAAGGCTCCTTATTATTAACTATTCCTAGTTCTATTTTGATTAGATGCTAGAGTTTACCACCTGGACTAAATTAAAATTTGCAAAGACCTGGATTTGATTTCTAATTGCTACCTCCTAGTTAGGAGAACAAAGACGAATCATTTAACCTCTTTAAACTTTAATTTTCAAGATGTTTTCATTGGTAAATGAAGCAAAATTATGACCATAAGTCAAGATCTGGAGAATTTAAACCCTCCTTCCCTTGGAAAATCTCAGTCTGAGGCCATGCCATCCTGACTGATGGTGACTTCAAACATGCCCCTCTTCTAGGCCTTGCTCCAACCATGCTTTTACTCTGGCTATCTTCTCTCTAAATGCCTTATCTCACTTCCCTATATTTCCATTCACTTTTCCTATAACTTTTCAAACCAAAATATCTCTCCTTGGCCATCTCCCTATATAAATGTTAGCATTTATTATTTTTTAAAAAAAATTTATTGACTCCCTACCCATGATTCTGGTCTCCTTTTTAGCTAATCCTCTTAGTTCTTCAAACAGATATCCTGCTAACCTGCTTTGGTTTAAGATTCCTAGCTTAACTTTACTCCCCCCCACCCCTTATTCCAGTTGGCTTCATTAGATTTCTACCCAGTTTCCCCTAATCAGACAGATTTCCTTCCTCTCTTTACATTGCTTCCTTATATCAGTCTCTTCTGTATTAGCTACTTCTAGGCTGGTCATCTTCAGTCCATAGGCAAACACTCTTTTTGGAATGTCTTAAGAGAATTTTTAATTGGGAGATATTGTAAAGGGGATTATGCATTGCACTATTTGGCCTTTGTGGTTTCTTCTAACTAATCATTTCCTTTGACTCAGCTTGACCACTATGAAGCCCATAGTCCAAAAAGATAGAAGAAGTAGTAAAGAACCCTCAAACTAAAACTACACAGGTGTCTATTGCAGAATGGCTAAAAATTATGGTAATGGAATATTATCATGCCATAAGAAATGACAATATGGACAATTTCAGATGAAGCTGGGAAACTGGGTAAACCACTATGAATGCCAAGTGAAGTGAGTAGAACCAAGAGAGCAATTTGTACCATGACAACAATATTATAGAGAAAAATAACTTTAAAATACTTTAATACTTTGATCTCCACAGTTACAACTCACGAGTCCTGAGGACTAAAGATAAAATGCAACATTCTGTCAGAGAGATAATGGACTTAAAATGCAGAATAAGACATAGATTTTTGGACATAGTCAATATGGGGATTTATTTTGCGGATTATGTTGTTCAGTCCTTTCAGTCATATGCAGCTCTTTGTGACCCCATTTGGGGTTTTCTTAGCAAAGACACTAGAGTGGTTTGCTGTTTTCTTCTCCAGCTCATTTTCTCATATGAAGGACTGAGGAAAAGAAGGTTAGCTAGTAAGTGTCTAAGGCCAGATTTGAACTCATAAAATGAGTCCTCCTGGCTTCAGGCCCAGCACTCTATCCCCTGGGTCACCTAGCTGCCCCAATACTAGACTCTGCATATTTTTAATGAGTTTTATTTTTCATTTTAAGGAGAGAAGTAGGCGAATGAGATAATAAAGGCTTGTAAAATAAATGAACAGCTAGCATATATATGTGATGTTTTAAAGTTATAAAGTGCTTCACATATGTTAACTCATTTGATCCTCACAACAAACCTGTTAGAAAGGTGCTATCGTTATCCCCATTTTACAGAAAAGGAAACTAAGGAAGTCAGAGGTAAAACAATTTCCCTAGGGTCATTCAATTCATAAGTGTCTAAGACAGGATGCAAATTGACTTTAAGTCCTGCAGTAGGTGGTGAAATGAATAGAGAACTGAGAGTGAGAGAGACCCAAGTTCAAATCTGGTCTCAAACATTGTCTCAGACTCCCAGGTTTATTAGGAGGATCAAATGACTTAGGATATTAAAGCACTTAGCATAATGCCTGGCACAAAGTTGGAGCTTAATAAATCAGTGTTTTCTTCCTTCATCTAGTCACTGTATCACTTAGCAATATAGAAACAAATTTTAAACATAATTTTAAAAAGAATTAAATCAAGTCGTTTTCTTAAATTCAAATGCACTAATAAAGACTGAGGGAGACATGGTTAAATAAAAATCCATATGACAAAGAACTGGGATGGCAGGAGGTTAATAGAGTAATGTGTATCAATGATATGAGAAAATGGTCAAAAAGTTAATATGATCTTAGGCAACATTAACAGAAAAATGGCATTTAGAATGAGAGATATGAATGTTCTGCTGTAATTTACCCTGGTCAGAATGTCTAAGTATTCTATGTCCTGAGTTTCACATTTAAGAAAAACATTGATTAACAGGATTATTCCAGAGAAGGGCACCCAAATTAGGATGTTTATTCTGGAGAGACAAGGGAAGATTAAGGGCAGATATGCTAAATGTCTCCAAGTATTTGAAGTATTGTCCCGTAAGCAAGGACAGTTTGTTTTTCATAACTGCAAAGGGTGAAACTAGACACAATGAGTAAAAATTGCAAAGAAGCGACTGTCGATTTGTGTAAAAAAAAAGAGGAAGAGGGAAAAAATTCTTAGATTTAAATTAGAATTGTCTAAGAGTAGAATGGCTATCTCTGGTGATAGCATGTTCCCCTCCAAATAGAGGTTGGATAACCACTTGTCAGAGATGTTATTGTAGAGAGGATTCCTGCTAAGGTGTACTAGGTGACCTCTATGGTCCTTTCCAACTCTAAGCTTCTGTGACAACAGAATCAAGATAATATTGTTATTTTTGCTAGAATAAACCTTGGAACTAGTCTGATGCCAAGAATATACACTGTCTACAAGAAGAGAGTTGAGCAATTATCTGATGAATCCAATCAGATAAATGAATTCATCATATAATTAGATAATTGAGGCCTTATACTAAGTTTTTTTTCTGAAAATAATGGGCATCTTGATTATCCAGAGACTTATAACTTCACTTTGCTTATTCTGATGAAGGTTTTGATTTACAAATGCTTTGGAGGTGATAGTGATTATGGGAAGAAGGTGGGAAATGTCATTACAGGGTTAAGAAAACATGGGTTGGAATTTTTGTATGTTATCCCTAGAAAGTGGGATTTTATATTTATTAAAAAATAGTGGACTAGTTATAAACAACCAAAATTTTAAATGAATAATCATTTCTTGATCTACTGCCAACAAATTTTGCTGAAACTGTAGGAAAATGATCATTACTATTAGAAATCAATTCATAATATGCATATGCTTCTATTAATTCTTTTATTTATTTTTCCTTCAGGGTGTCTTTTTCTGAATTTAAAAAGCTACAAAATGGCAGTAATTGGCATAAAATAAAGGATGGTAGGATTACATTGCAAGTTGATAGGTCAGTTTACCCCATGATTTGTATATGCTGGTCTTTTATTTTTGTAATGAAAAAGAATATGTATAATATTGAAATCTTTCAAGGAATTCAACATCTTTGCAAACTTCCAAACATTTATCTGAAAATAAAAGTAACACTGAGCCCCATGGTGTGGCTCTCAATACCATAGTATGAATGAATTTCATCTATTCCCATAATTAAATGAATTTCTTTATGTTTTCATTGTGTATTCTCAAAAATAAATCTAATGATAGGAGAGAAAGAAATAATCCTATGCGTTCTTGCTTGAGTTACCTTATCTCTACAGAACAAATCAGAACCACCCCTCACCTAGAAAAGACAGAAGCTAAGATGAATTTTCTATACAGAACCCTTGTAAGGATTTGATTCAGTAGCTCCACATAGACACAATCAGAAAGAACGCAAACTTTTTCCAGGTGTTTTGCTCTGATGTGGTGCACGTTAAAATCAATCTTGTCATTTTCAGCGTAATTCCCAACTCCACTCATATTGCCTTCCATTTCATCCAGGGCCTATATTTTCCCTTAATCACATAGAAAAAGTATGACAGAGGTCATAAAATAGACTAGGAAAGCAAGGAGCATTTCCAATTGAACTCATATTAACTTATAGCTCTTTGGTGTTAAATAGTATTTTCTTACCATATAGAAAATCTGCTATTTCTATATAGAAGAGATATTCATGATATCTGAAGGAAGCCAGGTGCAATAGTGGATAAAGGAAGGTTTGACTTTAAATCTTGTCTCAGACACTGACCAGTTATGTGAAGCTGGAATTTCCTCTTGTATGTAATGAGGCTGTTGGACTTGATGGCACCTACGATCCCTTCTAGCTATAAATCTATGATCCTATTCATGACTCAGAGTAGATAGGTAAGAAGAGTGGTTGGTAGTGGTCAGGACTCTTCCTCTAATTAGCAGTGGGCAAGTCATTTAACCTATTTTAGCCTCTGTTTCCTCATTTGTAACATTAGTGAGTTTGACTATAAGACCACTGAAGGTCCCATTTAGCTTTAAAATTATTTGATTTATGAGTTACATAATCTTAATGGAAAATTTTCTGATCCATAAATATATAATGTATAGATTAGAAAGCACCCAAAAACTATTAATATTCCAGAAATATTTTATATTGTTTTTTATATTTTATTTTTTATATTTTGTTTATTCATATTATTTTTTATATTTTATATATCAGTTTCTGACCTCAAAGTTAGGATAAGAAAGACTATGCATAGAATGGTGAGGAAATGTAAGGAGTGGAAAGTCTTCTGAATTCTATCACATCATTGATTATTTAAACAAAAGCAACAAAATCATGAATAAAATTAAATTACTGGTTATGCAGAAAGGATATTTTATAAAAATTGCTTATACATACACACACACACATAATCTTTTTTTCCTTTCTTGAACATACTGTACTTACTTTCCATTCTGAAAGTATCTTGATTGATTTTTTTTAAAGCTTTACTATCATATCCTAATTATACCACCAACCAAAACCTCACTTTAAGAAATAATAATAATGTTAGCATTTATATATTGCTTTAAAGTTTGCAAAGTACTTTACAATTTTATCGCATTTGATTCTCATAGTAATCCTCTAAAAAAAATCCTATTATTGTCACCATTAAGCAGGTTGCTGGTAACGGATAGAAGTCAGGGCCTAGAATCAGGGAGATCCAAGATCAAATATGGTCTCACTAGCTGTGTCACCCTACGCAAGTCACTTAATCTGTTAGCTTCAGTTTCTTCATCTATAAAATAGCAATAATTATAGTACCTACCACCCAGAGTTATTGTGAGGATCAAATGAGATAAAATTGTAAAATGCTTAGCACCATGCCTGGCACATAGTAAATGCTATATAAATGTTGGCTATTATTACACAGATAAGGAAACTAAGTCTCAGAGAGGTAACTTGTCCAGAGTCACAGAGCTAGTAAGTGTCTGGGACATGATTTGAAATCAGGTCTTCCTGCCAACAAATCCAGCACCCTAGCCCAATAAATGCAGCTAACTAAAACAAACATATTAACACTGTCTGACATTATATATTTCTTTTGACACCAATATCCAACCACTTTTCTACACAGAGGAGAAAAGACAAGTCCAAGTTCTAATGTGTGAATTTATGCATGTCTCCTTTTTAAAAAAGAAATAGAAAAATAATTTGAAAAATTTAAAGTACATTTTGAGAATGGGCAAATTAAATTATAATGGACGTTGAATTTCTCTATATAAAGGATTTGTCCAAGGGCATGGGCCCCATTAGTGGAAGAGCTGAGTCTAGTACCCACTTATCCTAGTTCCTAGTATACCACCTTTTCCCTTTCTCCTCAATTAGAGTTTGGGAAATATTAAGATTTGAATGTACTGATGGATGTCATATTTAATTGAATATAGATTTTTAATAAATCACCATTTTAGTACAATTCTGACTTACCCCTTTTTAAAAGCTTCTGGCTTTGCTTTATATGTCAATTAAATTTTAAATGACATTCTTTAGAATGCGTAACATGGCCATAAACATCAGTAGAGGCCATTACCACCAGATACTAATTGTATCATCTCAAGTTTAAGAAAAATCAGATCTCCAAGAAATGTGTTCTATTGTACTGGGCATGATAACTTGTGAAGATGCAGCCATCATTGTATCTTTTTCCCCCCATCCTTTTATTTTTTGGGAGGGGGGAAGGCAAGGCAATTGGGGTTAAGTGACTTGCCCAAGGTCACATAGCTAGTAAGCGTGTCAAGTGTCTGAGGTTGGATTTGAATTCAGGTCTTCCTGACTCCAGGGCTGGTATTCTACTCATTGTGCCACCTAGCTGCCCATCTCATTCTTGACTGTACAAACTAGCAATCAGTCTAGAAATATTTATTCAATGTCTGTTTGTTTTCATTTTTCTGGAGGGATGGTGGGATTCTTCAAAAGAATTCTCTGTGGAAGGAAAAAGGCTGAGTCTAACAGCCAAAACATTTGGAGAATTTAGTGAAAACTTAATTGGAGGGAAGGGTGGTGCAGTGTAATAAAACACTCTTAAGTTGAATCTGCCAAGCTGGCTGAAGCTATGGACATCACACAGTGGAAGGACACTCTACCCCTCAGGCCTTTCTCTCTCAATGGATGGTTGCTTTCATAACCTCCATTATAAGAAGACCATGTAGGTCACCAATGTTTTCATTCCTCTACAAGGTATATTCTCAACTCTCCTGCCAGACTTTCTTTAGAATGCCTCTGTACTGGGTAATTTCATCACTTTTCCTCCTCCTACTTTTCTTTCAGTTTCTCTCTACATGTAATCTTCTTCGATTAGAATAGAAGCTCCTGAGGGCAGGGACTGTCTGCTTGTATTTGTATCCCTAGTGTTTAGCTGGGTACATGGTACCGAGTAAACCCTTAATAAATGTTTGTTGACTCTTATTATAGAGGCTGTAGAAATTCTTCATATACTTTCTTTTTTTTTATTTTATTTTATTTTATTTTATTTTTTTTATTAACTCATTTACTTTTAATTTACAAGATTCAGTTCCACAATCACTTGAGTTTCAGATTTTCTCCCCT
>CM053585.1:137595656-137613411 GCA_028646515.1 Pseudochirops corinnae
AATCTAGAATTTAGTTATGTAGTCAAATGTTAAAAATATATAGTTATGTAGTCAAATGTTAAAAATAAAAAAATATATAATATATAAAAATATATATATATTATTACTTTTAACTACATGCAACTCTGGGAATTAAGATACATAGGCACTGTTGTAGAGAGATCCATCCTGCCCTATAGGAAAGTCAGAGGGGTGATGGGGGAGGATGTAGGAGAGAGCAGATTGGGGGAGGGGCTATACAGTGGGATGGCTGTTTTGGGGTGGTGGGTAGGGGAAAGATGGGGAGAAAATTTGTAACTCAAAATTTCGTGGAAATGAATGATGTAAACAAGAAAATAAATAAATAAGTTTATTTTTAAAAAAATATATATATGACATTTATTTGTTGCTGTATTTAACTGATGCCCTGTTTTAATATTATATACATGCAGTAACTAAAGTATACTGTCATAAATTTGCTAATATTTTTCCATAATAATAATAATGTTATTAAAATCAGGAATCATATCCTGAACAGAGCCTTGGCATCAAATAAATCATGGCTCTAACCTGCAATGTGTCACCAAAGAGTCAGGTAGAGTAACTCTAATCCTCTGTGTTTCTTTTAAGACAATAAAATGCTTTTAAGTCATAAAATCAGAGTATTTTAGGACTGTAAAATATAATATAGAAATTACCAGTTCTAACTCCTTTTTGCAGAACTGAACCTTTAAAAGGTTAAGTGATTTCCTCAGGCACAAAGCTTTTTTGCTTTTTTTGTGGGGGGTAGGAGGGAAGGCAGGGAAATTGGGGTTAAGTGACTTGCCCACGGTCACACAGCTAGTGTGTCAAGTGTCTGAGGCCACATTTGAACTCAGGTACTTCTGACTCTGGGGCTGGTGCTCTCTATTCAATGCGCCATCTAGTCACTCTAGCACAAAGCTTTTTAATGGTGGAATTGGGCCTAGCAACTTAGTATATTAAACCCTGACCAATTTATTCCACTTGCTTCCCTTACGAAAGTCTATAAATACAGATCATAGATAAATTGCACACTTCAATTGTTCAAAAAATCTCAATGTACATAAAGACATAATGCTTATAAAAAACACATGCATACATACATACATTTATATTATACACAGAGAGAAAGACAGACAGATAGACAGAGACAGAAAGAGCCATTTGAAATGTTGACTGACTGACCTCTGACTTGGGTAAATATCTGATCTGGAATTTGACCTATCCAGTCTCCAGGACAATTGTGATTTCTATCCTGTTAGAGATTAAGCGGAGGATCATACCAAAAGAGAGTGTGGGTTGGGGTGGGGGTAGGGGGTGTTAGTAGTAGGATGGGAATTTGTAGGTGTCAACTACATATCCAATTTTCTTTTCTGTATCCATTTTGCAGTAAAAAATGGTGAGGTAGCAGGACCTCATTATGCCATTCCTTGATTTCAGAGCCTTATGATCATAATATCTTCACCATGACTTCAGAACAGTATGTAAATTCATTTTTATGCTGAGCAAGGAAGAAGAGAGAGACAGCAGGCTTCAGAGATAGAAAGAAGGTTGTGTCATTTTTTTCTTGTTTTTTTTTTTGCAAATCAGTGTGACATTTGAAAAATTCATTGAGGTGAAGATATCACAAAAGAATGCCAGGACATTTAAATACTCAGTGGAGCCCTTGCTCAACCTCACATTGTCAGTTTTATGATATCGTAAAAGAGAGTTCTTCCCATACAAGAAAAGATTGGATTTTTTTGGTAATAACAGTTTATTTTTGATGAAATATGAGTGCATGTTCTTGACCAGAAAAGCTTAATAATGTGGTGCTTCCCCCATTCCCCATGGGCCTTCTTATAATATTTTTCTTACTTTAGCTCCAAGTGACTGAAATAATATGTATTTTTTTAAAGATCTTTGTATCTCACTATGTGAATGACATCTCCAATTGGGTGCATACTAATCTTTTATTAATAACACATGGAAAAGAGACTATATTTTTAGTCCCTGTCAGCTGGCTTTCTACTTTTGAACTTAGCTTCTGTTGCTTTTGATTTTATCCTAGAAAATGGAGTGACACTTTTAACCGCAATTTGATGTTTCACCATTTAATGCTAGGGATTCAGATTTGTTTAATTTCGCTTCTTGTATTCTAAAATATATAAGACCACTAAAAAACCATCAACTTTTAGAAAAGGAAGAGATCTTATAAAATATCTAATTATAAAAATTAGAGTAATGACTTACATTTATATAATTCTTTAATGTTTAAAAAATGTGTTCCCCACAAGAACACAGGAAAACAAGAAATGGAAAAATTACTGTGTCCCTTTTAATCTAACCCAGAGCTTCTTAAACTTTTGCCACTTGAGACCCCTTCAGCATTTCTTAAACTGTGAATTGTGACCCCACATCTGGTCTTTACAAAGAAGAAAAGTCAGACTCAGGGAAAGCTGTGACTTCTCTAAGAACACACAGTTAGTTGCAAATCAAGATTTTTCATGAGATTTATGAAGAGAAAGTATACTCAATTCAATCTTTTGTTTATTTTATAAAAATGTTAAAAAAAAAGTGTGTGGTCCACATTTTAGCTCTGATCTCCTCTTACTGGTAGGTGGATGGTCTGTCTGCAAATTGCTCTAAAATGTCAGTATTATATGTGTTAGTATATGGATCAATGTAGTGCCAATGCAATATTCACAGCACCCACGATCGCTATAAATATATCTGCATGGCACTCCATTGCAAAATATAACAGACTCTCCATATAGAGGACAGAAGAAAAACATTTATCCAGACACCAGAAAACCAAATCCCAAAACTAGAAAGCCAATTCCAGCATAGTAGCAAAGAAGTTAATAAACCACAACAGCACAGAGAGCTACAGCATCCTTTAGCTTTCCCACAAATCAATATAAGACCAATATTTACTCATGAGCCCATCTGTCTCCTTGCCTTAGTGTGCTCTCCTCCCAACCATCTGACTCTGATTTCTAACTTCCTGTGCTGTCTGTTTCACACTTCAGCAAACTTCTCCCACCACAGGCTCCATGTGATTACATTCAACCTATTAGGGAGTAGAGAATATTTTCAAAGCAGGGAAGATCTTCAAATTTCTATCATCGTTATAGTCAAGCACAGAGAACATTTATGTAAAAAACATGCCTACCAAAACTTAGAGACATTGGGCATTATTATGCTGCTGCCATATGTATTGATGGTGACTGCTTGATTAGAATGCAATCAGCCAACAAATATTTATTAAGGACTTTTTATATACCAGGTCCTGTGTTAGGCACAAGGAATATAAAGAATGAGGCAGTCCACACTCGCAAGAAGCTTACATGCAAGGTACCTGATTCTTCCATATCTCATGAATACACTGTCCCCAGTGTTGCTCAAGAAAACAGTGCTTTTTTTATTCTGCTTTTCTTGATTGCTCATCTTATTTCCAACACTGGTCCAAATCGTCTTTTCTCTCTTTATTGTTCCTCACCCTCTTCACTTATAGCAAATGATTTTCTTTATTGACATTACTTCTTTTCTGAACTTTAGGACTACGGACATGGAATGTTAATTCCTGTAATTCTCCTTCTTCATTCCTCTAAACTTCTCAAATCCACACACTCTCTTCTTGGTGGTGGTAGAGAAATGGCATTCTTACACTTCAATTAAAAACTATCCTTCCCCCTGTGTTCTTGTTCCCATGCCTTCCTGTACTGTCCAGGACCGTTCTCCAACAATAAAATCTCTCTGAGTAATCTCCAAAATCTGTTCCTCTTCTAACAACTACATTTTGTCAATGATAACATCATTCTCACAGTCTTTGACTTTCCTTTCTCCCTCATGTTCATAACCAATCAGTTACGAAATCCTACATATTTTACCTCCAGATTACCTTTCTTATCTCTCCCCTTCTCTGTTTCCATTATCACCATCCTGCTAAGATTTTCACTGATAATTTCAAGTCTCTATTGATTTTATAACATGAGCTAACAATTTGGAGAATATCATTAAAAACCTTAGAAACCATTGATTCCCCCTTCCCACATTTTACATATTTAGGAAACTGAAGCAGAGAGAAAGTAAGTGACTTGCCGAAGGTCACACAAATGATAATTTTCAAAGTGTCTATTAGAACCTTTGCCTTCTGAATTAATCTAGTTCTCTTTCTACTAGACTTCATCATCTGCTGCCTAATTATCATAACTCTTGCATTACTCCTTAACTTGACTCTATTCAGTGAGGATCATGGTCACTGACTTAATAATCCCTGAGACAATGGGCTTCCATATTCATCCAAACCATTTTTCATTCCACTATGAAATACATGACCTTTCCTTCCCCCTTTTCTACATTTTCTGAAAAAAAAATTAACTAATCAACATTTTCATTACCTCTTAAATGAGCACTTAATAGCCTGTCTTGTTGTTCTGCTTATCATTGTTATGACTTCCCAGACATTCACACCTTGTCACCACTCTTATGTGTGTTATGTCTACCATTAAGATGTAATTTTATCCCTTCAGGATAGGGACTGTCTGTATTTTCTATCTCTAGTCCTTAGTACACTACTCAGTGTATAGTAAATCCTGAAAAGCTTTTTTCTTGTTCATTCTTTCTTTCTTGGGCTTCATAATATGAATATGAGTTATTTTTCTATTGGTTTGTAAAATGAATTTCCTACTAATTTCCTGTTGGGTATAGAACTTAATGCATTCCAAACTGTATAAACTACACAGTTTAAATTAGAAACCACTTTGTAATCAGTTTAGAAGGCCCAGTAGCTGCTGGAGATAGAACAATACATTTTAATCAATTATACGAGCAATATATCTAGCTGTAGAGGCACATGGGTCAAATGAAATTGATTCATTGGAAGCTTTTTGTGCTCTCTTGTCCTCTAGCAGTAAGAGTTCTATTTCAAGAGGTTTCATTAACATGTAGTCACAGTGTCTTTTTGTTAATGGGTTCCTGACCGGTCATCTTGCATCTGATAAAGTACAAGCTGGAGACTTCTGGCACTCACTGGTTTTTCCATTGATTGTTTTTGGGCTTTTCATGTGGTGTTTGATTTATTCATGTTTTCTGTGGAACATTTCCTTTACTTGCTCATTTTGTGGTAAAGGACTGATCTCCAGTGTATACTCACCTGCAGCCACTTTCTTAAACTGTATTATGTCCTCATTCTTTCTTTTATTCTTATTTTTTGATTCATCATATGAAGCCACTGCTCTTATTCTAATGTGATGGATTTTCTCCCTTAGAGACATTTGGTTAGATGATTTCTTAATATGTTTATAAATATGCTTTGCAAGCCTTTGTTGAACTATCCATTATTTGTTAGGGATATTTTTTTCATTCTTGATTTTAACCATGGCATAGATGACAGGATTGATTCTTAAGGGGAAAAAAAAACAATCTGAATTTAAGTAAACATATTTCATCAATCTGTTTTCTTGATATTGTGTAGGAAATAAAAATCACCCACAAAATTATTTAAACAGACAAGATGTCATCTTGGATAACTCAAAATAAAAAATTAGTTAAGATTAGTACAATGAGAATGGGCCAGAATCAAAATTTTCTTTCCCAAAATTTCCTTTGTCCTTCTTTTAACTGTCACTTGCCACAATTGCTAATAAGATGCTTAAATTTTCTAATATCTGATTGTCTCCACTTAGAAATAAAATGCTATTTTCATTATAGGAAAAGAAGTAAAAAGAGACAAGCAAAAAAAAACCTCTCAAAGTGAAAAATAAAATCATAATAAAATTGACATTTCCTACAAAGTCTCTTGAAAAAAAGGATTTAGATTCAAAAGGCATGAAAAACTTCCAAGAAAAATTTTGTTAAAGAAATATTTTTATAATAAAACTCAAATTTCTTCCAATAAATAACATTTGTATTAGGTGTTGCCAAAAGTCTTAAACCTGCACTAAGACTTTAGGGACACCCTGAATAGCACTTGGAAAAAGTGTTACACATTTAAAACATTTGAGCTTCACAACAACTCCATAAGTACTCCATAGATTATTATACTCCTTTTATTGATGAAGATAATGAGGCTCAGAAACTGTAAATGACTTGCCTATGATCACATAACTGGTAAGTGTAAAAAAGTAGAATTTAAACCCACATCTTGAGTCTAGGTCCTGCACAGTATCTGCTTTACAGTATTGCCTAATTTTATTGTTATTTCAATAGCACATACAAAATTTGACAAAGTGCTAGCCTTGTTGAGATGGGGCTTAGGACATATATGCTTACCTGCATTGGTATTGGCCACAGGGATGGGGAATCTTCTCATCTGGGAATTCCTTATACCAATGGGCCACAGGTAGACTGTGTGAGGTAGGTAGTACAAATATTTAATTTATTTAATTATTTAAATTTTATAGAAGAGGAAACTGAGGATCAGGAAGTTTAAGTGACAAAAAGGCATTTTTATAAAATTTATAGGTGACACAAATTTGGAAGAAGTAACAATTACATTTTAAAATGGAGATCCAAAAAAGATTTGAACAGATTGGAACAAAATGCTTATTTTGGGAGGGGGGAAAGAAGGTTCTGTAATATGATCAGGGTAGGGATCTTTCCTTATGCGAATTCCATTCACAGATAGAGAATGATAGCTCATCTGCCTTAGAGTTTTAAACATCTGGCTGCAGGCACTAGGTGCTCACACATTTATCAAAATTAAAGACTTGAACTTATATCTCTCCAGTGCAAAAGCCAGCATTCTAACCACTTTGTCACGCTTACCATTTGCAAGATAGAATTTAAGAACAAAATGTAACATTTTGCTATTAGGTTCCAAAAACTGATAGCAAAAGTATAGGATTGGGAAGATACCTCTAGGTACCAATTAATATTTTTTTTTAATTAGTTGACTATACTTAAAAAGACAAAGAGAGAGTTTGTGATTCATATGTTTCAATGCATTTTGGTTGCCAGAAGAGGAAATGCAATCTTATGTAAGCCTTATGTCACAGGCTCTCATATGACATGGAACACTAGGGAACCCTTTGGAAATTTTTCACATAACTGGCTTATTGCCCTCATCCAAAAGATGAAAGTTAATTATAAGACACTAGCCTTTACAAGGACACAATTCATAAATGCAGGAAAGCAAATGTTTTATTGTATATCAAAGGAATCAAACAGAACCCATGTTAAATATCAGCTTATACCATCAAGAAACTGTTCTCCAGGCACCTGGAGAATTTAATTTAGAGTTAATTCATTAGATAGGGGTATCACACTTGTTAGAGTGTTAGACTTGGAATCAGAAAGGCCAAGTCTAATTCACATTCAAATTCAAATGCTGCTTCAGAAACTTACCCTCTGACACTGAGCAAGTTACTTAATTCCTGTTGTCCTTCATTTTTCATCTTTAAAATTAGTGGTTTGAACTAGACGAATTCTAAGGTACCTTCCAGCTCCAAACCTATGATCCTGTTCCGTGGCTTCTAATGGTTTCTAAGCACATAGTATCACTGAAGCTCTATGCGGTTTCACAGAGGTATGGCCATAGTCACTGGGGCTACTATGGAATATATCATGATTTCTACCATCATTCCACGTACAAAAGAAATCATCCAGAAAAGAATGGAAAGCTCTGAGAAATGAAATTTTAAAGATTTAGAGAAAGTATTTCAAGAAGAAAAAAAAGGGATAATGATCTTTAAGACATTCATGTGGTCACACAGAGAACTTATCACCCAATAGATTTTTTATAAAGAATTATACCAAAGAGGGAACACAGAGTGAGTATTAGATGATTAATATAAAAGTGTTGTACAGTCCCATAGGAGTTGTGTGTGGAGTGCTAAAGCTGGGGAAAGGGAACCAACAAAGGCATAAGAATACTGTTCTTGGTGGACAAGATCATGGCACCAGGTGATAGAAAGAAGGCAGAATTCATAACCTTTTATTTTTTTCTGTTTCCTCTGACAAAAATCAATAATATGGGGGAAAAAACTGAACAAAAATAGTTAATAAGGAATCGAAATCCAAGATCTATGAGGAGATTTTGGTGAACCCAAGTCACTAGGCAAAGAAAAAACAAATCTCAGCATGTGACAAGAAATGGTGGAAAGAACTGGTAAAGAGCATTCCTACATCACTGTTAGTAATTTCTAAAAGATGCTGGGGAACAGATTTGCTGAAGGGCAGGAGAGGGGCAAATTTCCCAATTATCAAAAATAAGAAGAGAATGGAATCTGAAAACTATAGACCAATGAGTTAGGCTTTGATTATTCATGAAATTCTAAAAGATGATATTAAAGATACAGTGGTCAGAATACCTATAAAAGGAAATGACGATCATAAAGAGGCTGCATGACTACATCCAGAACAGTCATGTTGGTTTTACTCAATTTCCTTTACTTATATGTTTATTAGACATAGATCAGGTAAAAAGTTTGCCTACATTTTAGCAAGCATCTCAGGTTAGTCTTATGGACAAGATGGAAATATGTGGACCAAATGTTAGCGCAATGGATTGGTCAGATTACTTGATGCAGAGAGTAGTCATTAATGCATTAGCTGTCTAATTGAAAGGAAATTTCTAATGGGTGCCTGTGCTATTTAGCATTGTAATCAATAACTTCAGTGGAGCAAAGTTAGAATAAATAAATAGAATAGCAATAACAATGGTAATAACAGATATTTATATGGTGCTTTAATTTAGTATCTGTGAAACATTTGGCATTCATCATTGCATTTGAACCTCATAAGAACATACAGGTTCTGCAGGTGTTGTTATTATCCTAATGAAATGGTAGAATTGAAATCTAAAAAAGACTTTGACAGAATGAAATATTAAATGGAGTCTTAAAGGACGGAAATACATGTGAACAAATATAAAAGTTTATAATTCAAAAGACTGACATCAAAAGTACAAGATGAGAAAAATTCAATAATTCATGTGCAAAAGACAGTGAATACAAAATCCTACCATATGTACTGTGTGAGGACTATTAAAAAAAACACTTTGATTTGGTACAATAGAATGCCTCCTTAAAAATTCTTTCTAAGAAAAAATCTCCCTTGCATATTTTAGTCATAAAAATCTTTGAAATATATAGTAGAGGATGCTCCATGATACTCTGAATATTAATATAAAGTGAGTTATAAAAAGAGACACTTACTTGCCAAATGTGCTTGCCCTACTGTGACAGATGCTATCCAGCACAGAGTTCACACCAAGGATGGACTCCTTATAGATTGCATGGTTCTCTAATCATTCCAATGTGTGATGTCATTGAGATAACATTGTAATGATTGCATTAAATAGTGGAACATTACAGAATCTTCTAAAAGAAATTCATAAGCAATCAAAAGAATTTTATCTAACCACATAAGAAAAAACAAGGAGCTGATGAATGCCTATTATTCAATCAATCAACAAAATTTTATTAATATAATATAATACGATATAACATAGCATAACGTAATATAACTTAAGTTTGGCAGTATGATAAATGGTTGGGATGAAAAAAACAGCAAAACATAGCCCTTGCCTATAGAGAGATCACTTTCTGTTCTGGGAGACAACATGCAAATAAATATGTACATGAAATATAAAAACAGAGAAAATGGAATGTATAAGGAGATAAATAATATATAAAGACATTGAAAAGGTGGGAGGTGCCAAATGGAACATTTTAAGTGCCAAATGGAACATTTATATTTGATCCTGGAAGTATCAGTGAGCCATCCCATCAGTTTACTGCATAAGGGGTGATGTGATCAGACCTGACCATAGGAAAAACATTGTGGAAGCTGAATGCAAGATAGATTGAGGTGGGGAGAGACTTGAGGAAGGGGGGCCGAGCAGAAGGTTATTAGTCTGGTCATAATGTGATGAGGGACAATCCCATAATGGTGGCTATGTGAGTATGGTGAAGGAGACATATACAGAAGATATTGTAAAGGTAAAAATAGTAAGATTACAGAAGACTTAGGTTTGAGCAAAGAGAGATGACGCTGAAGTTGTAACCTACATGAGTTGAAGAATGGTGGTACTACTAAGAGTAATAAGAAAGTTGGGAAGAGAGTTTAGGGGAAAAGATCATGAGTTCTGTTCTCAAACATTGAATTTGAGATGCCTACAGGACAAGTTTAAGAAAACAGAAAGGCAGAGATGCAGCAAAAGTGGGGCTCAGAAAAGAGATTAGAGCTGGAATGTGCTGGTAAATGTTTTAATAACTCACTCTCTTAGGGGGTATGTACGCATGTTATGTTTGTAATTTTAATCTGCATAGTTAACATTTTCTCCATCACTTTTTAAAGTCTAGACAATGAACAAAACAATAAATTGAGCCTGGATCTGTAGTATTTACCTATTTCTAATGTGTAAATGATAGTGCTGAAAATTTAACATTCTGCTCTCAGCAGGCATCATGAACCAACTCCAGCACATTATCTCTGGCTGGATACATAAACTGGCAGTCATCTGCAAAAAAGATGATAACTGGACTCATGAGGCCTGATGAAATTGCCAGGAGAGATAGTATAGAGCAGTGATAGTATGTTGACTTCTTGTTGTTGTTCAGGTATTTTTAGTCATGTCTGACTCTATGATCCCATTTGGGGTTTTCTTGGCAAAAATAATGGAGTGATTTTTCCATGTCCTTCTCTAGCTCATTTTACAGATGAGGAAACTGAGGCAAATAGGGTTAAGTGATTTGCCTGGGGTTGCATAGCTAGGAAATGTCTGAAACCAGATTTGAACTTAGGAAAATGAGTTTTCCTGACTCCAGGCCAAGTACTCTATGCATTGTGCTACTTAGCTGCCCAGTCTACTGGCTTAGAAAACTACAAATTAACATTTTCTGTGATATAGAGCAATGATGTCATACTCAAATAGGAGTGTGTTTTGGGGGTAGGGTGAGGATATTGACTCAGACAACCACAAATTCACTTTATCTATGCTGTATTTTATCAAATTAGCTAATGCTGCAAAGCCTGATGGGATAACTTTTTTTTTCAATTTACTTCATTATTAATAATAGAAGTAGAATTTTTAAACATAACAATAGCTAGAGTATCAAAAGAAAACCAATAAGATAAAATATGATGTAAATAAATGTAAAGTCCTCCACTTGTGTTTAAAAAGATGTGAAATAAAATGAGGGTATTTGGCCTGGACAAGGAGAGATAGGAAAGACATGTCGGTGGTCTTCAAGCATTTGAAGGGCTCTCCTATGAAAGAAACTTTAGACTTTTGTTGACTGGCCCAAGGGAGCATATCAAAGAAAACTAAGCAGAAGTTACAGATATTTAAGTTTGACATAAAGAAAAAAAAACCAACTTCACAACAATTAAATCTATCTCAAAGTCAAATGAATAATAGGTTAGTTGGAGTTTTTTTTTTTCTCTCTCTAGAAATTTCCAAGCAAAAACTAGGAGGGGCATGAAGTGACTATTGTAGGAAAGGGTTTAAGAAGTCATTTCCAACCCTGATATTCTGTAATTCATACAATTCTGGTCTCCTGCTTCTTCTGCTTGTAATTTCCCACATCTTTATTTAAAATCATTTTAACAAAGAAAAAGCTTCTGTATACGGAGGGGTCTCAGTACAGAAGAGTACAAGAAAATAAGTGCCCTTATTGTACATTCACAATTTGCTTTTTGCTCTAAATTTTGTGTATTTTGTCATTATGATCAGTTAATCTATCCATCATTGAATGTTAAGCCCATTCTTACTGCCAGATACTGAGGATAAAAAGAAAAACAAAAGCAATCTCTGCTTTCTAGGAGCTTAAGTTTACTGAGAGATATACTAGCATCATCACAATCATCATCATCCAATTCAAAAGATTTTAAGCAACTACTTAACTATCTACTATTTAAGCTGTATGGTGATCACTAGAAAGAACATCATGGAACCTATAACCCAATTAAAAAATTCTCACTACAACCTTTTAAGATACCCTAATACAGATATTATTATCTCTAGTTTACAGAAAAGGAAACTGAGGCTCAGAAATATGGTGCAACCTGCTTGAATTGACAAAGTTAATATGTGGCAGAATTAGGACTCACGCAAACATCAGGTGTTTTTGCTTGAGGTTCAGTGCTCCTGTTACAGAATGCTAACTCTTACCATGTCCGAATTACTCAGAAACAGTCAGAATTTCCGTATTGCATAAAATACAAGCTATTTGTCCTGACTTTTAAGGTCTTCAATGGTCTCATTTCCACCTACTTTTCTTGCTTTATTTTCACATTTCTCTCCTTGATGCATCCTACATTCTACCCAAAATAAACTGTCAGCCATTCCTAGAACTTATCATATCCTTTCCTCCATGAACTTTTTTTTTATGTAGATTGTATACTTCCTTCTCATCTCTGCCTTTCAGAATTCTTCTCTTCCTTCAAGGCTAAGATTAGTACTACCTCCTCTGTGCAGCCTTCTCTGATGTCCCTAGCTGTTAGCACTCTCTCCTTTCTTAAATTATCTTTTATTTTCTTCCATGAGTGTTTCTACCTCCACATGCAAGCTCTTTGAGAACAAAGACTGTTTTATTTTTATCTTTGTTACCTTACTGCCTACCACAGTGCCTTGCACACGTAATAAGTATTGACTGAATATTAAGTATATAAAATCTTTACATGTCACCTCACACTCAGCTAATTAACCTTTTTTTATATTGTCCTTCCTAATGGTAAAATCAGATAGGTATACTTATAAACTATTAGAGATAGGCATTGCTCATTATGGAAACAATTTTAAATTATGCAAAAAAGTCACTAAAATGGCCATACCCTTTGACTCAGAGATCCTGGAACTTGTTTAATCTGAGAATGTCAAAGGGAGAAATAAACATACCATATACAAGCATTTTTACTACCTCTTTGTATGGAAGGAAAGAAATGGAGGTAACAGATATGCCCATTCATTGGGAAATGGCCAAACAAATTGTGTTATATAGATATAATGAAATATTACTGTGCTCTAAAAAAATGACAAATAGTAAGTGTTTAGACAAGTATGGGAAGACTTATATGAACTGAAGTATGGCAAAATAAGCACAAGCATTATGTGCAATGACTCTAACAATGTAAATAGAATGAATAACAAAGTGAATGACATGAAATTATAATGTCCAAGCTATGCCCTGGAGAGAAGTTTAGAAAATGTACTATGTAACTCTCTCTATACAGGTATGGTTGGGGGTAAAGGGATGGTATAGATATAGAATATTGGATATATTGACAGACATGGTTGATAGGTCATACATTTAGAGTATGAGGGACCTTAGAGATCATCTAATTCAATGCCTTCATTTAAAAGATGAGCAAACTAAAGTCCAGGGAATGACTGACATCCTCAAGGTCACATGGGTAGTAAGTAGCAGAACCAAGAATTGTATTAAGTTTCTATGACACCATGTTCATCACTCTTTTCACTGTATCAAGCTGATTATGTTGGTTGGTTTTGTGTGATTGTTTTTTTTTTTTAATGTTTGACAAAGGAATGGCCCACTAGGTAGGGAAATAATATTCAGAAAAAAATATGTAAAACCAAAAAGTATTATTAATTAATAAACATAGGTAATTAATAAATATTAGATTTAAATAATAATTAATAAACATAAGATTTTAAAAAGAGGCATAGTCTCACAAGGTACAATTTGAAGGAGATGCTTTTGTTTTGAAGGTGCTAATTTTGGTGGCTATTGTTGAGAAAGAAATTTTCAACAAAATGTTTTATTAAAAATATTAATCACAGTATTTTTTTGTCCCCCTCATATCACTAATTTGACTGTCCAGGATACTTAGAAAATCAAAGAATCTGTGAATGGGCAGGGACCTCAATACTCCTCTAACTCAACCAATTTATGAGAGGAATTTTCACTATAAAATACCAAACAAGTGATTATTCACCACACTATGTTTAAAGACTTTCAAAGAAGAACTGACATCACTGCAGTCCATTTCACTTTTGTATAGCTTAGCTCATTTTTGAATTTTTCAAGATTAAAAAAAAATTCTTAGAGTGAATAATGATTCTTTTTAAATGTTTATGAATTTTTTCCAAAACTCAGATAAAAATATAACCTATTCTTACCAAAAGAGCCAATAACTGTAATTCTTTTTGTTTTTCCTGATAATGGCATAAGATGCATTGCAATTCATCTTTGAAAACTGAGAAAAGCACTTATCAGTCATTTTGAGCAATTTCATGCTTGTCTATCATATGAAAAGATTTGTACTGCTAAAGACAACAACAGCTCCTCTGGTCTCTGATGATCCTTGTTTTAATGCTCAAGAATAAACAATGCTTTCTACCCATTGTATGGAATGTATTTATAGAAAATTGTCAATGATACCACTTATACTATCTCAGAGATAGTTGGGGAAGGGTGGAAAAGGACTTTGTCATGATGGGCTAATTATGATAGCTTTTTGTGATTTCTTCTCTGATGAAATATGGTATATGCATTTTAATTCCTAGGAAGTTGGTACTTTAGCATCCAGGTACCTCAAAATAATCACAGAGGAAGAACCTTTAAATTGGGGTGTTTATTGGCTATTGTGTGTATGTTCCTTGCATTTATGCTACCATCATCCTGAAGATGTATACTAAAGCTCCTCACTTACGTGAACTATCTGCTTCTTAACCTGCCCTCTCCTCAAATGGAATTGGCTGGTGCAATTTTAATTTGCTTAGCATAAGGCTAAAATATCATGTGGAAAAAAGACCCCTAGTTTCATTTTAACTTAGAAAATGAAATGGACTGATCCTATTGTGCAGAAACAATAACAAAACCAAATGGATTAAAGGAGTAGGGGGAATTGTCCCATAGACTGACATTCCTTTCTCTCCTTCCTTCCTCAATCTCTCTCTCTCTCTCTCTCTCTCTCTCTCTCTCAATCTCTCTTCCTTTCCCTCTACCTCTCTCTTTCTCTCTCTTCCTCTCTCTCTTTTTCTCCCTCTCCCTCTCCCTCTCTTCCTTCCTCCCTCTCCCCCTCTTTCCCTCTCTTCTCTATCTCTCTCTGCCTCTGTCTGTTTCTCTCAATAGTGATTCTTCTGTTTGATAAACCAGAGATCAGAATTTACTCATTAAATCATATGGAAGTCAGGAAGGGGTCAGATGATGAGGCTTTGTTCATTATTTGTAGAGCTTGGAGGTAATTACAAGAACTAAAAATGGCATAAATCTAAAATGGTCTATTTCCAAAATTTCTATGGACTTGCACTTGTATCCTTTGGATAGCCAAAGAGTTTCCTACAAATAAATGCAACATGATGGACTGCATCCTAGACAGTGAATAAATACAGATCCTTCCAAATTTTTTTGTTGTTGTTGTTTCCTTTAGGACAGATCTCAGTGGATGGATTCATGCGCTATCTGAGCGGAGAAGAAAATGGAGTTGTTCCACCTGAAAAACTGGATTTGAATGAAGACATGTCTCAGCCACTCTCTCACTATTTCATTAATTCTTCACACAACACCTACCTCACAGGTACTTCATGTGTAGCTCTTTGATGTGCATCTGATTCTATGTTTATCAGATTTATTGATCTATGCTTGCCACTACTAAAAAGCTGAAGTACAGTTACAACTTTATATGTTTTAAGTAAAGTGTCCAATCCATTCCATTTATTAAGTGTGCTAGGTGATGAGAATCAAAAGATAAAAACAAAGCATTCCTTACAACCAAAGAATTAACAATCATGGGATCACTGAATCATAGATTGAGGGGACTTTCAAAGTCATTTAGCTCAACTCTCATTCTACAATTGTGGAGAATGAGACCCAGAGAAGTAAAGCAATTGATTCCAAATCTAGCGAATCACTCTTTCTGTGCATCATGGCTGACCTTTTGTTCATGAGGACATTTGGGAGAGTAGAGATGGAGTAGGTAGATCAAATATGGCTTTTGAAAGGAGATGGTGCAGGAGCTAAATCCTGGAGAAAATTAGTGATTTTAAGGGAAGAGAAGGAATTATGTATCCAGCATAGGAGATAGTTTGCGTGAAGATACCAAGATGGGCAATAGAATGCTGAATTTAGGGAACAAAAAGGAGACCTATTTGTCAGGAATGTAGAGTGTGTGAAGGAAGATATTTTAGAAAAACCTTCATAACACTGACTGAAGCTATTTTGCAAATGGCTTTTAGTGACTAGCTGAGGAGTTTCTATTTTATTCTGTTAGTTATAAGGCAGAAGACTCTTGGTTTCTAGCTTTCTAGATAAACAAGGTCACTAAATATCGAAATCAGTCATGCAGACATTGCTGTGAAATTCTAAATGCCCCAAGCAACATAAATATTACTTCTCTCTGAGTTTATTTCCCTATTTTTTATTTTTACACCTTCTCAAAGTCTTTTGACTCATGACAATGATATTAATGCCAAGCATCTTTCTATGTAACTGAGTAGATTTCTCAGATGACCTTCAAACAATGTACTGTCCTCACTGGATATCTAGCTGTGCTCTATAGGCCCTAGTAATACAAAAATATTGTCCAGATAATAAGGTATTCTCTGTTTTAGGCTGAGAAGGGTTTTAGCTATGAACTAACTGACCAGATTGATTACCTAGTTTATACTTCACTGCAGAGATTATATAGCGTTGTAGGTAATAAGGAAGGAGAAATAGCAATTCATTTTTAATTGGGTCCCAAATGGGTATGCAGGCTTGCCAAACTTAACCAGATTTCTTTTAATAGCCTTTTCCCAGTTTTCATTACACCTTTAAAAGAACTAACATGATGAGTATACTATCCAATGTAATGAAAAAATACATTTTGATTTTAAAAAAAATTTGAAGGAAGTCAAACATCTTTTTAAAAATCTAGAGAAATTTTCAACTAGAACAAAACCATAATAACCCCTTAATCTCTGGACCCAGAAGAATATTTTTTTTCATAGACTTTCTACTTAGAATCCTTCTCTTTTCACCAGCTTTACATTTAGTCTGGAAAAATAGGAAAAACAAAAAAATCATACAGAAGATTCTACAAGTCCAATATATTTTTCAATACATCTAAGTCAGACCAGTCTCTAAATTGACATCCCCAGGCTAACAATATGCACTAGACTGACCTTGCGCATGAACATAAACAACTGGAGTTTTGAAATAACCAACCAGTAAGATTTAAGTCATCCTGTGGGAAGAGAATTGTATGATCATGGATTTAAGTTTGGAAATGATTCTAGGACCATCTAAGCCCACGCCCTCATTTTAAAGAAAAGGGTACTGATTCTTTGCCCAAGAACACAGAGGTATTGCATGTCAGAATTAGGATTTGAACCCAGTTCCCATGGTTCCAAAGCTAGGATTATATCCTTGCTCCCTAAGACATATTTATACTTTGAGGGACTTTAAAATGAGCATAGAAAACAATGAGAAAGAAAACAAGAGAGATCAAAATGGTATCTCTTCAAATGTTGTTTGTATCTATCTGAGATTCATCATGGTTGCCCTAATTTTTAGCCCCATTATAGTCTTCCTTGGTTTTAATGTTCTACTGATACTCCTTTTTATATGACAGTCATTTCCCAATACCATTTACCCCCTTTTGAACCTGAATAGGCAATAAGTCAAACTTGGCAATAAGTCTTGTAAAACTAACTGACTTCATCAGAAAGTATATGAAGGAGGCAGAGCTAAGATGGCGGAGAGTAAGCAGTGACTTGAACAAGCTCCCCAAGAATTTCGTCCTTGGGAACTAAAAAGTAAATTTAAGGGGATTTAAGAGTGACAGAACCCATTGTGAGACAGAGAGTGACAGATTCCCAGCCCAG
>CM053585.1:137613911-137664273 GCA_028646515.1 Pseudochirops corinnae
ATTTCTTTTCCAGGTTTACCTTCTCAAGCTTCTTGTATTTGAGTGTCAAATTTTCTTTTTAGTTCTAGTTTTTCCACCAAGAATGTTTGAAAGTCCTCCACCTCACTGAATGACCATATTTTCCCCTGGAACATTATATTCAATAGTGCTGGGTAGGTGATTCTTGGTTTTAATCCAAGCTCCCTTGTTCTTAGGAATATGATATTCCAGGCCCTTTGATCCCTTAATGTAGAAGCTGCTAGATCCTGGGTTATCCTAATTGTGTTTCCACAGTACTCAAATTGTTTCTTCTTGGCAGCTTGTAATATTTTCTCCTTGATCTGTGGGCTCCAGAGCCTGGCTATAACATTCCTGGGAGTTTTCTTTTTGGGATATTTTTCAAGAGGTGATCGGTGAATTCTTTCAAGTTCTGTTTTGCCCTCTGGTTCTAAAAAAATGTCATATATATTAAAGAGGCAAAAAGCCTTTTTGGAGGACATGAAGTTTCATCTTAGCTTTAATAACTGTTTCCCTGGCCCATAGAAACTTGTCTCTATCTCTAATGTATCTTGTAAACTCATCTCTTTTCCCTTTTTGAAGCAAACCTGAATATTACATAGCATTATTAAGAAGACAAAAAGTGATTTTCCTAGGTCTAAGCTTGATCATGGTATCCAACCTCCTTTCTTCAGTAAATGAGGAAGTATGTGATTTCCTATTGCCTCTATGATCAAAGATTTGCCTCTGTTTGGCATTTAAATCCCTTCACAACCTGACATCTTCCTCTCTTTCTGTCTTTTTTACATTTCATTTCCCCCAACTATTCTAAGACACACTGGCCTTCTGGCTGTTCTTCCCACACTACACTCCAAAGAGCATGAGATTTTGGAGTCAAATGACATGGTTTGAATTCCAATTCTGTTATTTGCCATTCAGCCCCGCCTGTATTTAGTTTTCCTTTTATGTAAAATAAATGGATTGGACCAGATGATTTCTTGGGTTCCCTTCATGTCTAAATCTGTCTTCTAACATGTCTATCTTATATATCCTTCTGATTACTTAAATATCTTTACCTTCTATATCATGCAATGAAGCTAGATAGGAATAATGATAAAAAAAAATGGGAAATTCATTCAAAATGAGACTTTGGGAATTGTTGAGGTATGAACATTAACAATTAAAAAAAAAAACAACTTCTGGTGCTCTGAATATGCTGTTTGTCAGAACAGTTACCCTACATATCATGATTCTGAAAATGGTAGTATTTGGCTTTTTTTTTTTAAAAAGAAATATGTTTCTTAACCAAGCCAAATAGAATGATACTCACCCCTGCTGGGTCTTCAGTTCCACATTAAAGAAAATCTATTATAGCATGCCCTCATCACTGCTTAGTTTTAACATTGTCTATTTATTTTGTTGCTATAGTTAAAAATTCAGAAAGATGAAATAATGAAAATGTGATATTTTTAAAAAGAAATGGGGAACTTTGGGTATGGAAATGAGATAACAAAATGGTATACACATCATTCTAACATTTTGAGAGGTACTACACTCTTTAAAAAAATATAAGAACAACCACATGGGTTCACATCCATAGTCTATCCAACTCAGTATTGACTTTGAACAGTGGCATTTAGGAAATGGTGAGTGTAAGGGCATGCCTGTCCTCTCTGATATAAACCTTAAATTATTAGGGATTATTTGCGCATATCAACTTTCAGTGTGGAGTTCAGAAAGAACTGTGAGATCTGAAATAAGGAAAAAGTCTTTCAGTTTCCTTATCTCTAAAATGAGGAAGTTGTAATTCCTAAAATTCTTTCTAGAACAAAAAGTGGAAAAAATTATATGTTTTTGTTTTATTTCTCAAACCTACAGAAGCTCTTTAATATTATAAATTCTTTAGAGTTACTATCTGTTTCTTAAAGCAGCGCTATGCTTTTTCTTTTAGTTCTGCTTCCTGATATTAACCTGGAAATCTATCTCATCCAAGTTTCATATAAACAGCTCTCCCATTCTTAAATAACCAAAAGAGTTTGACTTATTCATTCTAGTAGTCCAGAGTTTGCTGAACAAATCTATCTATTAACTATATGAATATTCTTCATTAACATATAGCCTTTTATTTAATAAGACAAAATTCAATTAAACAAATATTTATTAGATGACTACAATATAGATAGTTCTGTGCTAGGTACTGGGGATATAAAGAAGAAAAAAATGATACAATTCCTACCTTCTAGCAGCTTATAATCTACTAGGGTGAATATGACATACACAGAAATGATTATGATACAGGAGTAAATTTGGTAAGTGCAATAAAAATACAGTATACTTAAAATATATTTTTATTATTTATTATATTATTTAAAAAATATTTTTATACTTAAAAATACTTAAACATTATTTTCCCCCCAATAGTTTCTGGTACAATTTGATAGAATGCAGCCCAACAATAATCTAACAGCAATGCTACTGACTGAACATTCTCTCATAATATCCTTGAAGCATAATTAGACAGCACTGGTCATCCTACATTGGCTGCTTGATCAGGAACTAACAAGAAACGGCTTGGTACAGTTGAAAGAGCATGAATTTGGAGTTAAAAAATCTTGGTTAAATTTTACCCCTACAACTTAACACCCACATGACTATACACAAAACACTTTATCTCCTTGTGTCTTGATTTCTTCATCTATCCAACGAGGCCTGAAAAAGGGTAGTGACTATAAGTGGAAAGAGGGAAAAGTATATGGGAGATATTATGGAGGCAGAAATGACAAGCTGTGGCAACTGATTGGCTATGTGCAGTGAGAGTGGAGAAAGTGGATGACATAGAGGTTACAAACATGGGTGCCTGTGAAAATGGTGGTGAATTCAATAGAAATGGGAAATTTCAGACAAGGAGTAGCTATTTTTTGGACATGCTGAGTTTGAGATGTTTATGAGATGTCCAGTTTGAAATGTCTAATAGGCACTTGATGATGTGTCATGGGAACTCAGGAGAAAGACTGTACATAGATGTAGCTCTAGTCCTTTTCCAGGGCTATAGTCACAAATTAGGTGCTGCTTTTTTGCAGTTTTGATCAGATGGTCCCATTAACATCTTGAACTCAATTAAGTCAAAATAAAACACATTATCTTTTACCCAAAATCTGCCCTAAATTCCTAACTTCCTATTTATAGTCAATGACACTACCATTCTTCTATTACAAAGGATAATGCCATTGATGTCAAACTTGAGTCCTTAATTTTCTTTACCTCATTTATCCAATCAGTTACTACATCTAGTCTTTTCCATTTCCCCACCAGCTCTTAAATCACTCCCCTTATCTTTATTCACATAACCACCACTTGAGTTTAGATACATATTATTTCTGACATGGACTATGTTAATAATCTGCTAACTCTTGTTCCTGTCTAAAGTATCTCCCCACTCCACACAGCTGACAAAATGATTTTCCTAAAGTACAGATATGATCATGTCACTTTCCTACTCATCAATTCCAATGATTCCCTATTAGCTGTAGGAATATTTATAAATTTCAATTGGCACTTCAGATGCTTCATAGCCTGTCTCCAATCTACCATGTCAACCTTATCACATATTATTCTCACCTATGAACTCTACTGCTCAATCTGTGTCTTTTACTGTTCTTTATACACAGTATTCCATTTCCCATCTCTAAACCCCAGACATATTTAGAACATGCCTCCCCCACCTCCCAAATCCCTTGTTTCCTTCAAGATTCAGCTGAAGAACCACTTTCTACATGAAGCCTTTCCTGATGCCTATGCTAATTAGTACCCGCTATCATTTATTGTACATGCTATCTTTCCCAACAGAATATAAGCTCCTTGATGGCAGAGGCTGTTTTGCCTTTGTAATTATTTCCTAGGACATAAAATACTGTCTGTCATATATTGTACGCACTTAATAAATGCTCACTGGTTGACAAATCTCTAAAAGCTTACTCAAGAGGCTGACAAAACACATCACCTCAATTTATTCTCCTTAGGCAATTGAGGAGGATTTTTTAGATCAACCAAGGATGGGTAGGGTTTTGTCTTTAGTCTTCTTAAGGAACATATGTCCTCATGCTGCTACTATTATCCTAAGTCAGCACAGGGCGGGTGGGAGAAGATCTCTGTGTAGGCTATATTGTAACGTGCTTATGTAATTATTTAAAATATGTCTAAGTGTAAGTATTTTAAAATGAGCCTATTTTCCTCTATCATTCTCCCTTGGTACTTTAAGGAGAACACACTTAATGAGAAGTGCTTCACATTATAATTATTATAATTATGTTTGTTCCAAGAGAAAGCAGAGGAAAGAAATAATGACCCATTATCAAAAGTTATTCTTTAAATAGAATTTATGGTTCCTGAATAGCCTCAGAGCTGGGCCCTTACCTGCTTGGTACTTGTCTGTACCAAAATATACTATTTCCTAGGAAATGTCCACAAACCCCAAGATGTGACTCTTCCTTACAAGTTTCTGAAAATTAATTGGAAGCAGTAGGAGTCAAGTGTTTTAAAACAGTTGCAAATCAACAGGGAGAAGTATGCTAACGTTTGCAAACAAAATGTTTCTAACAACTCAGATTTATGTTGGAAGAAAAAAATAAGGAAATAAACAAAAATAAAGAGGGAAATGGGGGCAGAGAGGGTATCAATAGCTTTATGAATTTCATTTTTAAAAGCAAAATCATATAGCAAATATATATTTGCTGTTATTGCTGTTATTTCTGTTGTTTAAGGAGTGGGGCATGGTTCACAATTTTGCTTGTAGAGGTCTTAAATTTGAACAAAATTTACCTTTTTCTTTTAACCTGTCCCTTGATTTCAACAGTACTGGGAACTCCTGATGAAGAAACTTACTTAAACAAGGCACCTCGGTACCTTCTCTGCAATGTAATCTTAGAAAATTGCCAGATATACTGAGGATAAGGAATTTATCCAGGGTCACACTGCTAGGACATGTCTGGGATAGGCCATGAACCAAGGTCTTTCAGAAGTCAGCTCTCTATCCACAATGCATGACATGCTGTCTCTTGGACAAAGGTATCATTTAGATAGAAGGACAGTGGGGCAAAGGGAAACAGAAATAGAGTTTAAGGTTAAGTATTGCTGGTAATTGTCACTTGCACAGCATTCTTTGACAGACATCCCCAAAAGATCCTTACCTATACTCTAGGTATGTGACCCAAGGCAAAAGACACAATATCTGAGTATTACATTCCTTAATTGCAACATGGATGAAATATTATTATACTACCTAACTAGATTAGAAGCAGAAACAAAATTAATATTACCACTGGAATATACTGCTGATAATCTAGATAGGAAAAAAGGAATAAGAGATATTTGGGAAATATTTTACAAACTTCTCCTAGAGGCCTGATATAGTGGATGTAGAAGATTTATACCCAGACATCTGTAGGAATACTTTTTTTTTTCCAGACAATCAGAGCAACTGATAATTTCCTAATCTGCTTTCATGATAACCTCATCCTTCAAAAGGTGGAACAACTAAGAAGGGGAAATTGTATTCTGAATCTGCTTCTTACCAAGAAGGAAAAACTGGTTCCTGGGGTTGAAATGACCACTCCCATTTTTAGTGATTGTGATAAAGAGAGAAAAATTAGACATGTTGCAATCCTTCATGAATCCTTGATTTCCAAGGGTTCAAAGAAAAAAAATATTATCTATGGTTAAAATTTTCCTAGGGAAGTTATCTCGGAAAGAATGGAAAGCTCTCAAGCATGAAATTCTGAAGCCACAAAGAGAAAGAATTACAAGACAGTGAAAAGGTGGAGTCATCTCAAGAAAGTGATGTGGATGTAGAGGAGTTTCAATGATCAAGTTAAGATTTTTTTTTTAATGATATATTTAGAAGATGGAAGGTAACAGAGGATGAATACAAAAGTACAGCATGGTCCTGTAGCAATAACGTCAGTACTAAAGCTCAGAATGAGCTGAGGCTAGAGAGAAAAATAAATTAGTACACAAACATTTATTAAATAGTTAATATGTGTCAGGCACTGTGCTAAGCCCTGTGGGATACAAAAAAGGCAAAAAAAAAAAGTGCCTACCCTCAAAGAGTTCACATTCTAATGGGGAGGAGGGGAGTAAACGAGAAGAGACAAAAATTTGTGTTAGTTTGTTGTTTTTCTTGTATTGAGGGACAATGGAAAGAACAAAGGATGGATGGGATTGCTGTGCAGTGGATGGGACAATAATGACTGGCAAAAGAATGAAGGCAGAACTGCCTCTATCATTTTGGTTCCCCACTCCCATCTCCACTCCATTCTTCCTAAAAAGTAAACTAATCACCAACCAGTCTGGAAAGAACAGGGCAAGAAATGTCTAATAGCAAATTGATACCCAAGATAAGTAATAAAATACTAAGAAAGCACTTAGCTGCCCAAACGAATAACATGTTTAGTTCCTGAATGAATGGGCATATGTGATTTATTGAACCACAGTCTGATCTTTGAAAGTTCCAGGAAAATAAGAAGGATGCTCAAGAAAGGCAAATGGCTTAATTTCTTAAAAAAGGAAAGAGAAAAACATTTGCAGACCAGAGTTCAGAAGAAAAGGCTCAGGGGGAATCTGAATTCAGGCATTGGAAAGGCTTTCAAATGAAAGAAGGATTAAGCTTGTCTGGCTTCAATCCAGAGGCCAGAATTAGGAATAAAGGGTAGTGATAGCAAAGAGGCAAATTCAGACTTAATGTTAGGAAACACTTCCTAATGATTAAACCTATCTAAACGTGAAATGGGATTCCTGGGGAGATGGTAAATAACTCATCCCTTGAGAGCTTTAAGCAAAGCTGGATAATCAGTTGGCGACTTCATACAGGAGATTTTTTTTTTCAGGTATGGGTTAGACTAGTTAGCTTCCAAGATTCTTTCTAACTCTTGATATTCTTTTTTTAATTTAAATTTATTTATTCACTTTTAGTTGGTAGCATTCAATTTCACAATCCCTTGATTTTCAAATCTTCCCCTTCTCTTTCTCCCCCTTCCCGCCATGGCAGCATGCAATCAAATATAGGATCTCCAAATACCTCCACATTAAACATTAGTCAAGTTGTAAAGAAAGATTATAACCAATGGAGTGAACAGTGAGAAAGAAGAAATAAAACAAAACAAAAAAAGAGAGCAAGTAGTTTGCTTCAATCTGCTTTCAGACTCTGTAGTTCTCTCTCTGGATGTGGACATCTTTCCATCATGAGTCTTCTGGAGTTGTCTTATAACCTTGCATTGCTGTAACTCTTGACATTCTGTGATTTTAGACTGTATGACATAGAATCTCAGAGTTGTTCCAGGGAAAACACATTATACTTCCCAAAAGAAAAAAATATAGATAGCTGGGTGTCACAGGAAATAGCATGCTTGACTTTGAGTCAAGAAGAACCAAGTCAGAATCTAGCCTTAGATACTCACTGTATATATCTATCTCCCCAAGCAGGGTACTTAACCTCTCTCAGCCTCAGTTTCTCCATCTGTAAAATGGGGAATGTAATAGCACCTACTGCCCAGGGTTCTTGTGAGGATAAAATGAGATGACATTTGTAAAGTGCTTGGCAAAACTTAGAGTGTTACGGAAAGTTATTATTTTTATTATTAAAGCACCAGAGAAATATGAGTTATGATGAATTTTGCTTTCTTTGACTATCTCAAATTATTGACATTAGAGTAGCTCTTTGCACTAAGGAATAAATGACACAGAATAGGAAAATAATTTTAAAATTAAATATCTAGCTCTGTAGTGAGTAACACACTAAGCTATTATCTACAATGTAGAGAATTGAAAAAAAAAATCAAATGTTTCCTAGGATAGCAGGGTCATAAAGAAATGTCACAAGAGAAATGTAAATTTTGCTAAGGGCAGAAATCCGGAAATATTTGGAGCATGGGGCCCCTGTGAAAGACTCAGAGGGACTTCTACAATAGGACATATTGGGAACCAGAGTTCAACAAGAGGACATTAGCCACGTTGTGAGATGAGACATTAAAGACAAGACTAAGCCCTAAAAATTTAGACTAGAGAAGTGTTTCTGGGGACACATTTCATGTCTTTGCAAGCAAACACTTTATCCTGGATGGGGAGAAAATCTGATGTGGATTTAGACTATGAGACCAAATATTAGAATATGTGATCAAATCTTTGAAATCCATTTTCTATTGTGGAAATATATTTTAAATTCAGTTTAAAACTAAGGCTTAAGCCTTGTTGTCATGAATATTTTTACCTACTTCATATCAGCTCCCTTTTGAAAATGACTTGAAGTAGCAACTTATAAATTAAAACTCAATTTATAATTCATCAGAAATTTATTGTGCAATATGCAAGGCATTGTGCTAGGTTCCAGGAATGTTTCACAGAGATGAAAACTGATACAGTTCCAGTCCCCAAGGACTTTACAGTGTAATTGTGGGGATTTTTTTTCCTCTTGTATCCCCAGTACTTGACATATAATTGGTGCTCAATAAATGTTAATTAAACCTTGAATAAAGGAATGATAAATAAAATTTACAAATAACTATGATACAAAATAGAATCCAAAACCCTCATGGAAAGACCTTATGAGGAAATTATCACTTTCAGGTGGGTAGATCTGAGGATGTGGGTGTTGAAGGATTGTACTAGGCAGAGATCAAGAGGTAGAATGTTTCAGAGCAGCACAGCCTATGTGAGAACACAAAGGTATTCCCAGGAATCATCTTCCTGGGAATCATTGAGTGTTTACAAGAGAGAAGTGGTCTGGAAATGTATGGTCTGAAATGCCAGGCTAAGGGGTAAGCATTTTGTCTCATAAGCAGTAGGGAGCCACTGGAGGGAGTGAAGCTATTGCTAAGTCAAAACTGAGATTCTCCAAAGGCCAGTAGCCCTGGTGTGGCAAAAGTTCTGAGTGCACTCTGGCTATGGAGGCACAATTCTGGAGTTGATAGGCCCATGGAAAATAGGTCTTGATGAATATTCAAAAGGCTTGGTCTAAAATCAAGTTCAGAGAACAAACTTAATCCCTATGTGGCATCATGGGAAATATTTGCTCTTCAAGTGCACTTATGCACTACAAGAATTCAGTTTAACTGAAACCCAGTTGTACTTTTTGTTTGTTTGTGTTCTTTCTGAAAAGGAAACCTATAGCAGAATGCCAAGCCTTGTTCTGGGGATGAAGCTGAAGAAAACAAACAGCTAGAGCTTAAAGCAGAAAAATAGGAATTATGGGTTAAGCCATGATACTAGCCAGATATACAGGGGCTGCTAGGTGTTACAGTGAATAGACTGCTTGGCCTGGAGTCAGGAAAACTTAGCTTCATGAGTTCAAGTATGGTGTCAGACACTTACTAGCTGTATGAGCCTGGGCATGTCACTTACCCCTGTTTGCTTCAGTTTCCTCATCTGTAAAATGAGCTGGAGAAGGACATGGCAAATCACTCTAGGATCTTTACCAAGAGAGCCTCAAATGGGGTCACAAAGAGTCAGACAAGAGTGAAGAATGGCTGAACAACAAAAACAACATCTAAAAATTCTGGTATGGGTTCTGCATCATGTGATAACTTGACTATAAAACTCCAGAGAGTCATGAAAAACTATGAGATTTAGAAGTTCTCTAACTTTTTGTTCTCAAGACCCCCTGATTATCTTAAGAAACTAAGAACTCCCCAAAGAGCTTTTATTATCAGCTTCTGTCAGTTTTGTTGGTTATCAATATCTATCAATAGTTTTCATTTTAGAAATTAGCATATAATACTATGAAAAAAGTTCTGAGCCCCTTGAAAGTCTCTTGGGGACCTTTAGGGGTTCCTAAGACCATGATTAGAGAACCCCTGATCTAATATACCATTATTTTTCAGATGAGGAAACTGAGGCCCAAGGAACTTAAATGATTGGCTCAAGGTCATACAGTTAATATCAGAGGTGGAATTTGAAGCCATTTTTGACTCCAGAGCCAAGATTCTTTCCAGTATATGATGCTACCTCCTGGACCTCACCAGAGCACAACAAATGACTGAAAACTAAGTTCCACCATTCACTTTTAGTCATACTATTTAAAGCTCTTGAAAGACTACAAATCCTCTTGTCTGACTGAGAAAGTCAGAGAGAAGAGACAGGTCATCAAGGGCTGTCAGACATCAAAGCTGCCCTCTCATACTATCCAGTCATCTTACACATTCCTTACACCACCCTCCTTTCTATGTATTCTCCAATCCAGTTATAAGGGCTTCCTTAATGTTCCTTAAACAAGACACTCCTTTTCCTGACCCCAGGCATTTTCTCTGGCTGTCCCTCACACCTGAAATGCTTTCTCTCCTCATCTCTACCTCCTGGCTTTCCTGACTTTTCTGGCTTAAAATCCCACCTTCTATAGTAAGCTTTTCCTGATGCATCTTTAATTCTAGTGCCTTCCCGTTGTTTATTATTTCCCATTTATTCTCTATTATAGCTTTTTGATCACAGTTCTTTGTATATGCTGTCATTCTCATCTGTCTCATGGGCTTCTCCTGGGCAGAGACTGCCTTCTGCCTTTCTTTGTACCCCCAGTGCCTAGTACCTTGCCTAGCGCATAGTAGACAATAAATGTTTATACACTGACCGACACCTTCATTTTATAGATGAGAACACTGAGGTCTGGAAGTAAAAAAAAAATAAATAAATAATCTCAAGTGGTCACTCAAGTAGTAAGTGGAAGAGGCAAAATTCCTACATGGGCTTGGCCTGCAGGCTCAAAATCCAGGACTCTTCCTACCACACTATATCATTAAAAAAAAAAAAATATATATATATATATATATATATATGTATATATTTGTAAAGTCTTTCTATCTATCTATCTAGCTTTTTGGAGGGCAACTGGGGTTAAGTGACCTCCCTAAAGGGCATGGCTAGAAAGTGTGTCAGAGGCCAGATTTGAACTCAGGTCCTCCTGACTCCAGGGCTGGTGCTCTACTCACTGGGCCACCTGGCTTCCTCTAAAAAAAGATGTTTTAAAGGACGTTTGGCATGCATCTCCACAGCACATCACTTATGCCCAGTATCTTTGTAACTGCTGGTCTTTTCCCTATTACAAGGGTGAGAGAGGAACTACAGTGTAGGATTTGAGTATAAGATTAATGTCTAAAAATATGCCAGGATATAACAAAATAGCACATTTCCCCCCACTGCTATTCATCAGGCCAAAGGAAGTTCTATTTTAACCTTTCTGTTAAGGAAGCTGAGGGACAGACAAGATAAATAAACAATAAATTTGTTGGGGTGGGGGTGGTTTATACAGGGCGTCTTTCACTTCTCTTCAAGGCTTAGAGGTCTATCCTTGCCCTAATTAGTGACATTCTCTTTCATGCAAATCATGCAGAATATATCTTTTGTAAGGGTTTTGTTTGTTTGTTTTCTGACTCTGTCCAGGGGCTCATCTCTCACCACTGCAAAGTAAATCAAATATAGCAAAAAGCGTTATCATCTTACCTATTGTGGGTATAAAATAGATGTAAGTCAGTTAAGATAGTAAACAATGATTTATGGGTTATGAGAAAAGTTTCCAAGATGGTTTAAAAAATACAAATTCCTCTTACCAGGATTAAGAGATATAGAATAGGAAAAGAAATTCAAATCCTTCCTTAGAAGAGGAATAGTTTATAAATTCACTGGAGACCCACTGAACAGCAGGGATGAGTAAACAACTATAGAGGAGAACAATTACCATTATTCATTTTATTTTATTTTTTTCTCAACCTGTATGAGTAACTTATTGTGTCAGAGAGTTGCATGAGATCACTGACAAGTTAAGTGACTTGCCTAGGGTCACAGCCAGTATATGCCAGAGGAGGGACTTGAAAACTGGTTTTCCTGACTCTAAAGCTGATGCTCTAATCACTACTCCACACTGACTTTCCTCAGGTTTACTTACTTTCCAATAAGGTAGGATTTGGCTTTCTAGCCACTGTATGTCACTGAAATTGTATGTCAGTGTGCCATCATTCCATCCAGACTTTCTGTGTTACGGCAACAGGGGCCGGTAGTCTGCTGCTGCCCCTAGTTCAAGACAGGATAAATCACTTCTCAATCTAAAAGAATGATTTAATTTCACTGGCTCAAGATGGTTTCAGGTTCTACAAACATTTATGTAAGGTCTGTGTATAGACAACACAGATGGTTTTGGAAATTCCATGATGGGGCAGAAATTTATTTGCCCCCTGTGGGAGCTAAACCAACTACAACCTACTTTTATAACCTCATCTTCTAAGTTTCCTCAGGATTCTCCTCTTCTTCCAATCTGAATATAGGTATTATATTGAGTTTCTATGCCAGATACTCCTCTTTTACGTGATTTCTGCTCTTAAAAATAAAAAAATTAACAATCTTTTCTTAAGCACCTATTACGGACCTGGCCCTATAGTTGTTATAATCAGAGGGAAAGTTTGCCAGTGGGGAAGGAGATAACACAAAATGAAAATTTCTTGATTTCATTCTTGATTCAGTAAGTTTATGTTCTAACAAGAAGACAAGTACATTTAGGCACAGTACATACTTTCTGTGTACACAGTGCATGTAAGTTTGTGTATATATACACAACCACATATAGAAACAAACTGATGTTTACAGAATAAACATAAATGAATGCAAAATAGTTAAATTCAGGGTGGGCAGCTAGGTGGTTAAGTGGATAGAGTGCTCAGACTGGAATCAGGAAGATATGAGTTCAAATGCAGCCTCAGACACTTACTAGTTGTGTGACCCTGGGCAAACCACTCAGATCTGTTTACTTCAGTTTCGTCATCTGTAAAATGAGCTAACGAAGAGAATGCCAAACCATTCCAGTATCTTTCCCAAGAAAACCTCAAATGGGTTCACAAAGAGACATGACTGAAATGATTGAACAACAGCAAAATTCAAGGTAGTTTGGGAAACCAGAAGCTGGGAATGTTAGGAAAAAGCTTCATTTCAGGGGGACCATAAAATACTTGTCTAGATGATTCATTGGAAGCTTTTTGTGCTCTCTTGTCCTCTAGCAGTAAGAGTTCTATTTCAAGAGGTTTCATTAACATGAAGTCACAGTGTCTTTTTGGTAATGGGTTGATCTCTATTGTCTAGAGCAATTGCTCTAGAGCAGCAGTTCTCAACCTGTGGATCGTGACCCCTTTCACAGGGTTTGCCTAAGGCCACTGGAAAACACATATTTCTGATGGTCTTAGGAAGCAAGACACCACTCCTCTATCATCTCCAGGTGGGTCCGCCCACATGCAGCTAAGCCCATATGCGAGTATTAAAGGGTTGCAGCATTAGGAAGGTTGAGAACCACTGCTCTAGAGCAATTGCCTCATTTGGAGATGAGGAAACCGAGACCAAGTTTAAACCACTTGACCATACATTCTCACACACGATGCAAATGTTAGAGCCAGAATATAGAACCAGGTCTTCTGACTCCAAATCTGGAACTCTTTCCTCTACACTACAATTTCCCTGACCCTGGGTTCTCTAGAAATGAAACTTTAGAAACAGTGTGGACTAGTGCCAAGAACACTGGGTTTGGAATCTGAAGACCTGAGCTTAAATTCCAGCTATATATCTACTACTTACATGGTAAGTTACATAATTTGTTTGATCATCCAGTTTCTGATCTATAAAATGAAGTGGTTGGACACATGAGCAATTTTTAACTTTTTAGACTCAGGACACTTTTATCCTCTTAAAAATTAATGATGACTCCCACCTCCTGAACTTTTTAAAATGGGAGCTATAGCCATTTCCTAATTAGAAGTTAAACTCTCTTATTGTTACTACTATGTAAAAGTTTTGACCTTGTGGATCTCCTGAAAGTGTCTCAGGAACTGCCAGAGGTCTTCTGACCATATTTTGAGAACCACTTGACTAAATTGTCTCTGAAGTTCCTTCAGCTTTAAATCCTGTGATCCTATACTTATGTTTACTGATTTGTCCTCTAGCCCTAGATTGTGTTTACTCTGTGAATGTATAATACATAAACTTTCTATAGTTGTTTATGAATTTCTTCCTTTTATTTTCCTTCTGTACTCTATATGCCCTCTCCATGTACCTTTGCATCAGTGTTGTGTAATGTTAGAGAACAGGGACCTCATCCAAACTGCTTCGCACAAACCGTGTAAACACAAGTGCCCTATGATGCCTTTGGATGATGAGAGCAGAATCAGTGTACACATAATCTGATTTCTACTGGCTGTTTCAATGCTTTTCCCAAAAGCCTTCCTTGATTAATCCTGCCCTTTTTTGATTGCACTGATTGTTCTATTATTCTGCTTGCCATTCATTTTCCACTACATTAATTTTTTACCAGTTGATTAAAAGCAAAAGTCCCCTAAAGTTCTCCCGTCCTCTTTCCCTTTTCCTTTCACTGTTAAACTATTGCACATACTACATCCTCATTAAATAGAGTAGTTCAGTCATTTTTCAGTCATGTTTGACTCTTTGTGACCCCATTTGGGGTTTTCTTGGCAAAAATAGTAGAGTTGTTTGTCATTTCCTTCTCTTGCTGATTTTACAGATGAGGAAATTAGGGCAAACAGAGTTAAATGACTTGTTCAACCAAGGTCAGACAGCTAGCAAGTTTCTGAGAATGGACTTGAACTCAGGTCTTTCAGATTCCAGGTCTGAACCTCTATTCACTGAGCCACCTAGTTGCCTGCACCTAATCCCTTAAAATCTGACTTTCTTCTGAACTTCTTTATTAGAGACTCTTGAAGGTCATACACGACTACATAGTTATCAAATTCTATACCCTTTTCCCAGTTCCAGGTCTTCTGATTTCTCGGAAGATTTTGGCATTTCTGAAACTAACCAGATTCTTCTTGAAATTTGTCTTCCCGTTTATCCCACTGCTCTGCATGGTTCTCTGGTTTGTATAATCTCTTCTATGTTGCTTCAGATTTCTCCTCCTGTCAGTCAGTTAATGGACACATATTAAGTACCAACTGTGTGTCGAGCACTGTGACAAGCTCTGACTGTCATTTAGACAGGCATCAATCTCTGGAAGTTCTTCATTCTGAGGTAGTAGCTACGTGGAGCAGTATATAGGGTGCTGGGCCTGGGGTCAGAAAGACTCATCTCCTTGAATTCAAATTCAGTCTCAGACACTTACAAGTTGTATGACCCTGGGCAAGTCATTTAACGCTATTTGCCTCATTTTCTTCATCAATAAAATCAGTTGGAAAAGGAAATGGCAAACAACTCTAGTATTTTTGCGAAGAAAATCCCAAATAGGAAGAGGATTCTGGGAAGATGGCAGAGGAGGTCAGAAAATTCCAAACTCTCCAGATCCACCACCACCCCCCAAATGAGATAGTAATAGCACCCAGGGCAAACATAGAGTGTTAAAAAATAAATAAGAGCAGGGGCAGAACAGTAACCCTCTTGGGACAATTGGAGAAGAAAGGAAGAAAAAGCCCAGGGCAAGGTCTGGTCCCTGTGAAGAGTAAACATCTCCAGGCTAGGACTGCTTAAACAATATGAGGCAAGCTCTGGGGTTAGCTGGGTTGGGAGGCTGACTCAGCCCCAGGCAGGACCTTTTACCCCCAGGGCAGTGGGAAGAGTTGGCCAACCGAGTGGGGGAAGATCAAGGGAACCTCTGCTAACAATAAATACCAGACCCAGCTGTGCTGTGGAGAAGCAGGCAGCTAGGGCAAGAATGAACCAACACACACCTATGAGCACTGAAGCAGTGGGGATGGGATGCCCACTGGATGTGGGCACTTACAGGAGGATGGAAGTCTTGGTTTCAGTTCCACCTAGAGGGGGAACTGAAGGAGGATCTGAGTCACTATCTGCCATAGCCCAGAGCTAGCAGTGACTACAAAAACCAAGCTGCTACAAATAAAAGAAAAAAAAAATGAATAAGCAAAGAAGAAAGAATGCAACCATAGAAAATTACTTTGGGAATAGAGAATACCAGAGTTTGTCTTCAGACGACAATACCAAAGCAAAGAAACCCTCTTCTATTCTAAAGAATAATGTCAAATGATCACCTGCCCAAAAATAATTAATAGAAGAACTTTAAAAATCAAATGAGAGAGATTGAGGTAAAACTTAGAAAAAAAAAAAGGACCAATCCAAGAAAAACAAGAAGATTATGAAAAGAAAGTCAACCACTTAGAAAAGGAGATCCAGAATCTTAAGGAAGAAAACAACTTGTTGAAAATCAGAATTGGACAAGGGGAAATCAGCAAAGTTATAAGCTATCAAAGAAATAATAAAACAAATTATAAAGAATGAAAAAATAGAAGAGAATGTAAAATATCTCATAAGAAAACTGATCTGGATAACAGATCAAGAAGGGAAAACATAAGAATAATTGCTCCACCTGAGAACTATAATCAAAAAATCTTGATACAGTAAAGCAAGAAAATACTTTAAGAAAATTGTCCTGAAGCATTAGGACAAGAGAGGAAGGAAAAAACAGAAAAAATCTACCAATTGCCACCTGAAAGAGATCCTACAAGGAAAACCCACAGGAATACCATAGTCAAATTCCAAAACCCTAGCTCAAGGATAAAATATTATGAGCAACAACAACAACAAAAAAATTAAAATATGGAAGAGCCACAATTAGAATCACACAAGACCTAGCAGTGGCGACACTAAAAGACCACAGGTCTTGGAACATGACAAGCAAAAGAAGTGGGGTTCTGGCCAAAAACCCAGCAAAGCTAAGCATAATCCTGAATGGAAAAAAATGGATATTTACTGAATTATCAGATGTTAAGAATTTTTTTTTTTTGGAGGGGAGAATGCAGGGCAATTGGAGTTAAGTGACTTGCCTAAGGTCACATGGCCAGTAAGTGTTAAGTGTCTGAGGCCATATTTGAATTCAGGTCTTCCTGACTCTAGGGCTGGTGCTCTATGTACTGTGCCACTTAGCCAATCCTGTTAAGGATCTTGTTAAAAACAACAACAACAACTACAACAACCTGAACTTAATAGGAGATTTGACAAATAAGAGCCAAGAGAAAAATAAGGTTCCTGCCAAAGATTAATTATAAGGTATTCAATAAAGACAGACAGTTTATCTTTTATGTATATAACATTAAAATATATGTCAAAGATTGTTATTAGTAATTAAATAGCTCATAAGAAAGACTGGGGTAGAACTGAGTATGATATGATTTTAAAAAGTAAAACTGTTTAGGAACAGCTAAAAAGAGTAATTATCTTATACAAGTGAGGTGAGTGAAAACGAAATGACACAGAGGAATCAGATGGGGGAGGAGGGCTGATAGTTCTGGAAACCTACTTTCATCAGGAATGGGTCCAATAGGGAACAATACACATATATCTAGCAAAGTACAAAAGTCTTCTAAATTTGGAAAGAAAACACTAAGGGGACAGGGAGGAGGAAGAAGATAAGAAAAGGATCTTTAAAGGGAATAGGTTAAGGGAGGGATAGAGAAGGGTGTTTAGATTAATGGGAATGGGAGGATAAGGGAGGGGTCCTTGGAGAAGGGGTAAGTTAAGTAAGAGGGGGAAAGGTAATAAAGGCAGAAATAAAGTAGAAGAGTCAGGAGGGATAAGAAATAAGAGATATGCACAAACATAAAGATCAGTGGTAGAATTTGTTAGGTGAAAAGGAACAACTCTCAAAGTTAGGGTTGAAATAGATTTTATCAAAAGAGAACAATAGGAGAATTACACTATATGTTCGTCATATTTATCAACATTCTTTTGGACTTTTGAAAACAACTAGACATGATAAGGTGGGAATATTGCTGTGGTATATGAAATGATGAGCTGGACTTAGAAAAATATGGACAAACTCAGACCTATGAAGGAAGAAGTTATCCACCCTCAGAGAAACAGAATAAATAAGTACAGTGCAGTCTTACATAGATGCATATGAATGTATATGTCTATATAGGACTGATTATCAATATTTAAGTATATGTATGTTTAAATGTATGTATGTACAGGTATACGTATATACACATATATGTGCATGTGTATATATGTACATAGAGATGTATATGTGTATATATGTTCATGCATGTATATACATATAGATATACATATAAATATAGATATATACATATGCATACAAACTTAATTGTAACCTTCTTGGGGGGAAGAGCAAAGTAAAATATGCACAGCAGAGAACAAAAGAAAACTTACAAAGAAGCAAAGAAAAGATGGATAGCTTTCAACACAATGCATAGTATTTATTATATGGGCTTTCTTGAAATGGAAATTTATTGCTGTATATTCTGAATCTTCTCTCATGCTCTGCTGTGCACTGACAATGCTTTTTTCCCCCTCATTTTGTATCATTTTAGTTTTAGTATTTAAATTTGTTTCTTTTTTTTATTTTCTTGTTTGGTATTTAAGTTTAAAAATTTTTTTTTAAATTACAAAAAAACCAAGAGAACCCCAAATGGGGTCATGAAGTGTGAAACATGAATGAAATGACTGAACAATAACAATTTCATTTTCAAGTTTTTGCCTTGTTAATCTCTTTCATTCTCCCAGCTTTGCTTATCACTGTTTCCCAGAAGCCTTTCAAATCTATATTTCTAGCCTAAAATTCTATCTCTGACTAGTTCTGTTTCTAACTACTACCTGAATATTCCACTGAAGTCACAAACTCAGTATGTCCAACACCTAATTCAACATCTACTCAACTTATCTCCTCTATTCAACTTTTCTTTGTCCATCAATTTTGCTACTGTTCTCCCCTGGTGCCTGCCTCAAAAACGTCATTGTACGGACACCCACCTTTTTCTTTCCACCTACATTCAGATTTGTCATAATACCTCTGTAACATCTATCTCTGTAACATCTCTCACATTATCCATTTCCTCTTTCTATTCTTTGAGGTAGGTCCAGATTCAATATATAAGGTGCTTTATCAATATGACCTATTATCTTTTTTTTATTATTCAGTATACCAGCCTACACCATTATGATAGCTTCTTTAACCAGTCTCTCCATCATGTAGGAAGAGTAGAGGGAGAGTTTCTTATTGCTTTTCTTTTCACTCCATTCCTGCACTCTAGAAGCTGTATTATTGCATCTTAAAGAAAATATGTATATGCTATGTACATTTGTGGTTGTGCATGTGAAAGAGAGACAGAAAGAAGAGCAGCGATGGAAGAAGAGAGCAGGAGGGAGAGAGGCAGTCAGACAGAGAGGAAGGGAGAGAGGAAGAGAACCAGAGAGGGAGAGAGAGAGGCAGGGAAGGAGGAAGAGGCATTGAGACAGAGATAGAGACAGAGAGAGAGAAAGGAAGGATAAGAGAGAGAGAAAGAGAGAGAGAGGGAGAGTGAGAGGAGTGTGTGTGTGTGTGTGTGTATGTGTGTGTGTGTGTGTGTGTGTGTGTGTGTGTGTGTGTGTAAATCAGGCTGAAATCATAGGTTCATATCATCACGCTATGCTGTTTTGACAGTGACAGAAAAGATTACTATTCTTATAGATACCTATTGAGTACCTGTGACATACAAAGTCCTATGCTAGACTCTGAGAACTGTCAGGGTTTTCATCCCCTAAGTAAAGCCTGTTACCAGAATACTATTACACTACATTTTCTACCCCTAACTAGTGATGCCATGTTAGATTTAGAGTTAGACTCTTAAAACGTTCTCCTAAAACCTCTGCATTTAATAGTTGAGGAAACTGAAACACTTAAAGACTTACCTGGGGTTAAACAACTAATGAGCAGAAGACCTGGGGTTTGAATTTGGGCCTTCTGACTGTGAATATATTCTTCCCATTTTCTATATGGAACTCTACAGACTTCAGAATTGATAGCTTAGACAATTTTTTAAAATTATAATTATTTTTTTTTTAATTTTGCTATTCGTAGAGGGGGAGGGAAGGGCAATTGGGGTTGAATTGACTTGCCCAAGGTCACACAGCCAGTAAATGTTGAATGGGTGAGGTTGGATTTGAACTCAGGTCCTCCTGATTCCAGGGCTGGTGCTCTGTTCACCGCACCATCTAGCCACCTCACACTTAGGCAATTTCAAATGACCTCTTCATCATGTGTGGAACAGTACAGGGACATTTAAAAAAATTTCTTTGCTTTTCACACTCTTCCCCTGTACTCTGAAGCCTGTATTTCTGCATCTTAATCACCTCTCTCTAAGACTACTCTAATAGCCTTCTAATTCATCTGCCTACCTTAAACTTCTCCCTCTCCAGTCATCTTCCATATAGTTGCAAGACTGATTTTACTAAAGCATAGGTCTAACCATGTCATTCCTTACTCAATAAACTCATACTATATCACCTCTATACCCAGGTATAAACTCTGTTATTTGGCATGTAAAGTTCAATTATACCCTGGCCCCAACTTGCCTTCCTAGACTTATTATATATTTCTCCACTTCATATAATCTATGGTCCAGGCACACTGGCTTTCCTATTGTTCTTCATACATGATAATCCACCCCCATCTTCACACTTTTTGATTGACATTACGTCATGTGTGGAATGCCCTTCTTAGACTTCCTGGTTTCTTTCAAAACTCAGCTTAAGTGCCATATGCGGTCTTTCCTGATTTCCCTGGCTCTAATGCCTTAACCCTCATTGCAACTGATATGTATTTATTTGGCATACATTTTATATTTATACAACGCACTGTTTTCTCTGATAGAATATAAACTCTCCAAGGGCAGGAATTGTTTTATCTTTACCTTTCTAACCCCAATACTTAGCATCATAGCTGATACTAATATATACTTAGTAAATGTTACCTGAATGATGGATAGCCAAAGCAGACCTACCTTTATTTTAATAATGAATGAAAGAATTCATTTCTCTTTCATTTTGCTATGGAACCCTGGTAGAGTAATTGGACAGTCAAGACTTTTGCCCTTTTGGTCTACTGCTAGGATAGACTGTCTATCCTTGTTACACGTGGGCTACACACATCTTTGAGAATAGTCTTTGCATTCTACAGCATTAATTTTCCTCTCAGAGAAAGACTAGGATTCTTTTCACCCCTTCTGAGTCTGGTAAATGATCAATTTGTATCTAACACTGGATTATGTCATGAAGTAACTTCTACTTAATTCCTATTGCTCTGGGGTCTTTTTGTCTTCTAAGAACATCAGGTACCCTGTAACTGTCCAGCATCTTTCAGCTATATTACAATCTTATGATACTTGCTATAGTCTTATATAGTACTTGCTATGGAGAACAAAGTGTTAAAAATGCAATTGATAAATACTGGGTTTTGCTGATATGTTGCTTCTAGCAAAATCTTCACCCCTAAACACACACTTCTTTGCCCAGTTTCTTATACATACAATAGTAAAGCATAAGAAGGAAATCATTTCCCAACCTAAATAAGTAAATAAAATGGTTCACAGCCCAGGGCCCCCCAAGGAGTCTAGGCTCACACAGACTACTTCTAATGGGGCTGGTGGGGATAGGGGATTGGAAGAAGCAGAAACATTCTCTTTCTTTGGCTCATTTCTCCTATCCCAGACATCTACTTAGAGAAATATTCAAAATAAAACTTCTCTACAGACTATGTTTATATTTCCCCAAATGTGGGTGAAAGGGTATCCAACTCCTAAGCAAACATTTAATGTATAAATATAAGACAGAGGATATCCTTCATTTCATCTACCATCAAAAATGCTTAAGACACAGACTTGGGAGTCCTTGAACAAATACAAAAAGAGAAATATTAGTCTTATTGAAGATAACAAAGACACCTTGGGGGCTGCCTAAAATACACTCCTCATTTACCATAGTTCTCTTCTGTTCAGGCAATTCATAGCCACAGTAGAGAAAAGTTTCCAAGGTCTAGATCTCTTACTCAGCTCCCTTATTTCTCCTCTCCTCGACCCTATCACATGGCTTAAGTCATCTGGCTAGGGGGGCCATGCTAGTCTACTTCCTCCTCCTCAAAGAATACTATGGTAAAAGAAATCTCCCTTTAGGAAGGTAGAGCTAAAACACTCAAACTTGAAAATTTTCTATTTTAACATTATGAATAGAGTTTAAACAATAAGTTTAGCAAAAGCTGCTTTCAAGATTTCTTCTCTCAAGTTACCTGTAATCCAATGTCTACCATTTCCCTGGACCTCTATAGGAACTTCATCAATGTCCTCACCATGGCTATATTTTAGGTGTAGAGAGACCGTTTGCAATTTGAATCTTTTAATCGTTATCAGAAAAAAATTGAAAGTCAGAAGGTGGTCAGCAACCTGAGGTCTAGGAAAATTAGGCCTCCTGGGCATATATATTTGTTTCTCCTACAAGTCGCTGCTTTTTGCTTCAGGGTAGGAGCCATGATAAATCTCTGACCTCTCGTTTAGTCCCACTCCTTGCTCTATTATGTCCTGGTAGTCCAAAGGAGAGAGACCACTACAGAATTAAAAAAAACAAACTAAAACAAAAAGGCAGCTGGTAGAATCACTATGAACAATACATTTTGGCTCTCCTTCTGTACCTGATTCTGAAAACAAGCCTCTTCTTCTCTCTTTTCCCCTCACCAATGAAATTCAGTTGTGCCTTTTTGTAATGCTTTTTGTATCAATAAAACTGTTAACAATCGTTAAAAAAACAAAAACTCATTACCAGATTTAATAGGATGGGCGAAACATATCTACTAACAACAGCTTGACCTTATGTCTTAGAGAGCCAATCAGTGGAAGGTAGGCCCAGTCTGTGAAATTCAATCAGTAAAGCAGCAATGGTCATACCTGAAGAAAGATAATCTGGATTACCACTGTCATTTCCTATTCTTTAGTCCTTCCTAGTAATTGACCTTTAATTTCAACTTTTCCTCCCAGTTTCCCACATTATGAATTTCTCTCAATTACAAAACAAGTGATGTCTTCCCCTTTGCTAGGCATTTCCTAAACAAAACAAGCTTCAGCTCTGAATGGTGGTTGTATTTTTTGAGATCAGGGCTGGAAAACCAATGCAAGACCGTCCTTGGGTTCACTGAAAGGTCTCTCTATGGAACCAGGACCCCTCCACAGGCAGCTTGCCTGCTCATCAGGACTCAGTCCTTTTCTCCACTCAAACACTGCCTGCTTTGTCTGTGGATGAGGGAAAGAAATAAAGGAGAACAAGGACGATGGAAAATTGCCAAGCAGACCTACAAACGGACAGGCACAATTCAGGAAGTCTGGACGGCTCCACAACTTCAGGGACAGAGAATGTTTTTCATCTTTTCCTAGTCATTCGCAAATACTTTGGGGAATAGGAAAAAGAAAAGGAGAATTGTGCAAGTTTGAAGTAGAGAGATAGAGTCCAAATATTGTACTTTTGTGACCTTCTCTAGAGACTAATAAGTCAATAGGTGGAATTTAAATGGAATCTTAATCAATAAAATACTAGAAATGGCTTCTTAACTAATTTTTCAATATAGTAATTTAATTATGGAATGAAAGGAAGTGACTTTCATCATACGGTTTCCATCTGATTTTGGGAAGCAAACTCATCTTTTATGAATTTACCTATTCCTTCTCATTGTCTTTTGCTCTGAAAAAATTCATCTTTTTCTAATCACTTATACAAAAATAACCAAATAGGTTAACTTTGTTATGGAGACCTAAAACAGATTTTAAACCATTCTCTTTTCATCTCTATAGCTAGAAGACAACTTGATGGAGTAGTAGATACGGCACTAGTCTAGGAGTCAAGAAGATCTGAGTACTAATCTCGCCTGAGATAATGAACGGCTATATGGTCCTGGACAAGCTACATAAGTCCTATAGGCCTCAATTTCTTTATCTATAAAATGGGGATGATAACAGCACATATCTTCCAAGGATGTTGTGAGGATCAAATGATATAATTTATATAAAAGATTTACAAATATTAGATTTCTAAAATAAAAGTTAAAGGTTATGATCTTTACTTAAGGTTTCCATGGCTAACTTATAAGCAATATAGTTGTTTAAAATAATATTGTTGGACTACCTCTGATTTGAGAATCAGAAGACCAGTATTCTAGCCTTTATTCCGTGACTTGATCAAATCATCACAATCTCATGTGCTTAGACACAGTGCCTGAAGTATAGTATATACTTCAACAAAAGAATTCTTCCTTCCTTCCATCCTTCCTTCCTTCCTTTGTTCATTCGTTCGTTCGTTCCTTCCTTCCTTCTTTCCTTCCTTTCCTTTATTTTCCTTTCTTCAACTCTATGATGATCACCTTTTTGAATCTCAATATTCAGAAGTATGGCACAGTAGATAGAGTGCTGGGCCTGGAGTCAGGAAGATTCATCTTCTTGAGTTCAAATCTGGTCTCAGACATTTACTAGCTGTGTGACCCTGGGAAAGTCACTTACCTCTGTTGGCCAAAATTTCCTCATCTATAAAATGAGCTGGAGAAGGAAATGACAAACCACTCCAGTATCTTTGGCAAGAAAACCCCAAATAGGGTCAAGAAGGGTTCAACATGACAGAAATGACAGAACAACAAAAACAAGAACAAAAATTCACAAGATGAGAAGGGATGGATTAGATAATCTCAAAGACATCTAGATTTTTTTGCAGTACTTATTCAGTACCTTCTCTGCATCAGGTGCTACAAGTTTTATCTCATTTAGAACTCATTCTAGATCTAAAACCGCATTAATTCTAAGCACCTGGCCAAGGCTTATTGATTATTAATTGCAGAAAGAGTGTCTCACTCAAGATGGTTAAAAAAGAATGAGTGGAATTCAGGAGAATTGACAGAGGTTAAGGAATAAACACCTGAAGAGAAAAAAAATCTCAGTAAGAATTCAAGGAAAAGGAGAAGGTAGTTGGCAAGACAAGATAAGTAAAAGCAGAGAAGTGGAACAAATTGGGGAGTAAAGAAAATTGATAGAGTAGATTGATGGGTAAGGCTAGATGGCAAAACCAAGAGGGGAGTTGGTTCAAGGGATGGGGAGGAAGCATGTGGCAGTAGATTTTTTGAGTCTAGGATAAGGAACCTGATTGTTCTTGCCAAGTCAACCAACAAGACTATATAGGCTGTAACAAGGTTTTAAAGGACTCTCCCAAGTAGTTAAGAGCACTAAAGAAAAAAACAGACATTGAGGAAACTGTGTTCCTTATCTTCTTCTAACTTCTGTCAGATGGGTGAGACTGTCATCTACTTCCAAGAGTGTTCTTTTATTTTTGTTAAACAGTTACAGTTAAATCCTGTCCTTTGCGTTTCCTTATGTCCCTTTGTTCACATTGTGATAGCATGAGACAGCTCTTAGAGTCACAGAGAAATGTGGAAAAGTCCTAGAACAGACCTGCAATCCCAACTCCCCACCCCTTTGTTAGAGAGTTTGATTCCTCTAGGTTGGGGCATAACCAGGACCCATTCATATGTTTCCTAACTATGCTTCCAAGGCAAGAATTACAATGAACACAAGTCTTTAAGTCTTCTCCATCAAACCATGCATCTACATTGATGATCCTTAGAGTTAAACTTAAATGCTCAAATCAATCCATTATCGCAGTGATATGAATGTTCCCTCCAATGATGCAGCAGACCTAATCCCATCCATATCCCCTACACCTACCCATCCTGGATGATTCCTATCAGTGTCCTTTCATTAGTTCACCAAGGAAATCAACCCATCAAGTGAGGGGCCTTCATTGCTTTGCCCAGAAATCCGGGGATATCATTGGAGCACACACAAGTTATCTACCAGTGATTCCTCACCCTTACTAAGAAACTATGCCCTCTTCTTGTTTTAGTATACATTTCCCTGATGACACTACTTGGTCTGGTTCTTCTTCAGAGATCCTTGTTGTATATAGTGCAGCTTTATCACAGTAACTATGCACCTGACCATTGCCGCCTGAGTGATGCTCATTTAAAATTTTTCAGATCCTCTCTAGTATTCTTGACTTGCAGTCACGTAACACCTCCAATACAATATTTGTATTGAAAAAAGATGGGCTTTTGTTTCCATGATCATCAAAGGATCTTTGCAATTTCCTACAACACAATCCAGACTGTTTGACTCCTTACTAGCATAATTATTGTCAATGTGCCAAATTCACTCTGAATCACTATAACACACATCCATTTTTGAGAATTATTTAAAAAACAACTCTGTGCAAGGCATGGTAAAGCACACACTGAGTATTTTAGAACATTTATATTGGACACATGATCTGGAAGTTGCAGGAACAAATTTAGGTAAGAAAAAACAACTGCCTAACAATTAAAAGCTACTCCAAAATGGAGTAGGCTATGAGGAAAGGTAGTGTGGCTCTTTTTATTGAAGGTTTTTAAGCAAATGCTATCCTATCAAACTACTTACCCAGTTTGTGGCTTTACCTTTTTCTGTATCCCCAGTACTTAGTACAGTGTATGGCAAATAATGATCGTTTAATAAATGCTTGTTCGTTGATTGCAGAGGAGATTGTTTTTCCGCTCTGATATTTTAAACTAGCATTTATATGGCACTTTAAGATTTGCAAAGCACTTTCCACAAGAGTCAACAGTCAATAAACATTAAGTGCCTACTATGTGCCAGGCACTGTGCTAAACTCTGAGAATATAAAATTATAAAAATAAGAAAAACAGTACCTGCTATCAAGGAGCTTACTATCTAACAGGGAAAGAAATCACACAAAAGGATGCTAAAAATTGGAAGGTACGCAACTCAGGGGCATAACAGAGAAGTCAGAAAAGTCCAAAAGTAGTACGGCCAAATGATACCTCAATTTATTGTCACTACAATCCTGTGAGGTATGTGCTATTATTATACTAATTTTACATATGAAGAAACTGCAGCAGACAGCAATTAAGAGACTTGATTAGGGTCAAAGAGCTAGTAAGTACCTGAAAAAGGATTTGCATTTAGGCCTTTCAGATGGCAGATCTGTATTTTATCCACTGTACCACTTAGCTGCCTTTGAGTTCATTCCAATCCTAAAATTCAGTAATAAGACAACTCTTGTCTTTTTTTCTCCATATTTTCCTCAGTCCAAGAACTATAATCACTACAAATGGTCATTTAGAATTTAGATTTTAGAATGATAATTACATAATTTTAAAAAAAGAAATACTTAACAAAAACCCAAGAACACATGCCCTATTTACATATTTCCACTGATCTAATGCTTTTTAAGTAAGGACCCTTGCTAAACAAAAGGCTTGCTTATGCCTGGGCACAACCGTATTCATTTAAAAATTCTAGAAGTATGTTGTCAATTTTCAGGTTTATTTTATTCTTTAGCTTCAAAATTTTAAACACAGTAGCTATTGAGCAAATGCTACACAAGGTTTCCTAGCTCATGACTTATCACCACACTTTAACATGGCATGATATTCTCTATAAAGTAATTATAGGATCACAGGAAATGTCTTTGATTGATATAATGCAATAAGCAGGACCTACTGCCTTGGAGATTTGAAGTGTCATAAAATCCTTCAATTACAATCAAAAAGTATTAAAAATATGAATAATAACTGACATATTAAACGGCCAGAATATATCATCTTGTTTGAACCCCCCAAACTAACCATGTGTGAAAGGTGCTGTCCCTACTCTCATTTTCTGGATAAGGAAATTTTACCTCAGAGAGAATGAATGATCAGTCTTCAGTCACGTAGCTACTGAGAGAAGGAAGATCTGAACACAAGTCTTCCTGACAACAAGTCCAAAACTCTATCAACTACCCCCAGGCTGTCCATCAATGAGTAAGGTATAATAAAGTTTTCCTTTAATTTAACAGTTCACTTGAGCCAAATTTTGCCCTCAGATGCTGTGTTATTGATTAAATCTTCAAGGAATGGATGTAGTTACTCCTGCTGCCACTATACACCAATTGCATTTATTGTGTTAGAATTACTCAGTACCTTTCTTCTGGAGCGTTCAAATTATAAAACCCCTTCTATTCCAGAGATATCAATCTCAAAACCTTGAGATTTGTGTTTTGTGATTTTAAAGAGACAGAAATCAGTGCTGACTCTTGGCTTCAGTTGTTTTTTTTTTTTTAAAGATGTATAATGTGAATGTGTCAAAAAAAAAAGAAAGAAAATGGCGACTGGCTGCATCATGCCATTTACTGGGGGTACTTTTTTAAGTTTGAAAAATAAACTGTGCCCCCTGGAGGAAAGCATTCTCTAAGGAAAGCTTTAAACTGTTACTGTGACCCTAAGACAGCCATTGCATATCAGACTACACAGACACAACCCAATTGGAGTGTCTCTGGTCAATTGATACATCTCTGGAAAAACATTTACTTGAAGAAAAGAACAGCAGGCCTATTACAACAATAAGCTACTATCCTGCTCTCATTCTTTGTTAAATTTTTTGACATTCGTTTAAAATTTTTTTAGGTCCAAATTCATCCTTCCAGCCCCTATGCCATAGAGAAGGCAAGCAATATGATACCCATTATAGATATGAAATCATGGAAAACATATTTCCATATTATCCTGCTATTAATATCTAATATTTAATGTTCTCTGAACTATATCATAAGTGAAAAAAGACTTCTTTTTTTATAATTAAGTAAGAGACTTGGGATATAAACTCACTGAAGCCATCTTTGGGATAATTCCATAGTAGAGAGTGTGGGGATGGGGATGAGAGATGTTACTACTGATAATAATGACCACTAATATTAATATATCTCTTTAAAATTTGCTAAGTGCTTTATATAGTTATATAGATACACAAACATATAATCTATCTAACCTACATATCTATATATTATCTAATTTGATCCTCCCAATTTTATAAAATACATTATGTAAATTAATTGATACAAAGAGAAAAAAATCTAAATTATTGGCTCATTTTAAAGATATTTTGTTTTTACCCATTTACGTATTAAACAATTTTTAACATTTTTTTTTTTATTTTGAGTTCCAAATTCTATCCTTCCCTCCTTCCCTCCCTGCCTCACCCCCTAATGGTAAGCAACCTGATATAGGTTATATATGTAAAAGCATGTAAAACATTTTCATATCAGTCATTTTGTGAAAGAAACTCAAACAAAATAAAAGAAAGAAATAAAGTGAAAAATAGTATGGTTTGGTCTGTATTCAGATACTGTCAGTTCTTTCTTTAGAGGCACATAGCATTTTTCATCAGGAGTCCTTTGGATTTGTCTTGGATCACTGTATTTCTGAGAATAGTTAATTCTTCCACAGTTGTTTATCATATAATATTGCTCTTCCTGTGTACAATATTTACCTGGTACTGTTCACTTCACTCTGTATCAGTTCATGTAAGTCTTTACAGGATTTTGATCATTAGCACATAATATTCTTGGCACAATAATATTCCATTGCAATTATATACCACAACTTGTTTATCCATTCCCCAACTGAGGAGTATCCCCTCAAGTTCCAATACTTTGCCCCCACAAAAAGAACTGCTATAAACATTTTGTACATGTTCTTTTCCCCCTTTTTATCTTTTTAGGTGATAGACATATTAGTGGTATTGCTGGATCAAAAGGTATGCAAGTTTGATAGTCCTTTGGCTTAGTTTCAAATTGGCCTCTTCAGATGGTTGGATCAATTTGCAACTCCATCAACAGTATGTTAGTGGTTCATTGGTTTGGTTTTTTCCCCCTACATCTCTTCCAACATTTGTCTTTTTCCTTTTTTGTCATATTAGCCCATTTGAGAGGTCTAGGGTGGTACCTCATAGTTGTTTTAATTTATGTTTTTCTAATCAATTATGATTTAGAGCATTTTTATAGACAGTTTTGATTTCTTTGTCTGAAAACTGCCTGTTCATATCATTTGACCATTTATCCATTGGAGAATGCCTTGCATTCTTATATATTTGACTCAGTTCTCCATATATTTGAGAAATGAGGACTTTATCAGACATATTTGGCTTATTAAAAAAACCCAACTTACAGCCTTGGGAAACTTTAATATTGAATGTCATCCTTTTGCTGTAATATCATTTTAAATGATTCAGCACTGAGTTCACAAGAATTTGACACACATTCTTCAATTTTTCATTATGAAATCACATATTCCATTGACTATTAAGCATTTTTTTGATCAACAATCCATTTTTTTTTTCTAATTCTAGTCTTAATTATAGCTGATCAGTTTTTAATGAGGTTTAACTCAGGAGAGCTTCCAGGTCACTGAAGTTTGTTAATTTCCCTCTATTGGTTAAATTCACTAACTTTTCATAGCTTGTAGCATAGTAAATACTCCTTCTCAATTTAGAAATTTCTATAATTCTGGAACAATTTTTCTCCTCAGTATATCAGTCTATTTATCAGAGTTAATCTTTCCTTCAATGGGGAGGAGAATTCAAAGTTCATTGAAGTTAAAAAACGAGTGTGTGTGTGTGTGTCTATGTGTGCGTGTGTGTGTGTGTGTGTGTGTGTGTGTGTGTATACATTTTACGGTCTAATTAGGATGTCTGGATCTTAACAAGTTCATCTGGAATCTTCTTCCAAAGGTTTTTAGCTTTGAATAAAAAAGTGAATTTCATCAATAGAAATTACCATTTTAAACTCGTTGGTATTCCAGTCTTTTTATTTTCTTGTCCATAGTAAGAGATTTTCCCCTCATAACGATAGTTAGCAACTTTTTTTTTTTGGTTGGTCATCTTGTTATTCTTTTGACTTATAGAAGCAAACAGCATTATACAGAGGAATCAACAACAGTTTCAGATTCTAGGTTTCTCTGAAGTTCATTTCTTGTTTTCTGTAGATTCATTGTTTCACATCGGTAGTTTGTCAGTTCTTGGTGTTTTTCATTTTAGATTGTATTTTCCTCTATTCACCAATATTTTTCACTCTGGTGTGGATGATTCTGTTTCAGTACACGTTTGAATTGTTCTTGAAACAGTTAACTTCCTTATAGCAAACAGGCACTATAATAACTTTAACAGTCCATAATGTAAGCTCATTCAGAGCTATAACTTTTTCTTGTTTCCTTGGAGAAATATCTATTCTTAAAAACCTCAGAATTTAAAACTCAATAGAGACTTTAATGAAACATGTGTATGGGATTAAACCTAGCACCCAACTAACGGAGAGCTAACTAAAGGCAATGGGGAAAACTGATCAATTTGGTTTCATCTTATCAGAGACATAAATACTGAATCAGTCTAGTGTTACTATATGGAAAGATTTAAATCCATTGCCAAAAGAAAATAAAACAATGCTAAAATTAGTATTTCCCCCTAGTAATTCACATCCATGATGTAATTATCATAAACATTTTATAGATAAACAATTTAGTCATGAGATAGTTTAAATAACTCTCCAAAGGCCACAAAGCAAATAAATATTTGAGGTGAGATATGAACATAGATCTTCCAGATTCCAAGTAGCATTTACTTCACACTGCCCTGAGATGATAAATAACTCATCCTATTCCCACATGATGTATATTTAATTTGTTGTGGGTTTTTTTTTACATTTCAAAAGCTTTTCACTCTGTGTATTTGAGAGATTAAGAATATTTCATAGAGTAAAATTGGTTAAACATTGTTCCTAAATTTTATAAATCAGTGTTATGTCTAAAATGTTTTTAAAAGTTCTCTTTTAATGATTCTTCAGTCTCAGCACACTTTACTTGTTAAAATCAACAGAATATTTTGAAGTTTATGTTTTTGTTACAGACGTCTTGTTAGTTATAAGAACTGTAAGCAAGTAGGTGGTGCAGCATATAGAGAACTGAGTCTGGAGTCAGAAAACCTGCATCCAAAACTAGCCTCAGTTATTCACTGGCTGTGTGACCCTGGACAAATCATTTAACCTCTGGCTTCCTGTTTCCTTACCCACCTATACAAAGATATTGTGATGATCAAATGAAATAATATTTGTAAAGAGTTTAGCATAGTAGTTCTTAATAAATGCTTGATCTCTTCCCTACCCACTTGAATTTTAGTCACATAATAACATCACTTTAGGTCTCTAGAGGATTCTAAATTGGGGCAACTAGGTGACACAGTGGATAGAACCCTGGGCCTGGAGTCAGGGAGATTCATCTTCCTGAGTTCAAATTTGACCTCAGATGCTTCCCAACTGTATGACCTTGGCAAAAGTCATGCAAACCTGTTGACCTCAGTTTCCTTATCTGTAAAGATGAGCTGGAGAAGGAAATGACAAACCACTCCAAGTATTTTTGCAAAAGAAAAAAAAAAGTGAAACAAAAACAAAACCCTAATGGGTCTGACTCATGAAGAGTCAGACATGACTTAAAACATTTAAACAACAACAAAAAAGATGCCAAATTTTTGTAACATGCAGTGATGTTGCACAGCTTCCACTACTTTATTGCACAGTCTTTACCAATCAATATGTCTGGGCTTTTGTGAATAATCTTTCTGCAACTTCTAGCGGCAATGACTTGATCCCGAATAGCTATCATAAATCTCTTCGATTTTTGTAAATAAATCCACATGACTCAGTCATTTGTCTGATGCTTTATTTGTCAAGATATTGTTGGTTGAGTTCATGTTTTTTGTACCTTTCAGTTCTACTCCTACATCTTAGCTCTTTTATAAGCTCTCTTTAGAGATAAACCACTTCCAGTTATACTGAACACATTCAGTAGCATATACTTGCTGGCATCCTTTGGTTTTGTGTTTTGAATTTGAATTAAGGTATTTATGTTCCTTCCAAAATGAACTTACTTCTGTAAGTTTTTAACGTATTTATCATGTGCTCTGAGGATATCTGTCATTCTTCCTCATCATTATCATTAGAATTATATTTTCTGAGAAACAGGGATGGTAACTGCCTTACCTCCCTCATACTATTTTCATAAGGCTCTACTGAAGCAATGTATGTGAAGGTAGTTTCTAAAGATACTATATAAATGAGTTGAAACCATTGCTCTTTAGGTAACTTTATAACTAATATTAAACAAGCAACTACCTTCTTTCCATAAACATAATGTGCTTTGATCAACTCAGAAAGAACCTTTTAAAACTTGAAAAATAACAATATTTGAAGAAAATAATCACTGAAGGTTTGAAAGATTTTTGAGTACAGCATAAGGAAATAAGAGTACTGGATTTGTAAACTGAAGATATGGATTCAAAATTATTTCTGCTACTTGGCTTAGCGACCTCTGGCAAAATTTAGTTCTCTATCCCTGGTTTGTTTGTTTGTTTGTTTTCACTTGCAAAATGACTGGACTGGGCTAGATGACCTTTAAGGTTCCTTCTATTTCCTAATCATACAAACCTATGAGTTTGTAGATTTGGGTACCTCTTCCCCTGAAACAAATTGGAAGCTGATGCCTACTCCTAGTTTTTGAATTGTGGAGGCTGAAAAAATTTCTCCACCTAGGTGTATACATTCTGATGATTATCCTCTCCGAATTTAACCTGGGTATTTATTCTAGTTAAAACAACGCTCAATTAACTTCCAGATCCATACTATGCATCTTTGTAGCATACTCAGACACTACAGATTGCATTGTGTTGATTTAACCTTCAATAACCCAGAGTCTCCTCCAATTCACAATGAGGCATTAGAGAAAGCTTTTGGTGTAAGGATATTGAAGAAAATGTTCTCCTTCTGTGCAATGATAGGGACCTTCTAAATTCTGAGCTGTTCTCATGAGCGGAATGTCAGAAAAAAATTAACAAAACAACAATATGATAATAATCATAATCATAACAGTGGCTTACTTTTATGTTGAGCTTTATGGTTGCAAAGAAATTTACACATATTGCCTCATTTGATCCTTACAACACCTAAGAAGTAAGTAGAATTATTCCCATTTTAAAGATCAGGATGCTGGGTTACAGAGAGATTAAATGACTTACCCATGGTCATTCAGCTAGTAAGTGGCAAAGGGCAACTGAAACCATTATTATATAATTCTAAGACTTTTCACTATATTGCTGTTTTAATTTGAGAAAGTAAAAAATGCAAGAATCATATCATAAGCATATTTCATAACCCAACCTCGATTATGAAAGTCAAAACCAACCCAATAATTATTTGTATTAGACAGTTACCAAGTTAGGAAACAGTGAGTAAATATCAGGTAAAAAAAAAACAACAACAACAAAACCTCACTTTCTCTCTGATCATCTTGCTTTTTAACCCTGATATTTCATTTATCTTTGCTATACCAGGTCATCTGGGCAGCTGGGTGCCACAGTGGATAGAGTGCTGGGCTTGGTATAAGGAAGATTCCTCTTCCTGAGTTTAAATCCAGACTCAGATACCTCCAACAAATGAGCTGGAGAAGGAAATGGTAAACCACTCCAGTATCCTTGCCAAGTATCTTTCCCAAAGGGGGTCACAAAGAGTTGGACACAACTAAAATGACTGTACAATAACATACCAGTTGTATTTTCCACCAAAATTAAAAAAAAAACAAAAACACAACACTGTGGATATTTAAAAAAAAAAAACCCTAATAGTGACTCAAGTGTTGGATAGTATATTTGCCACCTAATAAGCAGCTTAGGTAAATTCAGAAAAGCTTATCATTTGAAATTTACAGGTTAGTCATCAGATTAAATTTTGGTTATAGGAATTTACAAAGACTGTGGTCTAAGGGGTTGAGGGATTTTAATCTACATCAATAGAAAGATTATTCACACCAATAAAATCACAGAATTATGATGTTTTGAAGTTCAACCAAGCTACTTAGTAAACTTTATGGTTTTGATAATGAAACCATTCTGAAATTTTTCAAACTTACACTATTATCACAAATGAAAAAATAAAGTTTTCAATTTAAGAATGTTTCTTTTGCAATAACATCCCAATTTTCTTACTGATCAGACTTCTGGCCCAATTAAATAAAACTTCAAAAAGGAGAGAAGCTTTTTGAGATTTTCTACAATCAGTGTACTGTGACATGTAAGTGATGATTTCCTGCAATTATATTTTGATAATCTTATTATAGCAATACTATTAGAGGAAACAAAAATTCTTGCACTACAGTCATTTCCAGTCAGCAAAGAATCACTTCTCTGATATCAGTCCTTCTGGTAGTCATCAAAATTCCCATACTGGAATCAAAATTAACTTTATCACAATATAATGTTTTAGGGAATTCTAAATAGGTTATGAGGTGCAAAGGTATAACCATATGAAAATAAATCCATTAAGGGATGTGAAAGATGGAAAAAAAAATAGTATTGAACCAAATTGCTATTTGTAGATCCAGTGCTTTAATACAAGTATTTGAATTGTGATATGAATTAAAACTTCATACTGTTTCTGAAACCAAAGTTAACCAAGAAGAGGTAGAGCAGTGGGGGAAAAAACAGAGAAAAAAAATTTTAAGATGTTCAAGAGTAAATTTTCTCATAGTAAAAACAAGCACCCCGTGTTTAGTTAAATATAAGAGTAAAATAAAATAAATAAAATAAAAAAATAAATAAAATTAAAAAAAATTAAAAATATTTTATCACCATGGCTTACCATCCGTCACTACATTACCTATATTCAATACTTATGACTTTTGGTATTTTATAAGTGTCTTAACTAAAGGCAAAGAATTATTTCCGAGTTCTTGCCATATGCACTTTTTTTTCATAGAAGAAGCACTATAAGCAATTCCTTATGACAAAGAAGAAGTAAAGCAAAGGAATAAGTATCTCAGACCTAATGTTTGAGAAATCTGAAGACAGTCCACTAGTCACAGTACTACCATCTCACGTAGTATTTGAAGTGATCGCAAAATAATTTGTTCACAGTTTCAAGTAAGGGATGGGAAAATGTATGAAGCAAATTCTACTGACCTTTTTTTGCTAAGGCATTGTTAGGTTCATACTTCTCAATCAGCACTTGGACTTGTTCCTGCTTTAAGGGTGGATAAAGGATTTCATTGAGCCGAGGATCTCGTTGCTTTAAATTGATAAACTCCATCATTTGATCAACAGAAAGATATGGTCTACTCTTGGCACCACTAAAAATAGGTGAAAGAAAAAAAGAAGAAATCACATTGTTTTTCTGTAAGTCATTTAATCAATCAACAAAAATTTTATTAAGTACCCTGTGAGTACCAGAACTATTTAGATTATATCACAGAGAAAATCTATCTAAGCCTTGTAAGATCAAAGTGCTCTTGTAAGAAAACAAAACATTCACATTATCCCAACTAGGTTTTGTTGAAGCTTCAAAGTATAATTGTGCATTGTAAACATCTTCTAAAGTGATTATCATTGAATTGGCATCCTAAGAAAAATGGCAACCATTGGCACTTTGGCAAAAAATGCCTATGAGTTCGTAATGCCATATATCCAAAAGGAAAAAACAAACAAACAAACTCCTTCAAGGGAAAACTAGAAGTATTGGTATAGTTTACATAGTGCACTTAAAGTTCTGGCTGACTTACCAGCTTCCCATATCCAGCTTATTTTCAAAAGGATATGTCTATTTATGGCAACTGAAAAAGTGAGCAAATTTTGTCATGTTCTTCCTCTTCTTACGAGGGGAATTATAAACATCAACACATATCTAAAGCCCTCCATTTCCTGAATAAGGACAGATTGTATCTGACATAAATAATCCTCTTAATATCACAGAGTCTAATTCCATAACATATACCCTATAGGCATTCATTTAATGTTTGATGGTAAGAAATTGCAAAAATAACAAATCAGGTGACCCAAGTATATAATACCATAATCATAAGTACCAAATACCTTTCCTTTATGAAGACAGAGTTATCCTTTCTGTCTTTCAATTAATTCATTACATAGACTTTAATATCGTACAAAATATAAAATTACTATTTTCCTACTTTTACATAAGTTGCTTTTCTCATTTATTTGTCTCTTTAAAACCAATAGGCAGGCTTGTTACTTATGTAATAAAGGATGGACAATATCTTAATAGATGCTATCTACACAAATTTTATTTGTTCACAGTTTCACCAAGATAAAATTGCTGCTCTTTGAATAATGATCTAGAACTTAAGGCAGGGTCAAGGGAGGGTTCTGATGCCTATATATGGTACTTTCTTTAGGCAGAGAACAAGACCTAGGAAGAGAGAAGTATCTGTGTGGAAAGACCAGTTAGATATAAGGCACCTGGAAAATGGAAATTCAAGTCCTGGCTCTCCAAAGAGCCTCAATTTCTCCTATATCAGAAATATGGGCAAATCCCAGTTTACAGGAAAGTATCCACTAAGAACACAGGCAATCTTCATCTCCTACTATAAACAGACTCATGTAATTTAATAGTTACAAGTAGTTTTAACATTATGTAGTTTAATCCTCTCATTTTACAGATAAGGAAATTAATGTTGAGACTAGGTCATATTGATGCTTAGTGACTCAGATGAGATCAGTATCCATGTGTCCATCAACTCACCATTATTACTCCTGCATCACATCTCCTTTCTGTCTGTTAAAACCATAAAGAGTAACATGAAAAGAATACACCATTTATACCTAGTAATGAATGTCAGGTAGCAAACCTCTGCCCATTTAAACTAATGGATATTCCTATGGGACAAGAACATGTGAATAATTAATGCAGATTAATCTATTCTCATAGCTGTGTGATTTTCCTAAATTCAGATACCCAACATAGCACTTATCAAATGAGGGGGGAAAGCAAATTTAAAAGAATCCCTTACAATTCAGAAAAGATGTTATCAATTTCAGGTCGAGGGCAAAGATTGGTTAAGAAAACTCTGTATACTTCTGGAGTGAAGTCCTCTTGAGGTATTGAATCATTCTGAAAAAGAAAAAAAAAGAAAAATCAAAACAAGAATTCTTTATAAAATCAGGATAAATATGATGAACATGTCTGTGGAACAAACCATTCACTGTATCTTGTACATTACCAGGAGTAAGATTCTCCCTTGATAGTCACTGAATGAATAAAATATGTATTTATTCAGTACCCCAAAGAACTGAAGGGTATAGTAGACACACAAATAGCAATATGAAAAAAAAAACCATACTCAAATTTCATTGTACATCAAATTTGCCAAACACATAACAGATATTGTTTGATTAGTTGTCAAATAAATTTTATAAATAAGAAAATATTTTATCATTGAATACTTCTGACCTTAATTGTTTAGGAAATAAGTAGCTAGTATAGGAAACAGTTTTCATAATTTATTTCACTGTTTTTCTGTGTTGCCACAAAAACCGGAAGCAGACATTCAAGCCTTTGTTAATAGGAAGGGCATTTTTTTCATAACCTTTCCTGTTTCAGGTACATGTGTTATGTTTATTTTCATTTTCAAGCCGCTCTAACTGGGAAGAGAGAATTTTTTCCCCTTATATTCATATCAGTTTTAAAATATGCATTATTTTAGAAATGCCTAAAAATGTATTATAAAGTCGTTCTTAACACATTGCCTGGAAAGTGATAACAGAATGCCTAGTTCAGTGTCCGAGTAGAAGCTCACTAGACATTTCTTGAATAAATGAAATATTTAGAAACCATTTTTTATCCAGGTAGTATCACAGGGAATAAGAGAACATTTTTTTCTACAGAAAAGTCTGAAGAATTGTAGTCAACCACATAAGAAGCCAAAAAGAAGGGACATGTACTAAGGACCCTTATGTCTTACGTAACTGAGGACCAATTTTGAAATCATGAAACCAAGAATTTAAGCCAAGGATATGTAGAATATACTCTTGAGATCCTCAAATCACCTTGCTGGCCGATTTCATTATTTATAAAATGACAAAAATAACAAAAAACTTTTTACTTCTTACATTAATGATTTTTTCCATCTGATTGGGTCATAAAATCCTCATTTATCAATGTAAACCTCTCAATCACTTAGCTAATTGATTCAGAAATTGCTCTATAGGTAGATAATATAATTTCTCACCTTTCTTTTTCTCTGGGCATGGCTGAATGAGGTACAGTGTATTCAATGATTTTTCTAGAGCAGTCTTGCTCAGTTAATTGTTTATTTGGCAAGGCTTTCTTTTATGGACCAAATATATTTCTTGTTTTCTCTTTTATCAATCAAGTGAGAGTTTTTAAAGGATGGAGGAGATGGAGTATGTTTGTAGGTAGTGTAGATGAAGCTAAAAGATTGGAAAAGACTAAAGAAAGACACAGAAAGAGAAACAGAGACAGAGAAGGAGACAAAGGCAAGACATTGATGATGGTGATGGTGACAATGATACAGATTGTGTGTGTGTGTGATAATCTGATTGAAGAAGGGAGAGAAGGTGAGATCAAGGGTATACATGAGTAGCTGGCACGATGTTATCCTTTCATCATAGACTAGGAGAAAGGAGAATAGAAAGAGGGATATGAGGGAGCTTTGATATATAAAGTGGAAAAGAGAAGAGAGATCATGACAATTTACCTCTATTTTCTCACTAAGATATAAGGGGTGATATATGAGGGGCAGCTGTGTAGTTCAGTGAGTAGAGTGCCAAGCTTGGAGTCAGGAAGATCTGAGTTCAAATCTAGCCTCAGAAACTAGTTGTGTGACCCTAGGCAAGTCATTTAACCTTGTTTGTTTCATTTTCTTCATCTGTAAAATGTGCTGGAGGAGGAAATGGCAAACCATTCTAGTATCTCTGCCAAGAAAATGCCAAATGGGGTCATGAGGTTTTGTGCATGACTAAAATGACTGAACAACAACAAATAAGCTTGAGGAGCAAAAAGACAGTTGAGACAGCCTCTGGGGGAAGTGTGATAAAGAAGTACTTATGGAGGAGTCAAGGACTGCCTTGATGCAGTGAGGACTCAGTGAAGGTGATTGCTATTGTTCAGTCATTTCAGTTGCATCCAACTCTTTGCAGCCTCATTTGGGATTTTCTTGGCAGATACTGGAGTGATTTGCCATTTCCTTCTCCAGCTCACTTTAGAGATGAGGAACTGAGACTAATAGGGTTAAATGACTTGCCCAGAGTCACACAGCTAGTAAGTGTCTGAGACTAGATTTGAATTCAGGAAAATGAAGCTTCCTCACTCCAGACTCAGCATTCTATCCAATGCATCACTTCACTGTCTGGTTAAGATTAGATAATCAAAATTTGTGAGTGATCTAGTCAGCATTTAGTCAGGTTGTTTAACTTCCTCCAGAATGATTCAGCAGAAATAGAGGACGATGACAGTGGGAATAATCCAGAGTCGACACTTGGAAAGGGATGAGTGATGAAAGCATTAAGTGGGAGAAGGGATTTGGAAAGGAAGAAATAGAAGACAGAGCAGGCTAGGTTTAGTACTGAGGGCTCATGGGGCTGGAGGTCGTAGCAAGGGCTTATGTTAGGTTTAGAAGGAATGAGACAAAGGGCAAAATGAACTGATAAGAATAATTTCAGAATTCTAGATCATAGAAGTGTAATACTTGTGACTAATAGAGATCAAATATGTGACCATCCTTGTGTGTGGCTAAATTGAAGTTAAGATGTAGGTTATGGGAGTTAAAGAGCCTGAGGAAGTGGAAAGGTAGAGTGTTTGGGAAAAAAATCAATATGTATATTGGAGTCTTCTAGTATTAGGATGGAATGAAGGGAAAGGCTGTGTTCTAGATACTGAACTTCTTGAGAAATGAGGACAAATGACTTGGAGAAGGACTTGGATTGGTTGATATATCTGGACAGAACAAATCTCAAAGGTGGAGAGGTTACTGAGTGATGGCAACAGAGAAAATGTCAAAATGGAGATGGACAGTAAAGATTACACCAAGGTCTCTCCTGGACTAGTGTGCCAGAGGACACATTAAAGTCAAAACTAATAGTGGAAAGGATCACTAAGGGGTAATATCTTATATGAGGGACTCAGGCCCCCATGAGTGCCAAGAGATGGAAGGAGCAAAAGAGGAAGAAGTCTACATTAAAGAGAAATTTATTAATGACAGAATGGGGATTCAAGATGGTAGACTAGAAAGGAAGGTAGGGATGATATGGAACATGAGAGAGGTAGGATAAGTTGGATAGAGAGGAGATCATCAGAGGGGAGATGGGTGGCTTTAGCAAAGGCAGCCTGGAATTCTGGATCACTGGGATTAGAAAAGTAAGAGGTGAGGAGATACTTGGTGTAGGGGATCAGTATTGCGATATTAGAGCTCACATTATCAAGAATCCTGTGAAAGACAGAGGTGCATTAGTCATCCTTCAAGTGTAAAGGCACAGGTGCTGGGTTAGATCATAAAGGTGAGGCTTCAATATCAGAGGCTGAGACACTGAACTGAGTCTCAGAAAGCAAGGCAAGAGGCCTGAGACCAAGAAGCAAAAATTAAGGCGTATACAGGGCATAGTTTTGATGGAATTAGTTCAAGCAGAGTAGTAGGAGATCTTGTACCTGATGAAGGACTTGAGTAAGATATTGGGGCTGCTTGGAATAGCTCCCCAAGCTCCAGGGGAGTCTAAAGGTTGTTGATATCTTCTGGTTACTATAATACTTCCTCTGGGCTCGTTCAGTTCTGGGTTTAGTAGTTTCCTATGTATGTTGCTTCACCTGGACATGGTTTTCAGGTTTCTCAGACACTGAAGGATCATCAACATCTTCTGGCAATATTATAAAGCTGCTCTCATTAGGCTGTCTTTGATGGGATCAGTGCTCCACTGGATCCTATTAATCATGGAGACTGCTGAGACTAAGCTAGTATACAGTGAGCTCTACTGGTTTTGTGGCAACTGCCAGGCACATATTCACAAGGGTTGCCCTGGCAGCTGCAGGGTGGGCAGTATATGCTTGGTGTTGTTCCCTGACTCATCTCATCAGGGCTTTCCCTCCTTATCAAGATTTTTTTCCCATAGGAGGTGATACCTGAGTTGAACCTTAAGGGAGCTCAGAAATTCTAAGAGGAAAAGGTGTGGAAGAAATGAATTCCAGTAATGGGAGATGGTCTGGGCCAGACAGAGATAGGAAGAGTGTTCTGTGAGAGCAAAAGCAGGAAAAGCAAAAACAAAAACAAAACAACAAAACCTTTTGTTTGATTTTGTGGATATACTGTGTGTTGAGTTTTCACAAAGATTATGTGAACATGCTAAACCCACACATTACAGCAGAGAATGGGTGATGGTGATTTCTAGGGCAGGGAATAATGGGTTCAGGCAGTAGGAGTAGCAGACAATAAGGAGAGGGTAGAGACACACAAGAAAGAATCTATGACAGATTAGGTTTGTTAACCTTATACAAAATGACTGTGAGTAGGTTTTTACTCTATTGTATATATGAGACAGGGAGCTATTATCAACTTTTCTCTCTCTGACAAGTTTTTGAATTATGGTTTCTCACTAAATTCATTGGATACAATCTGTTTTTAACTGTTTCTTTAAATGAAGTTTTAAAAAATGAGGCTAAATGCAATAATTTAAAAGTGAAATGTTAATAAGGACTATAATAGTGTGTATGGTATTCAACAACAATTTGGATGCTATACTAAATAGGATTTTCTTCTTTTAAAGAAACATGTAATTTCAAAAGTTACAATAATTTCTTTGAAATGTTCATTGGTCCATGGTGAAAATAGAATATGGGCACAAGGAACAGACTCTCAATTGACCTGGAGGTGGCAGTTTAATACAACTTTCAATTTAGTAATATTAAAGTCTTTGCAGCTAAAAAAAAAAAAAATATGAAGTTTTTTTTTTCCTTGTCAAAAATATGGGCCCATCAGCCTAAGCAAGATTTAAAAAAAAAATTATTGAGGTATTTGTAGACTTGGAAGAAGCAGGATAGTTTAGTGAGAGGCAGGAAGATCAAAGTTCAAAGCTTGCCTCTAACACATATAGTATAGGAACCCTGGGGAGATCATGTAACTCCTGAGTGGTCTAGGCCTCTCTCTAGGGTTATAAATCACAAAAGGGCTGCTGGTCTGTATCTCAGCATTAGTGAAAGAAATTGATACACCTGGAACTCTCCATTGTAATAAAATCATCAGTCCAGACCATTATCTTCATTCCTTCCCACTCCAAAGAAACTGAAATGGATTTGTACTCATTTTCAAAAAAATTGTCTATTCTTATACCAGTGGTATATGGAAATTCACAGGAACTACTCTAATTACTGATCTACTCAGTTCACTTTAATGGTACTTAAATCAAATTCAGTACTGTAAAATTATACCAATCTAAAATCTAAGGAGATAGTATGGTAAAACTCCATTTTCTAAATATAGAAAAAAGCTCCAAAGGTTAAAAAAAAAAAAAAAAGCAAATCCTCTGGTCTTATGTACGGATGAATAGTAGGCCTTTTATCATGATGAAAAGCTACTTTTCAACAATTAACTTTCTGGAAGGTACTTTAATCCGGGTCTTGCAGGGAGGGTGGGGGCTGGGGAGGGTGTGAGAGGAAGGCAGTGAGTATTGCCAGGACATCTGAGGAATACACTGCTAGAATTGTCTCTTGCTAGACAAGTTTTCAAGTATGCAAGTAAAGTATGCACAATGACTAGGAAAAAAAAAACTCAATGGGACCCACTGTACATCACTGTTCACATACTCATTTATACTGCACAATTAAAACCAGAGGAAAGGGCTTCTGGAAATAATGGCTGCTGAGATACTATCCTTTCTACAACTCCTCCAATTTTGTTTTTCTTCTGTAGAGTTCTCCAGGCTTTCCTCAGCCTCAAGGAATCTGTTATAGTGACTGAAAGATGTTTTCTATGTTGTTGTGTTAGCACATATGGAAATCAAGTGTAAGTAGTTGATGTGGACACAGAATGGTAATTTAAAAGCGTTGGTATTTTCCTGTTCTGGAATAGATTCTGGCTTTCACATCTTTATATGAATAAATGAGTACTAAGTAGAACTCAAAAAGCTAATTATATTTGCAATGAATAAGGTCTACATTCTAAAACATAGACTGATTTAGAAAAACAAATAAATGCTTTAGGCATTGTTGTCTTTGTTTAGAAAATATGCATTATCTTTTAGCCACTAGAGATGTTTATTCAATTTTATAATTCTTACAGCCCTTTAAAATCTCATTTTGCATTGAAGGTTCCTTGAAGTGGGACTAATTAAATAGCATTCCAGTAGTCTGAAAGAATGGAAATTTACATGAAATATGGAGCAGAGTGTTATATGATTTTGATTGTCCAGAGATTTAGTGGTATATTGGAAAGAATAATGGACCCCAGAGTCAGAAGACTTGGATATGAATTCTACCTCTGACACATATAATCATGTGACATTGGGTAACCTTCTAGGCCAAGGCTTCCTCATTTATAAAAAGGCTGAATGACTTCTACACTTCCTTCTAAATCAAAATCTATGATCCTATATGATTTAGTTTTATATCACATTATTAATTAACTGAATGATATTACTCTATTCTCTTCTTTGGCTAAGAATTTTATTGCATGGCACATAGTGGGCACTTAAAAATGCTTGTTAACTATTAAATTTACTCTAAATCAAGGGAGAGTTCAGAATAAAAGAAATAATAAATTGATAATAATAGTTAGCATTTATATAGTTCTTTAAGGTTTACAAAACACTTTAGATTATCTCACAACCCTGGGAGGTAGGTGATACTATTATCTCCATTTTATAAATGAGGAAACTGAGACAGGCATAGGTTAAGCAACTTTCCCAGAGTCATATGAGTGAGTGTCTCAGGGAAATTTGAATTTATATTCCTTACTCTAAGCTTCCTGCTCTATCCACTGGGAAACCTAGCCCTATTGACTAAATTAATTAGTACTACAAGTTAATTTAACAATTTTATTTCAAAGCATATATATGTTTATGTGTATCTATTTGTATCTATATAACTATATATATCACTATCTATCTATCTATCTATCTATCTATCTATCTATCTATCTATATTTATATATTTGCTGGTTGTTATTCCCATTGCCAAATATCCTTATGGTTGAATGCCCATAAGTTGAAACATAGTCATACTTTTAAATTTATTTATATTATGAGAAGAATATACTATTAGATTCTTCCCCCCCCCATCCAGATCTTACAAGGCCTCCTGTCTCTATTACATCTCAATTTACAAAGTCAAAATCATCAGTTTTATTCTCCCCCAACTAAACAGTTTCTAAAGCTATCAGCCAGTTTTTTTTTAATATACAGACATAAAAAGGATGATAGAGACAGCTAATTTAGTTCCTGATAAACCAAGAAAGCAATTAATATAATTTTAAGTAAAAAATGTAGCCAGTCAATACTTTTATTCCACTTTTTTGAGTTATGATAAAAAAATGCAAATTGATTTTCTAATGCTCCAAAAATGTGACTCTAAGGCTGTTTAAAGGAACTAGAATTTTTCCTTATTAAATCAGTTTTGTCCATAAATAACTCCATTTGTGTTGCTGAAATAGTGATGCAAAAATAAGTTTAATTTCTACATCAAAAAAGAGAAAGATTTCATGGGCTAAATTAATTTCTTTCAAAAACAATAACAAAATTCCTTTTAAAGCTAAAAGTGTGAAAATTCTTGTAAAATGTAAGATGAATTGCCTAGGGAGGCATCTTGAGGACACTCCCTTCAGCACATCTGAGTTAAGTCCAAGCAAGGATTCTGTATGCACTGGTAGTAGAGTATACCACAATTTTTGAGGAAGGAGGTATTTTGTGCAAACTCTTCTTACTATATTACCTTAGTTATTATTACCTTAAATAGAATCTTTCTAAAGGCTGACTAACTGATTTTGACTAATGATATGGGATAAAAGAATAGTGACATTCATAAGCTATAGCAAAAGAAACACACTCTAAGCCTCCATGGTTACCCCTAGAAGCTTGAGGAGAGATGAAGCGGTTGCCCTTGAGAGACTCCATTTGTCAGTCAGTGATAACGGGATTTGGGAGAGTAGCTTCAGAACACATAGAACATTTATAATCATTGTTAAAGTTACCACAATGAGGAGTCCAAAAAGAACTCAGAAATTATCTCAATCAGTAAACACAATCTCTTTGCCAAAAAAAAAGAGAGTTATGGCAGCCAAATATCATGTTAATTTAGATAGCAACTCATTTGCAAAACATTGCTGAGGAGGACGGAGAAAGTTTATTATAAGCAGCACTGCCTCAGGAAGCCTCAAAACAAAATTGAGGGGAAAACAAGCTTAAAGTGAGATTATACTGACAGCACAGACAATGGAGCTAAAAAGAAGACTACAAACATACAAAATGGAAAACATCTGCAGGCAGTTTTTCAGAGCTATCTTCTCATAGCAATAACAGTAGAATTTGGACACCACCAGCTTTCTTTCCAGTGTACCATGGGAAGAAGTAGCCATGTTATTTAAGAAGAAAAATTCTGGAAGATCAAGTACAAAGAGAAAAAAAATGATCCAGTAGAGTGTAAACCTCTTGAGGGCAGACAATTTTTGTTTTATTATTATATTCTTAAGACTTGGCACAGTGTTTTGAAAATAGAAGTTATTCCATAAATACTTTCTAGATGATATTGGAGGCTAGATATAACATAATTTTAAAGGAGATTGGTTCTTTAAAAACTGATGAATCAAAGGCATTGATTCTCATGATATGTCAATGAAGGAATTTAGTTCAAATAAAGAAAAAGAGAAAATGCAACGGTAACTATTGACCCTATATTTCTACTTTCTCATCCCTTCAAGATATCTGTGATGATGCATACATCTAGGGTGGTGTTGATGAAAATATAAAAGAAAGCAGGTAGGTTTTTTATATATTATTTTTATAATACTGGATTATATCTTTATAATTGTAGTTGATTTAGAAGTATAGACAATACAACATTTTACTTTATTCTTTATTAGCTTTAAGAAAGCATTTGATTTGATAGAATAAAACATAACATTAAAAATTCTCCTCAGAAAACATGTGTTCTATGAATATATCCAAATCTCAGTCTTTGTTACAGAGTTAAATGACTGCAACACCTTTCTTACTCAATAGGTTTTATTTTTGATCTTCTAGAAACAGATACCTAATTATGTCATACAGATGCCTGGTATTTGCCAACTCTTGACACAGAAAAAAAGCAGTGAGAGATCACGACAGCCAAAGAACTAGATAGTTTTAAAACTCAAATAAAATTACTACCAAAAAAAAAAAGAAATTAAGAAAAGATAAGAGAGAGAATGTGAGCATAAGCAGTGAATGAAGCACAATTGAACTTGCAGAATTGAACTTATCCTAAGTTTTGTATAGCCCTGGGCTAGGATGACATTCTGTGAGTACTCAAAATGTTATGGAAATACATATATTTCTATTTCCCTTTCTGGCTTCAGTCATAAGAAGTGAGACACTTACTTCAATGTATAAGAATGGTAAGAAAGGACAGAATTATCATTAAGTAGAATAAAAGATCCTAAGTCAAGGCTTTAAGAATAGGAGTAGAACTCAGCCTTTGATCAGTACAAATTATGAAAGAGAATATGATTGCTGTTTGGCCACACTCTTTGGACAGCAGATGTCACTAGCATGAGGCACTATAGTTGAGTCAAAAGAGAATTATTTAGGGCTGAGGCATGGGTTCTAGTAACAATTCTGCCAGTAATTATGTGAATTTTTACCCTTGGTTTCCTTAACTGTCAAATGGGGATATTTTATCTTTCCCATTAGCAAAGGGGTTTAATGAGAAAGTATATAAAAAGGCTTTGAAGGACAGAAAGCATTAGCAATATGTTTGGAATAATTATTACCATCTTAATCTTCCTGTTGAGACCTTGATCCTGAAGACATCAGGAGACTGTTATGAAAAAAATATATATAATAAAAAAATAGAGAGATTGGCTATTTCAGAGGCAGGTTTTATAAGGTGAAATTGAATAATGTAATAGACAGCATGGCTACAGGAGGCCTGGGTTTAGGAGCATACACACAGAACTAGAAAGAACCATAGAAATTATTAAGTACAACCCCCTTACTATATATGTAAGGAGTGTAGAGGCCAGAGCGGAAAGTTGTTTTATTTCAGCTTGCACGGGTGGAAGATTTGTTGTTGTTGTTGCTGTTGTTGCTGTTGTTCAGTTGTTTTAGTGCTATTTGGCTCTTTGTGACCCCATTTGGGGTTTTCTTGGCAAAGGCATTGGAGTGGCTTGCCATCCCTTCTCCAGCTCATTTTAGAAGCAAATGGGGTTAGGTGATTTGCCCAAGTTCACACAGCAAGTGTCTTAGGTCACATTTGAACTCAAGTCTTCCTGATTCAGGCCCAGAGCTTTATCTACTGTTCTACCTAGCTGCTTCACTGTTAGAAAAACCGGGATTTAAAAGGAGGTTCTCTGACTCCAAATCCAGTTTCCTTCCTCTGTACCATATAGTACATTCAAATGCTCTCTCCAGACTTATCTCACATTACTTCCCCTCATGTACGCTCTATGTTCCAGTGAAGTTGGTCTCACTGATGTTTCTTATACAGGAAATTCCATCTCTTGCCTCTGTGCCTCTGGTTTGTAAAATCTCTAACTTCCTTCAAGGCTCAGGTCAAGTTTTACCTCCCCCAAGAAATTTTTCTTGATTTCCCCATTGAGATCACAGAATCGTAGCTCTAAATTTGGAAGAGACCTCAGAGGTCAAGTATTTTAACCTCTCAATTTTCCAGATGAAGGAAGTGAAAGACCTGGAGATGTTAAATGACTTATCCATCTCACACATGTCAGAATAAGAATCTGAACTCAGTTCCCTTGATTCCAAAGTCAGTAGCCTTCCTCCTGTCCCACTTTGTTATTAGGGCCCTTCCACTTATAGAACCCACTGAAATTACTTTGTTGTCATTGAATATTTATATTGTGGACAGAGTCAAGATGGTGGTGTAGAAGCAGGAGAACAACGTGGCTACTACCATAACCACCTCAAATACCTATAAAATGTGATTCTAAACAAATTTTAGAGCTCCAGAACCCATAAAATGACAGAGAAACAAGGCTCCCACTGAAGGCAGCCTGGCAGATGGACAGAAAGGGTTCATTGTAGTGTGCTGGGAGAGGAGCACAGCCCCATGCAGTTTTAGCCCCAGGCATTTCAGGAGAAGCCCTGGCTGGAGCTTTCAGAGAGCAACTCACTGGCAGCTGTGGCAGTTTCCAGAATTACCAATTCATAAGAGCCAAGGACAAAGGGAAAAGGTCAGTGGAACTAGGCTACATTTTGGAGAGAGGGTTTGGCCAACTACCTCCAGAGCTAGAAGCAGTCTGAAGCGACTGCCCTGCAGCCGCCTCCATGTGGCTGCTTCAGAGCTAGCAGCCTGCAGATTGCAGGGGGGCCAAGCCATCATTCAGAGGCTAAGTGCTTTTGCCGTGAGCTGCCTAGATTGGGATCATGGTCTTGGGTGGTAGTCCCGAGATGCGTTTTCAGTGAGTCAAAACTGGTGGGAGCTGCAGAGACTGCAGCCTCTAATAGCTCTGGCAGCTGCAAAAATCCAAGTGATTTGGGACAGAGATTTCCCCTCTGAAAGCAGATTTCTACTGAGCTCAAAAGTCAAGTAACTGACTGGTAACATGAACAGGCAAAGGAAGCAAAGAAAGCTCAGCAATCCAACTTTAGATTCCTTTTTCGGGGATAAAAAGGATCAAAGCATGGAATGGGAGGAAGACAACACAGTCAGAACTCTTGCACCAAAAGCTTCCAAGAAAAATGTAGACTGGTTACAAGCCATAGAGGAGCTTAAGAAGGATTTTGAAAATCAAATAAGAGAAGTGGAGGAAAAATTGGGAAGAGAAATGAGAATGATGCAAGAAAATTATGATAAGAGAGTCAATAACCTGACTGAAGAAAATAACACCTTAAAAAATAGACTAACACAAATGACAAAAGAGGCCCAAAAAGGCAATGAGGAAAAGAAAAGAAAATCTAACATTCAAACACAAGAAGCATGAGAAGGTAAACATGGAAAAGAAACCATAAGGAACTTATTAAAGTTGAACTATTTACATGCCAACATGGAAAAATGAGAATTGTAACTTATGAAACTTTTCTCAATATGAGGATAGGTGAAGGGAATATAAATGCATATGAATACATATCTGAGTATGTGTATATAGGAGTACATAGAGGGCAAAGGAACAATTGAATAGGAAGGGATGATACTTTAAAAGGTGAAATTGTGAGGTGGGAGAGGAATAGAATGAGAGGAGATAGGGAGAGACAGAATGCGGTCAATCATTTCATATAGAAGAGGCAAGGGATACCTGTTACAATGAAGAGTAAGAACAAGAAGGCAAAAGGGAATGGGTCAACCTTACTCTCATTGAATTTGGCTTAGGGAGGGAATAACATACACTCTAAATTGGGTATCTTGCCCTGCAGGAGAGTAGCGGGGGAAGGGGATAAGAGGGAGGATGAGGGAGGGGAGGATGGGCTAGGGGGGAGGGTTGTTAGAAGCACACACTTCTGTAAAGAGACAGGGACAAAGTAGAGAATAGAACAAGGGGAAGGTGGTATAGAAAGGAGGGAAACATCATCAGTGTTATACAATATGTACATTGTGGAGTTGTTCTGTGTAACATTTATGGCCTGCATTGAATTGCTTGTCTTTCCAGTGGGAGTGGGTAACAAGGGAGGAAGGGAAAGAATCTAGAATTTAAAGTTCTAAAATTGTATGTTAAAAAAAAAAATATATATATATATATATATATATATATATATATATATAA
>CM053585.1:137664773-137708174 GCA_028646515.1 Pseudochirops corinnae
TTTGGGGGGGGTGGGTAGGGAAAAGATGGGGAGAAAATTTGTAACTCAAAATCTTGTGGAAATCAATGATGTAAACTAAAAATTAAAAAAAGCTAATTAAAAAAAAGAACATTTATATTGCTTCACCACTACTCCCAGGAAAATGTAATCCTTGAGGGCTGGACTTATTTTGTTTTTGTCTTTATTCCTAGCATAGGCTCTAGTACATAACAGATATGTAATAAATATTTATTCAATTAAAAATGAGTTGGGATGGGATCATTTTCAGCTCACATATTTCCTATTTTATTCCCCACACCATGACAATCAGGAATAGGACTCAAAAGGACTTGGGCAACTCTCAGACCTATTCTACAGACAATAATTAGAACATTTAATAGTTACTATCAGTAATAGTATTCATGTTCTTTTTTGTCACTACTGAGTAAAAGAAGTGTTTTAAATCTTGGTAGCCAGGTAAAGTTATTCTGAAATGTCTTATGTCTGATAGTTATTATTTTATTCCAATATTCAAGGCAAATAATTATTAGTAACCAAAAGTCAGAGCTGAAAATCATGGTGTCTGTTTGTTTTTCTCCTTCAGCATAATTGTATATAAGACTATGGTAACAAATCTTCAATGGAAGAGGAAAGCAGATTAAGGAAGAGATTATCTTTTTCTCTATTTATGAAATGGCAATTGGCCTAATATGTAAACATATATAAATTTGTATTGTTAGATAGGATTTACAGTAGAAACATACAGAAATGGAAAATGAAATATGTTTCCATCTACAAAACATGCTATCAAATTTACTTTTAAAGGAATGTTTGTTATTAAGTCATTTCAGTCATATCTGACTCTTTATGATACCATTTAAGGTTTTCTTTTCTTTTTTAAAAAATTTATTTATTTATTTTTAGTTTACAACATTCAGTTCTACAATTCCTTGAGTTTCAAATTTTCTTCCCCTTCTGTACCCCACACCCCCATGGCAGCATGTAATCAAATATAGGATCTACAAATATCTTCACATTAAACATTAGTCAGGTTGTAAAGAAGCATTATAACCAATGGGGTGAACAATGAGAAAGAGGAAACAAAACAAAACAAGAAAAAGAGAGAGAGCAAGTGCTTTGCTTCAATCTACATTCAAACTCCGTAGTTCTTTCTAGTTCTTTCTCTGGGTGTGGATATTTTCTTTACATCATGAATCTTGGAGTTGTCTTATAACCTTGCATTGCCAAGAGGAGCCCAGTCTATCAAAGTTAGTTGTCACACATATATTGTGTCTGTACTTGTGTACAAATTTCTCCTGGTTCTGCTCTTCTCACTCAACATCAGTTTATATAAGTCTCTCCAGATTATTATGAAGTCCCTCTGCTCCTCATTTCTTACAGCACAATAGTATTCCATTATATTTGTATACCACAACTTGTTTAGCCATTCCCCTGATTTCCAATTCTTTGCCACCACAAAAAGAGCTGCCATAAATATTTTTGTACATGTAGAGCTTTCTCCCACTTTTATGATCTCTTTGGGATACAGTCCTAGAAGTGGTATTGCTGTGTCAAAGGGTATGCACATTTTTATAGCCCTTTGGGCATAGTTCCAAACTGCTCTCCAGAATACTTGAATCAGTTCACAACTCCATCAACAATGCTTTAATGTTCCAATTTATACACATCCTCTCCAGCATTTTATCATCTTAGCCAATCTGACCTGTGACATGTGATACCTCAGAGTTGTCTTCATTTGGATTTCCCTAATCAATAGTGAGTTAGAGCATTTTTCATATGCTTATAGATATCTTTAATTTCTTGCTTTGAAAACTGCCTTTTCATATCCTTTGACCATTTATCAATTGGGGAATGACTTGTATTCTTATGGATTTGACTCAGTTCTCTGTATATTTCAGAAATGAGGCCTTTATCAGAGACACTGGGTTGTAAAATTCTTTCCCAATTTTCCACTTCCCTCTTAATCTTGGTTACATTGGTTTTATTTGTACAGAATTTTATGTAATTTGATGAAATCAAAATTATCCATTTTGCATTTCATAATGCTTTTTAAACTATTTTTTGGTCATAAAATCTTCCCCTCTCCATAGATCTGACAGGTAAACTATTCCTTGCTCTCCCAGATTGCTTACGGTATCAGCCTAGATTGTGTATGCATTTAGACTTGATTTGGGTATACCATGTGAGATATTGGTCTATGCCCAGTTTCTACCATGCTATAGCACAGTTTTCCTAGCAGTTTTTGTCAAATAATGAGTTCTTATCCCAAAAACTTGGGTCTTTGGGTTTATCAAACAGTAGATTACTATGGTCATTGACTGCTGTGTCTTGTATACCTAATCTATCCCGCTGATCCACTATATTCCTCTGCCAGTACCAGGTAGTTCATTTGGGATTTTCTTGGCAAAGGTTCTAGTTTGGTTTGCCATTTCCTTCTCCAGCTCATTTTACAAATGAGGAACTGAGGCCAATAGGGAAAGACACGTCCAGGGTCACACAGTGAGTAAGTAAATGTTTGAGGCCAAATTTGAACTCATGAAGATGAGTCTTACTGATTCCAAGGTCAGTGCTCTATCCACTTTACCATCTAGGTACCCAAAGGAATGTTACAAATAACATGTTTATATATACATGTGATAAGAATAAAGCAAGAAAAATTCACTTTTAAGGAATGTTATAAATATCATATTTACATATCTACACATATCTTGAGAAGAAATCAAGGAAAAAGTATTTGAGTAAATACAATAGCCTCACAAATTGCAGGCACATAACTAATAATGCCATTGTTGTCTCTCATGTTAAAAATAAGCAAACACCTTAAGAATTGCTGGGTTACAAATATATTTTGGTAGAAAGTTACAAGGAATATTTCAGTTTAGGTTGTTTAAAGAGATGCTAGATATGCTATTCTTAGGTTGGCCATATGCTTACCCTTGAAGATGGAAGACTACAAGCTTCTAAAGCAGTTTCAACTCGTTTTCGGTCTGCTGAAAACAAGCGATAGATGCTGTGAAATAAAAAAAAAGAAAAGAATTGAATAAAAGGTATATTATATTGTCATCCATATTTCTATGGAAATTCAAGGTGAAAATATTTTATTAACTCAAAAACTATTTGTTACATTAAAAAGATAACCAATTTATAATATAGCAATATGGTACCATGGCTCCAGTGCCTAACTGACACACAGTGGCTTTGAGATCCTAGACAAATCATTTAACATCTCAGTGACCTAGGTAGCTCTCTAAGACTAACTAACAGGGAGGGCACTGACCTGTATTGAGAGGCTTTTTTTCCAGGGAACTTCCTTCTATAAAGAAATAATAGGCCCAGTCCTTCTCTCTATCTTTATCTTAAATTTTAAAAAAGTTAAAAAAAAATTAAAAAAACACTTTCTGTCCACATCTGTGATGTCTGAAAAGGATTGTGTTTGATTCAATCATTCTATACAGTATCTAAAACAGACATTGCATCTCTGGAACATAATCCACACTATGAAATGATGGTGATGATGATGATAAATGCCACTTTAAAGTTTTGCTTTTTGGAGGGGGAAGGGTGGGGCAATTGGGGTTAAATGATTTGCCCAAGGTGACATGGCTAGTAAATGTTAAGTGTCTGAGGCTGGATTTGAACTGAGATCCTCCTGACTCCAGGACCTCTATTCACTGAGCCACCTAGCCACCCCCCACTTTAAAGTTTTCAAAGTGCTTAAAAATATTGTCTCATTTGATCCTCACAACAACCCTGCAAGGCAGGTACTCTTACATGGATTTTAGAGATGAGGAAACTGATGTGAACAGAAGTTAAGTGCCTTACCCAGGATTACATAGCTAGTAAGTGTCTGAGGCTGGAACTAAATTCTCATCTTCCTGACTCTAGGTCCAGAATTCTGTCCATTCTACTACCTAGCAGCCTCTACAATTGAAGAATTGATTTAAATGAAGGGAGACCAAAAACGAGAATTTGAAACCATGGGATTGTTTTTTTCCCCTCCAAATAAATTCATCCTATGTGAAAAGATTCTGAAACTTCTTAAATCTGGGAAGAGTAGTCCAATGAAGTTAAGGAGATTACAGGAAAACTTCAATTATATACAGAAAACTGCTCTCCCTCATCTGTAGTTTTGGAGAAACAACTGAGAGAAAAGGAGAAGAAGAAAACAAGACTATGGTCCAAAGAGGAGGACAGGCTAAAGATAAGGGTCTTTATACTACACAATGGATTCTTAACTTTTTTGAGTGTGCTATGGACTCTTTTGACCATCTGGTGTACTCTCTGTATACTTTGGCAGAATATTGTTGTTAAATGTCTGAAGTATATATATATAGTCTTACAAGGAAACCAGGTACACTGAAAACAGCATCAATAAAATATGATATATTATAAATAATGTAAACATACATGATATAAATAATGCACATATACTATGTATCTATATACAGACATTGCTCAGTTGTATTTAAATATATTTATATCTATGTCTATTTATATACATTTTTTTCCAGGGGCCATGGATTAAGAATCCTTGTACTATACCATGCTACCTACTACAAAGTAACTCTATATCCTCATTTACTCATTTATTTTTACTCAGCTGGTTATGAACTTAGGGTGGCATTCTAGAAAAGGAAGTGCATGCATGAGTGCATGTGAGTGTAGGTGTACATACATATAAAACTCTTGAAGCTCCTGATAATGATAATGTCATTAAAAGTGTCTATAACAGAAAAACCAATTCTCTAACAATGACTTCTAATCTGATCTCTTTCATTAGTGCACCGGGTGACATGGGTCAAATCAGAGCATATCCTTCTTCCTCAGTTTCCTCACCTGTAAAATGAGATGTCAATATGATGTCAACTCAAGCCAGTTAAAAGGGTTTTGTTTTGTTTTTGTTTTTGTTCTTAACAATCAGCAATAGCAGCAGTATATAGTGATGGAACTTACTTTTTGAGAGGAATTCGTCCTTCAGGAGTGACCTGTAGCTTGAGTTTGGTATAGCTGTTGGGGAAAGTGAAAAACAAGACTGTTTTTTACTCACAGTACTTACAAGAAAATGAAAAATGAAACTTCACTAATCAAAGACATTTATGTATCCTGCTGTTCTTTAGCCTTCTTTGGGAGAATGTCACTACTATTTCAGATAACTGAATCGACAGCTGAGCAAGGAAAATAATTTAGATTATAAAACTACTGTTTTAATAAAATTTCTTAAATACGGAAAAAAAGCAAGTCCTTCAGGAGAGTTTGTAAGTCACTGTAATTCATCATTTGTCAGTTTTGACCCTGAAGAATAATTATGTAGATTGATAAGTAAGGAAATCAAAAAAAGTTAGAATACAATTTAGATCATGCTCCATATGGTTGGTTTAATAGAATTTAAAATAAATACACCACAAAAGAGATTAATTCTTCAATATTCCCAATACAGCATAACCAGAAGAATATATGGATTACACAGATGTGTCTTTGTTTCAGGAAGCAATTTGAAATCATCAAAAGCAGTGAAATTTCCCAAATACAATCAATTCTTCCATTTGATTCTAGGCCCAACTTCTCATACATTCATTGTTCCTGTCCCAGATCTATATACAGGCTAAACCTTTGGATTGGCTATCAACTACAAATTATACTTCAGTTCAGGGGTAGGAACCCAAAGCCTTGAGACCACATGTAACCCTCTGGGTCCTTGGGTGCAGCCCTTTGACTGAATCCAAACTACACAGAACAAATCCCATTAATAAAAGAATTATTTCTGTAAAACTTGGACTCAGTCAAAAGGCTGCACCTGATCACCTAGAAGGTCACATGTGGCATTGAAATCACAGGTTCCCCACCCCTGGACATAATAGGCATGTTTTATCCATTCACTTTGCTTGATCGTTAGGCCTATATCTTTTGAAGGCAAAAGATATAGGCCTAACAGTCAAGCATCACACTTGGACTTGATGCTATCAAGAAAATATCACATTTAACAAACTAACTATCTATCTTTAACAAGGGTTTTCAACTTGAGGTCCATGAACTATTTTATAGATACACGCAAGTATATATCTACACACACACACACAAATATACATATATGCAAGTATATGTATGGAAGACTAACTAACCATCTATCTGTAACATGGGTTTTCAACCTGAGGTCGATGAACTATTTTATAGATACACGCAAGTATATATATATATATATATCTATATATATATACACACACACACAAATATACATATATGCACACATATGTGTATACACACATATACATATGCACATGCAGATACACATGCATACATGCATATATGTATATTTCAACAGAATTCTTTTTGCATTCTTGTATGTATTTGAAAGCACTTTTCCTGAGGAATCAATAGGCTATATTAGATATCCAAACAGGTCCATGACACAAAAAAAAGGTCAAAAACTGTTATTTAGTGAACCCTTCTATATCTCTTCTCCATTAATTATGATTATAGTGACATATAATATTGAGAAGCTACAAACTTTAATGTATCATATAAATGCTAACAATTGCTATTTGTCACTTGGTGAGGATAATAATCATAGAGTCACTGAATAAAACTTTCCTAATGGTTGTATTTACTAAGGGATACTTTATGATCTTATTATAAACATGAGAAAATCCTCATTGGGGGACGTCTTAAGGTTGACTTTTGCTGTACTGGATCAAACATTTTTCTTCTTTTTTGGGGGGGTAATTAACAAAAAATTAAGGTCATGAATCTTACATTCTCTGTACCTTTCAGTTAGTTATGAGACTATAAATCACTTGCAAAATCCTGCCTTTTTACTTTTCATATTTTTATGATGGATACCTTTGAGATGTATGCAGATAAAAGATAAAAATTTAGTAGACATATGGGGTTGGTAATTATTGAAGAGCTCTCAGTCACCTTTTTGCAGGACTGGTATCTGTCATTCATTTTTTATCCACATTTTCTTGTCTCCTGCTTCTTAATACAGTTTGTAAAATATTTCCTAAATTATTTTAAGATTGTATCACATTCATCTTTCATTTTCTCAATATATACTTAGGCTAGTCCACATGTTTTCCCCAACTTTATCCTCCTACCTTCAATTTCTATTTCTTTGTTTGGTAAATCAGGTGCTAAGATGTTTAAGCCCAAATATAATTCTCTCATTAATGACAAAAACACATCAAAATAGAAATATTGATAAATTTACTCAATTTTTTATTTATTTGTCCTTTTGCCAGTTTCATTTATGAAATGTCCTTGCAGTGAGATTCATTTGGGTATGAATGCCAAATGCCACCCTTTCAGGGGACTTGTTTTTGCTTTCTCTGCTTATTGCCAATTTTATAAGGTGACATTGCTTATAATTCCCAGCCATTTTTCTCCATTATATTCTATAAATGTGATTGGTAACACAGGATATGAAAACAATTTGCATTCAAAACTGGTGTTGTCCTTGGCTGTGTTTTTCACCAATGCAAATAATTCATGTTTTTGGTGGTGTGATAGGTGAGTGGAAGCCCAATCCTTATAGCATGGTCAAATCTAACCTTCCCAGTGGGTTATATATAGCTTGTGTAATATGTCCTGCCTGGTTCCAATCTAACACATGGAGACTTGCTAAACCTGCTTCTTATACACATAAGGTTCCCTTCTTCCTCTTCTGAATATGAGCAGGTATCCTTTGACTTTTTCTTGATGGCACATATTATAGCTGTTTAAAAAATCTTTTAATTGGCTGCTGAGCTGGAACTGAGTGCCTATGAAACATTTGAGCTGAAAATCCCAGTCTCTTACCTGGAAGTTCTGAAATGATGAATATTGTAAACCACTGGATGAGGGAGAAAAGAATGCCTTATCTCCCACCAGCTACCATGTGGCCTTAGGTACATGGTAATTCTGTTTCTGTTGTGTTTTTTCCTTTATGATCTTTGGTATATGAGGATTCAGAGATGAAATGGCTCACTTTATGATTTCATGAATGGCCAAAGGTCAGTAAGGCCATTAGTTATCACCTCAATAACCAGAATAGCAGAGACCACTGTAGCCAATAGCAGCAGTACCTTAGTTGAATAAGGAGTCCCCCATCCCACACTCTCTTCACAGCTGCTGAGCTTCACAGCTTCTTGACTCAGTTCAGCAGTGAATTGAGCGAGTAGCCAAGAAAATACATCCTAGAAGGAGTCAGCCCAGTTGAGCAAGAGAATAACTCATCTATTGTGAGGCTATGTCCCAAAGTAAGGACTCTGTGAAGGGAGAAAAGGATTCTCAGTGTCAGGAAGCCTAACGTTCCACATGGCTCCATTTGTCCTTCACTACCTTGTGTGTTAAGTTTGAGCTTACTCATCCCTGGCACTGAGCATGTATGAAAGTGAGCACAATCCCAACTTGGAGTGGTTGATGTTATACAACTTCTGTTCTTATTCTACCTTCTCAGTAATTGTTTTTGGTAAAAGTTAATTGATATTAATTGATATTGGGCAGAGGTCATTTGATTAGTTGATGCTAGTGAAAGCCCCTAGGATGAGGGCTCAAGAGAGATCACATCACAAACTTCAACCTGAGGGGGTTTGTCAAGTGTCCAGAGGTGGAGATGCTATATTCACACTCAAATACAAGTAAGAAGCAGCTTTGGGGTCTTTTTTATTCTCTGTTTCTCCTTAAATAAAAAATGAATTGGAGAAATTGAGAAAATTGATGTTTGTTGCTGAACGTTTCTACTAGTTGGTCCTCTTTCTTAGCTACAAGTACTTCCTTTATTTGAGAAAGATGTGATCTCAATTTAGTAGCTTATCCTTTGGTCCTTAGGAGCTTTTCAGGGTTAGTAAGTACTGAATTACAATGTATCACACCTGCAGCACCAAATCAAAACATTTTTTGGCATCTACAAACCATTATTTATATACACACGTATACATATGTGTGTATATGTATGTATGTATGTGTGTGGACATATATGCATATATATACATATACACACATGTATCACACATATACACACACTTTGCTATGCTACATTACATAAGTGTGTAGCCCATTCATTCTTTAAACTGAATGCACTAAGTTTTGGGTACCTTGGATAGAAAATGTCTTCATTTATTATGATGAAAGGAATTATTTGAAAATTACATGGCCTGGTTCTGAGCTGGATGCCTTTAATTATTATAAGATTTAAAACAAAGGGAAAATTTTTGCTGTCAAAACCAATGTCTGCTTGAGTACATCTAATTTATAATTATACATATACATACGAAATGCGAGAGAGCCCAGGGGGCTATTAATTAATGACACTCAAGTTGATTTACAGGCCTTCAGGCCTCCATCACAAAGTAATTTAACAATGACCACAAGTGGAGGGGGCCCAAGAAGTAGGATTGGACAAAGCAGCACAAGGATATGGACTGGATGTTCAACTTCAGGGTTTCCTAGAAAGAACATTTCTGGGTTTGTTCTAAGTCTGAGCTTTTCCTAAAATTAATTTTACATATGAGCTTTTTCACACTAAAGGCAAAGGAATTGGTTCAAAGAACAATGGCCAATCTTTTTACCTCCCTTGAGAGTATGTAGTACTTTTAAGACCAATGAATCTTCATTCATAAAACAAATCTCAATCATTCATACTACTGTCTTATCCACCCTTGTGCCTTCTGCTCTCTCAGAGGACTTAGAAAAGTTAGAGATTTTTTTGGATATATGACTAATGACATGCTGACCTGAAGCTTACAGTCTAGTTGGAAAGATAGGACTAGCCCATATTAAAACAATTAAAGGCTCCATGAGTAAAAAACTGTGCATCACTTAGAAGTTACAAGAGGAATTCAGAGAAGGAAATAATCAGTTTGGGTAGTGGAGAAGCAGGGAAAGGTTTAAAGGAGAAGATTTTCTGTAGCTGGGCCTTGAAGGATTGGGAGGTTTGGAAAAATGGAAGAGAAAGAGGAAGTGCACTATATAGAGTCCAATATACAAGCACATGATTATGAATTAATAGACTGTCCAAATTCCAACATGACCACAACTCAAAAGTAAATGCCACCAAGTCTTCATTTGCCTTGGCCAAGTAGATATTGACAAAGTGGTTATGACTATATAGTCTTTTCTTATTTGTTTTTCCTCCTCCTTCTTTTACCTAGTTAAAAAAGTTCATTCCTCCTCTTCCTATGGCACCTTTATTGTGAACTTCAGTTTTCATTGTTGCAAAGACTAGAATCAGTGCATTGACTCATTGATCTAGGAACAGCCAATGGCTTCACCAAGGCTAAGTACCAGAACTTTAAAATTCCAGAAAAACTAGTAGCATATACTGTTCATCCTCCCTCCTGGAATAACAACTGGGATATATGCATGAATTTATGTATACAGCTAGGAAACTAGGAGGCACCATGGATAAAGTGCTACGCCTGGAGTCAGGGAGACCTGAGTTCAAATACCACCTTAGATATTCACTAACTGCGATACCCTGGACATACTACTTCCTCTGTTTGCCTCAGTTTTCTCAACTGGAGAGTGGGGGTAATATTAATAGTAGATAATAATAATAGGTTGTTGAAAGGATCAAATGAGATACTTGTATAATAGCACAGGGACAGTGCCAGGCACATAGTAGGTGTTTAACACATTCTTGTGTTCTTCATTCCACCTGGGGTGGGAGAATCTATGATTTAATTGGTACAACATTTAGAAGTTAAGATCATGTCCATACAGCCAGTATAGGAAGCTTGAACCCAGGTCATCCTGACTTTCAGGACAGTCTTTTACTCAATATTCTACACACCATTTCTAATAATAGTCATAACACTTACAAATGCAGAAGGAGAATAAGATAAAATGCTCTTTGTTTTTAACCCTAGGAGCTGATTCCAGGACTTGGAAGCTCTTCCCTACTGTGTGCAATGGAATTAACACATTGGCATGCAAGCATGTTGTTCATCCACTACTCTAAAAGACAGTTTCCTGAAAGGAGTTGTGTTTCTTGGCAATTTTCCACAACCATATAGTGGAACACAACCCAAGAGGAAAATCTGTGTTTATAACTATGAAAAAGTTAGCAATCACATAAACAAAAGGCTAACAAAGGGGAAAGGAAACTGACTCAGAAAGAGAAGTAACACCCTTACCAATAAATATTTGAGCTACTTACGCTTTTTCCAGAAATGCATCCCTAGACATGTTTTGTGCCAGCAGGTTTGTGGCCAAACTGAAAACCTCATCCGTCCATTCCTAAAGAGAAGTAAGTTAAACTTTTGTTAGCTCAGATAAAGTACTGTCATAAGAGGTTGTTTTTTATGTTTATTTCCAAAAAGACAAATGGATTCAATTTGAATTTCTGTTGCTTGTAAGAAATGCATAGTTCACATAGGTTCCCCACCTCCTATCCCAGCTTTACTACGGCTTCTTTGCTTAGTAAAATTATTTATTAAAAGTTGGGATGGTGTATTTCCTCTTCTGGTTTGCTAGAGGTTTGATGGTGTTCTGAATGTTTGTGGGTATACACACACACACACACATATATACATATAAGCAAGCATGTCTGTATATATGTGTTGTTTGGTCATTTCAATCTTGTCTGATTCTTCTTGACCCCAATTTGAAGTTTTCTTGGCAAAGATGCTAGAGTAGTTCTCCATTTCCCTCTCTAGCTCTTTTTACAGATTAACAAACTGAGGCAAATAGGGTCAAGTGACTTTCTCAGCATCATAGAGCTAGGAAATGTCTGAGGTCAGATTTGAATTGAGGAAGATAAATCTTCCTGACTTCAGACCTGGCACACTATCCACTGTGCCACCTAGTCACCGTGTGTGTGTGTGTGTGTGTGTGTGCACGTATACACACACATACACTATATATATATATATATATATATATATATGTATGTATATATACATATATCTGTATAAATTTACTACAGTTTTTTTTAAATGAGGAATTTCAATAAGATGGTAGTTACATGGTATAGTAGAGAGAGGGTCTGCCCAGAAACCAAAAAGGCCCAAGTTCAAGACCTGCTTTTTTATTCACACTGGGAGACATGGAAAAGACATTTAATTTCTAAGTACCCTAGGAAACTCTTTAAAATTATAGATTATAGATGGAATTGTTTACATAGATAAAACCAAAGGCCCTGCCTCATCCACAACAAAAAACAAGCATATGTTGTCCATTGATTTCCAAGACAGCTTCAAACACAATTCTCAAACAAACTAAAGGCCAAGATACAATTTTAATTTTAGGCCCTAGATGAGAAGGTAGCTAGGTGGCAAGAATCAGGAGGGTAGGGAGGGTGGGGGTGTGGGGGTGGAGTCGGAAGACTCCTCAATTCTTGAGTTCAAATCCAGCGTCAGACATTTAACTAGCTATGTGACCCTGGGCAAGTCATTTAAGCTTGTTTGCCTCAGTTTCCCATCTGTAAAATGAACTAGAGAAAGAAATGGCAAAATGCTCCAGTAACTTTGCCAAGAAAATGTCAAATTGGGTCATGAAGAGTCAGACACAACTGAAAAAGGCTGAAATTAGACTAGCAGATTAAAATCTGCCAGTAGACTTTGAAGTCCTAGTTGGCACTTTTCTAAGTTAGTTGTCCCTGCCATGCCCCCTTCTGTGGATGTTTTATCCTGTTGTTTTACATAATTCCTGGCAGGGACAGGAACAAATTTCACAGCAGCAATATTTCTATTTTCTTCAGATATTTCCTCCTAATCACTAAACCCCTGCTGTTTTTGAGGCTTCTAGTGAAATGAAAGCCTGAGACTTAAAAAAAAAAAATGTTTGAGGACCCCCATTCTTTCTGAATACTGCAAAGCCACAGTAAACTTTCTGGGAAAGACTGTTTTTACAAAAGTGCAATGAAATGGTGAACTGAATAATTAGCTGGCAAGGTAATTGGATAGTGTCTTGTACACTGAAGGTACACAAATATTTTCTAGAGAAATGAATTAAATTAATTAAATTTTTCACGTTTATTTTTCCATTTTCTTTTTCTCTCCTGTTCAGAGAAAGCAGAGTTTCTCTTCTTTTGCAAGGCTGATTTCTTTTTCTTTGTTACTGGCCTCATACCTTGGGATTTTGCTTCTTCAGTTATGATCCCTTACCAGTCCTTGCAAGTTAAATTTCTCTCTGTCTACTCATACACCTCCTAGATCATATACATTGGCCTCTTCTTTCCAAAGAAAACTTCTCTTGATCCTCCTTCCCCCATATATCCTATTACTTTATCCCATTTTCACACCAAACTTATGAAAAAGATACTGTTGCTTAAACTTCATGACATACTTACCTTTTAACCCCTTAAAAATCTTGGTTCCATAACAACTACTCTATTAAATTGCTTACAAAAGGTCATGTGACTTCCTAATATCAAGGAATTAATAAGTATTTGTTAAGTGCTCACTAAGTTCTACATACTGTGCTAAATGCTGAGAATACAAAGAAAAATAAAAAATGGTCCTTGAATTAACAAAGATTACATGTCTACATTGATATATGTAAGATAAATGTAGAGTAAATGGAAGATAGCCTTAGAGAGAAAGGTACTAGCAGCTGGGAGAATTGGGAAAGACTGACTGGAGGAGCTGGTCTTAAAGGAAGGGAGAGATTCTAAGAGTCAGAAGTTGGAAGAGAGAATTTCAGTATTAGTGGAAAGCTAGTGCAAAGGTTTGGACTTAGGAGATGGGGTTTGTTGTGTGTGGAACAGTAAGGAAGTAAGTATAACTTGACTATAGAATGTGTTGAAATGTGTTGAAAGATTGGAAAGATAAGAAGGGGTCAAGTTGTGAAGAATTTTAAATACTAAACAAAATACTTTATATTTAATCCTAGAGGTAATTTGGAAGCATTGGAATTTAGCTAAGTAATGAGATGATGTAATATTATCTACATTTTAGGAAAATCACTATATGGGACAATGAGCTGGAGTGGGGAGAGACTTGACTCAGGGAGGCCAATTAGAAGGATATTGCAATAGTCTGAGCTAGAAGTGATGAAGACTTGAACTAGGGTGGAGTCTGTGTGAGAAAGGAAAAGATGAGAAAAGTATCTGAGAGTCTTAAAAAGAAATCACAAGATTTAGCAACTTATTGGATATGATGGTGAAGAAGGGAGGAGTAGAGGATGACACTGGGGTTATGAACATGGGTAACTAGAAGAATGGTGTTATTTTCAACAATAATATCAAAGTTCAGGAGAAGGACAGGTTTGGGGGAAATAAAGTAAGTTCTGCTCTGGATATTTCAATTTTCAGAGCTTTCAACGCATCTAGTTCAAAATGTCCAATAGCCTAGTAGTGACAAAGGCCTGGAGCTCAGCATGGAGAGTAGAATTGGATAAACGGATTTGAGTGTTATGTGCATAGATGGTAAGTTAATATGTGGGAATCAATGAGATAACCAAAGAAAATAGTATCAAGTGAGAAGATAAGGTCTAGGGCAGAGCCTTGGAAGACATTCACAGTTAGTGGACATAACATGGATAAAGATCCAAAAAAGTGACTAAGAAGGGGTAGTCTGACTATGAGAAAGAGAAAATAACAGAAAGAATAGTCATAAAAAATGAGGAAAGGAGAGTTTCCAGTAAGAAAAGGTACTCAATTACACTAAATACTGGAGAAAGGTTAAGAATGATGAGGATTGAGGAAAAAGCCATCATGCTTGGCAATTAAGATATCTCTAGTAATTTGGAGAGAAGTTGCAATCAAATTGTGAGGTCAGGAGAGAAAGTGATAGAAGTATAAATACTATCTAAAGGAGTTTAGTTGAAAAGGGGAGGAGAGACACAGGATGGAAACTGGCAGGCATAGAAGGGTTGAGTGGGGATTTGTTTTTTAAGGATGGTCATATTTGTAAGAAAAAAGGAAGGAATACATTGACAGGAAGAAATTTTGGACATTAGAGAGAATGAGGCAACATGTAATTTGTGCTAGGACAAAGGAACAAGGAATTGGAAAGTAGAAAATAACAGAGTTGAATTACTTCACCTTTTGGTCAAGATTGGAAAGGGAATTGAATATAGCCAGAGAAGGGTAATAGCCTGAGATAGACCTTACAGGACTGGAGGTCATAGGAGGGAGCAAAGTATAGGCTTAGGAAGAAGTAAATCATAGGAAGGTGCCTGGATGAAGCATTTCTACTCTTCATTATCCTTTACTTTCCAATCCCTTGTCTAGCTTCAACCATGGATTACTCTTGCCACCCAACTACTTTGTTCCTCCTCATATACTACTGAATGAAACTAGAGAAAATCATGAACTATGCTGGGCCCTTATTGCAAGAAGACATTCCTACTTTTCTTCCCAAAATGAGGCTATACATCAATCACCACAGCAGCTGTTACAAATATTCTCTTCTATCATCAAGCATTCCATCAAAACTCCTGCCCTGATCTGCTCAGCTGAAGACCTCAACTCTTGTCACTGAAAAAATTGAGGCCATCCACCAAGGCCTTACTCTTTTCCCCTCCTCCTCATTTGACATCCTTCTAATATCATACTTCATCTGATGATGAGTTCTCCCCTGTCTCTGCCTGCCAAGGGTAATTTCTTTATATGTAGTCTTCATCTATCTCCTCCTATACTCTCCAGTAGGTTGACCCTACCATCATGCCGACTCTTTTTCCCATTTCTCCATCATTCATAACCTTTTTTTAATTCTCAGTCTCAACTGTTGTAGACTTTCTTCTTAACTAACAAGGCAGCTGATGGCATAGTGGATAGAACATTGGGTATGCAGTCAGGAAGGCTTGAGTTCAAATCTGGACTTGGACATTTACTGTGTAAACGTGGGCAAGTCATTTAACCTCTGTTTACCTCAGTTTCCTTAACTGTAAAATGGGGATAATAATAGTATCCACCTCATAGGGTTGTTGTGTGAATCACATAAAATATTTGCAAAAAGTGCTTAGAACAGTGCCTGGTATATAGTTGTAGGTACTATGTAAATACTTACTTCCCTCTCCATCCCCACCTTACTGTGGACTTGTTATCTGTACATTTCAAAGTGTACTGTGTCTCCTACAGTGTATGAAAGGAAAAGAAATATTAGTGCACCTATTGTTTTTTTTTTTTTTAAAGAAAACTCTGGAGTAGTCAGAACAACCTTAAACTAATTATTAACTTCTCTGAGTTTCATTTACCTTATTTATGTGAACTGGGGGAGAAAGAGATTCTTGAATTAAATTAATTGCAAGCTCTAAATCTAAGACATTAAGGTTATTATAGCCTATATATTCCAATACGTGTTGGATGTCAATTTTGATACTATTAGAGAGTCTGACTCTCCCTCATAGATTTTTTTTTTCTTACCACATGTTGGCATTCATTTATTACAATAACTAGTAGGTCATGAACAACCATCCTTTTATGACTAAAGTTTTTTATATGCAGTCATCTTTGGCACCAAGTTTCCCTTCCTCCTCCTTTTTGTATGACTCTGATGTCTACTCCACTGCCTTTTAAGTCACAATAGCAACAAGGCTCCCAAGGAAAACAAGGTCATCCCTAGGGCTACACAGTGATTTTACTCTATAAACATGAAGTCTGAGCCAGTGAGCAGCAAAAAGTATCCCCAAACTTGGGCTTTAATTACTGCAACAATTTATCCTCATTCTCAAACTCATTTCAGTCTTTATAGTTCCTCTCCAAATCTACTTCAGCCAAAACTAATTTAGGTACATGAAGGGCTTTGGAAGAAGAAAAAATGAACAGAAACAGAAACAAATTTTGACCACCAAAATTCCTCATTCAAAAAATTCCGTTCCAAAATTCTATGTTTATGCTCCATATTGGTATCTCTCGTGAAGGCTGTTCAGAAGGAGGAATGGAAATGGTCATAAAGTGAGTCCTGGGTCAGAGTCAGGGAGACCTTGGTTCAAATGTGACCTCAGACAGTTACTTCCTAATGACCTTGGAAGAGTCAAGTCACCTAACTGCTCTATGCCTCAGTTGCCTTAACTATTAAACAGGGATCATATTATCACCTCCATTATTAGATTGCGGTGAGTATTCAATGAGATAATTTCTGTTAAGTACTTAGCAATTTCCCTGGCACGTAGTAGGTACATAATAAATGTGTTTCCTTTCCCTCCACTTTGTAGTTCTAGACTAACACAGTGACCCAACCCAAGTAAGGAAGGAGCTAACAATTACAAGGAAAGCCAGATTTGGGGTATAGCTCATAATATTCAGACTCTATCATCATCAACTGCTTTTGTCTCTTTGCTGGATATTTAGATACAGAGAACAATTGGTTAATTAATTAATTCATCTATCCTTTCAATAAGTACTTATTAAGTGCCTACTATGTGTCTGGGGATATGCTTGGTTGGAGTGACACAAAGACAAAAACAAAACTACCTCTTTCCTCAACATGCTTACATTTAGGGCACAGATACAGATAAGTAACTACAGATATATAAAGCCAACACAGAGTAATATCCTGGAGAGGCCAGGCAACTGGCAACTGGAGGGATCAATATAAGCTTTCTGCAAGAGACAGCACAGAGCTGACTCTTAAAGGAAGCAACTCTTTCATTTTGCAGATGAGAAAATAGAGGAAAACAGAGCTTAGGTGACTTGTTCAAGGTAACACAGGCAGTAAGCAGCAGGCCTGGGATTAAACATTAAAGTCCTCTTATTTCAAACCAGTAGTTTTTCCCCAGTAACATTCTGACCTCCAGGATAAGAAGTTTAAAAAAAAATTACTTAAACCTACTTTTTCTAGATGTTCAGATGTGAGAGGGAGGATATGTATAGGATTATATGTTTATATATCATATAGATTCAAGTGGGTTTTTTTAATGTATATGATATAGGTAGGTTTTTAAGCAGCACAGAAGAAGCCAATAGATAGGGAGAGACTGAAAATTAGAGAAAAAAATATGGGAATGATTGCAGGGTCAAGCTACCTGAGGAATGAATCAAGTGCACAGGTTGAAGAGCTGTCCTTGGTAAGAAGTTGAGTTATGTTTTCATCAAGAGAAGGTAGCATATTGTGTCATGCAATTTTGAGATGTAAAAGGGAGGCTTAAGTAGAGAAATGTACATTTGGAATAGCAATTATGGGTGTTGTGATAGGGAAGAATCAACTGGGTCTTTACTGCAGTTGATATTACTTAAAAACAGATGTGTTGAAGACTCAATCAACACAGTTATGTGACTTCCTGGAATTCTGTTTAGCAATCTACATGTGGGTGTGCATAAGGAAGACAATGGGGATGATAGGATGAGGAGAAAGAGGTTCTACCATAGGGTAAATTCTATAATTTAATTGATTGTTATGTTGATGTTAGGAAGAGAAGAAAGTGAAAGCAGCACAGGGGTGATGGTGGTCTGAGAAATGAAAGGACTGGAGGGTGAGATCTAGAAGTAAGGGTGAGATCTAGAAGTAAGGCACAAGACTGATATAGAAGGTGAGAAGGTTAGGGTCACATAGAAGAACTTGTGCTTGATCAAGGAAGTAGAGATCAAAGGTATGGCAGCTATTCCTCTGTATTGGTAAGATGGAGTGAAGCTAAAAGTTAAAGGCACTGCGAAGGTTAATGAACTATAAGATCAGTGTTTGTGAGGGGACATTATCTGTCCATATATTCATGTGTCTCACACATATATTGGATATATATGATATACACATACATGTATAAATATGTGTGTATATATGTATGCATATATTTATGTATATGTGTATATATGTGCACATGTATGTGTGTGTGTTTATGTATGTATGTATGTATGCAAGTCCACTAGGAACTGAAGTAAAGAAAATTGTGAACAAGGTACTGAAATACTAAAGAAAGAGGAGCAAATGAACTCGAGGCTAGTAGTTAAGTGTCACCAGGATCTGAATAGGGCATAATTAGATGGAACACAAAACCAAGGAGAAGAGGGTGCTGAGTGATTGTTGCAGAGAGAGAGGGTCTGGAAATGGAAGCAAAGAACAAGGAGTAAACCTCCATCTCCTCTGAATCCAGTGTGTAGGTGACAGAGATGGTCTATCATGTACTGGAGAGGAGGGTTAGAAATATGGTATCTTTAGAGGAAGCCAGTGGCAGAAGATGAGAAAGAGTAAAAAAAAAAAAAAAAAAAGCTAAGATAAAGAGAAGGTTGTTAAAAACAGAAAGGGGTTTCCATCAGATTCAAAGGAAGGGGAGACCAGAGTTGGAGGCTGGGGAAGTATGTGGCAAAGGTGAATAGGAATGAGAGAACAATAAGTAATGGTAACAAGGGAGAGAGCATTTATATAATAAAATTATAATAAGTCAGGAATGCAAAACAATGTGGAACAATGGAAGAGGGCAAGAAAGGTTGGGTTTGAACTATATTTAAATGTCAGAGCTGCCAAACACTATCTGTGTGAGCTTCAGTAAACTATTTAACCTTGCTAGGTTTCAGTGTCCTCTATAAAATGAGGAGATTGGACTAGAAGACATCTAAGATTCTTTGCTATTCTCATTACTTCCCTTGATATTCTTGAACTTTTGTTCTTCCAAATGAATTTTCTTATTATTTTAGATAGAATTAATTTAGGTAGAATTGTCATTTTTATTTTATTGACTCAATTTGCCCATGAGCAATTAATATTTTTTTTCTCACTGTATAGATCTAGCTTTATTTGTATGAAAAGGATTTTGTAATTGTGTTCACATAGTTGCTGGGTTTGTCTTGGCAGGTAGACTCCCAAGTATTTTATATTGTCTACAGCTACTTTAAATGGAATTTCTCTTTCTATCTCTTGCTTCTGGACTTTGTTGGTAATATATAGAAATGCTGATGGTTTATGTGGGGTTATTTTATATCCTGCAACTTGGCTAAAGTTAGAAATTATTTCAACTAGTTTTTTAGTTGATTCTCTAGGATTAAGTATACCATCATATTATCTACAAAGAGTGACAGTTTTGTTTCCTTGTTGTCTATTCTAATTCCTTCAGTTTCTTTTTCTTCTCATTACTGTAGCTAACATTTATAGCACAATATTGAATAACAACAGCGATAATGGGCATGCTTGCTTCACTGCCCTCCCCAATCTTACTGGGAGGACTTTTAGCTTATCCCCATTACAGATAACACTTGCTGATGGTTTTAGATAGATACTACTTATTTTACGGAAAACTACATTTATTCCTATACTCTCTAGTGATAAATAGAAATGGGAGCTGAAGTTTGTCCAAAGCCTTTTCTGCATTTATTGAGGTAATCATATAATTTGTTGCTTTTGTTACTGATATGGTTAATTATGCTGATAGTTTTCCTAATACTGAATCAGCTCTGCATTCCTGTTATAAACCCCCTCTGGTCATAGTGTAATATTCTTGTGATATATTGTTGTAATCTCCTTGTTACTTTTTTACTTTCAATCTATGATGCTATTATTAGAGCTAAAGATTCCATTCCATCCTATATTCAGCTTCATGATAATAATAAGCAATAATAACTAACATTTATATAACTCCTACTATATATATCCCAGGCATTGTGCTAAACTATTTACAAACATTGTCTCATTTGATCCACACAACAACCCTGGATGCTATTATTATCTGCATTTTAATAGCTGAGGAAACCAAATCTAACAGAAGCTAAATGACTTGGCCAAGCTCACACAGCTAGTAAGTGTTTGATGCCAGATTTAAAGAATCAGGTCTGGAACTCTCGATTGTACCAGTCTTCTGTCTAACGTGTAAATTCCACCATATTATCCCTCTACTCAGTTAACACCAGTTTCAACTCCAGGTTCAAAACACTAAAAGCCTCTGTCATTCAAAGTGCTTCATAACTTGCCCCACTTCTTTTCAAGGCTTCTTATACCTTATACTTTAGCATGTACACTTTAATACAGTGACACAGATATCCTTGTTCTTATATTCCATGTCCTGACTCAACATTTTCACGGACTATCCTTCATGACTGGAATGTTCATCACCTCCTCCTGGCTTCCTTGCTTTGCTTCAAATCCAAACTAAAACTCTACCTTCTACAGGTAAGATCTCCCAATCCCAGTCTCCACTTACAACATCTTCTTTCTGGTGATTGTTCCCTATCTATCCTGTACAGAGTTTGCTTTGTATATATCTTTTTGCTATGTTGTCCACCCCAATAGACTTTGAACTCCTTGGGGCAGGCACTGATGCTTTCTTTGTATCTCCAGTTTCTGGAAAAGTGCCTGGCAATAAATATTTATTGCCAGATTGACAAATCATCTGGTTCAAGCATCATCTTTTGACACAAGAAATTTAAAAAAAAAAAAAAGCCATGACCTTTATATAGAGTTTGCCTTCTGTGATAAAATATTATAAACACTTTAATTACCTTCATATTCTCTATGATCCAGTGACTGTGACCTCCTTGATACAAGGTAATCCATTTCCTGACTCTGCATTTTCATGGAGAAGGAGTTCATGTGTGGGTAGGGGAAGGGAGTATTTTCATGAACTAAATGCTGTCTCTTTCTCCTGAACTGTCTCCTGACTTTCTTCAAGAATTAGTTAAAATGTCATCTCTTCTGGAAGCCTTCACTGATCTGCCAATGCTAGAAAGAGGCTTCCCTTTATGATTATCTCTGATTTATCATATATATATATATATATACATATACATATACACACATATATATGTATACATACACATATACATACATATGGATACATACATAGGTGGTATATATGTCTTCTTGAACACAGTTAGTCAAAAGTTATCTCATTCATTATATTGTGAGCTCCCTGAAGGTGGGAACCATTTTTGCCTTTCTTTAATACAGTAAATACTTAATAAATGGTTGTTGACTTGATGACTTGTAGCTGACAGACAAGGTCTGGAAGACTGGTTTCAATTTTTACCTCTGAAACTAAAGGACTGTGCCAATACAAAATATCATTTGCCCCTCAGGGGTTCAGTTTTCTAACCTGTTACATGGTGGTAAATTATTAATTGCATTAATTTGTAGTACCCATCTCACAATTTTATTGTGAGGATTAAAATAATAATAAAGGTAAAGTATTTTTCAAATTCTTAATAAGTCTTATAAAACAGCAAGTTATTATCACTATTATTATTATTAATTATGAAAGTAGATTAAAAGACAAAAAGGAATCTCAGGAAAGAACAGAATAAAAAAAATATACCCAAATACAATATGATAGTTGGCTAAGAATTCACATTGGGTATTTAAGAGAAAAGATTTTCTATATTTTGTCATTTCGCTTTTAAAACAACAATCATTTTCTTCTTTATTCTGGGTTTCGGGTGGGAGTGGGCTGAAGTGAAAAAGGAAGTTTAAGGAAAGCAGTATAACCTTGGGTGAAAGGGGTTAAAGGTAAAACAATGGAGCTGAAAGTAGGAAAGGGAGAGAATAAGAAAAGACTAAAAGAATGAAAAGAGAGGGAGAGTAAGTAGCTTTTTAGATCAGGAGATGAGAGAGGATAAGAAAAAGAACTAACTTTATCAGCAATTACTCTGGCCTGATCTCAATTCACCTTTTTGCCATCAGAAGACAGTTAGTTGTCCTTAGCCTTCCAGCACACACTTGGTCCTAACTCGGATTTTTCTGGGGTGGGCAGAGCTCAAGTAAAGGAGTTGTTGGGGATAAAGCTCAATGCACGTGTTTCAATAGCTATTCTTGTAATAGATTTGCAATGTGGAAAGTATGTTTTCCTTAAAAAGAAATAAAAAGAATTTTTTGGTCATTCAAACTAAGTAGCCAAATGTCAATCATGTTGTAAAATTTTTTAAAAAGATCAAACAGGTTGAGCATTTTATTCATTATCTAGTGAAATCTGAAAATTCAGAAAACACAAATAGATATAAATAACAGGACCATCTGTCTTGGCTTCACTTTGATAAATTGGATTCTAAGAAGAGAAGTCAAGCTTTTAAGGGGGCCTAGCCTTTGTCAGACCATGGTTTCTGCTTTGCGAGTCAGAAAACATGGTCACTCTAGGTCCAGATTACTAGGGTCTATTCCATAGCACTTGGCCAATTGGGTTCATTTATAACAGCGGTTCTCAACCTGTGGGTTATGTTCAATTTGTAACAATTTAAATATATCCCGCATATCAGATATTTACATTACAATTCATAACAGTAGCAAAATTACAGTTATGAAGTAGCAACAAAAATAATTTTATGGTTGGGGGTCACCACAACATGAGGAACTGTATTAAAGGGTCACAGCATTAGGAATGTTGAGAACCACTGATTTATAAGGGTCATAACTACTTTAGAGACACAAAACTGTCCCTCATAAAAAGCATATAATTCAACTAAAAGAGTATCTTTTGGGAAAATGGGGATGGCTTAACAGAGTCACTGCTTCTTACTGCAGGGATGTAATGACGGGCTCATGGCCACCTCAACAATGCAAAGACATACAACAAATCAAAGGATTTGGAAACTGGACACTGCTGGAGTCAATGAAGGGCTGTGTTTTCCCACCTATACCCTTCCCTCTCCCCACTGGGGAACCTCTACTTCCCACATATTTATTTATTAAAAAGAACACATCAGCCTAGCAAGAGATTATAATTGCAAACAAGTTATTTTGAAATTAATGGAACAACTACAACTCTAGCTCTGATTTTTTTTGGGAGGGGACAGGGGAGTCCCATTGGTCTAATTCACATTTATGTCATTCTCATTAACTTGACTCACAACGGTGAAACAGTTTGAAACTTGGGCAAATAAGTCCATCTTGGAGCCCATTTAGCGCTACCATTGCTTGGATCACCTCATTTTCGCAACTTCTGTGTGTATCTAAAAAGACTTCTGAAGAAGAGTTTAAAGATGGTACCTCATCTGGAAAGCATTATTTTTTCATGAAATTGAAACTGATACTTTGTGAAAACACAGCATATTTGAGATTTTTAAAACCTAGATTATTTAATAGATCAATTTTTCAGTACTGAGAAGCAAGCAATGTGATTTATAATGGATGGAGAGCTGACTCTGGAACCAGGAAGGCCTGAGTTCAAAACTCACCTGTGACACATATTCAGCTCCTATAATACTCAGAATTTTTGAAAGCCTCTCCTTTGCCATTTATTATAGGGAAATAATACTCCATTAGATTCATACACCATAATGTGTTCAGCCATTTTCCAGCTACCAAAAAGGTAATGGAAGGCATCTAATTAAATCCTAGTTCTTTTGTTTTTCTTCCCTCTTTCCCTTTAAATCTCTTTTAATGTTCTGGAAATTTGTTTTCTTCCTTTTGCCAAGTTATCCTCTCTCTTAATCCCACTTTCCATCCCTCTCCATGCTTGTTTTTCTGTTGAATATGATATATTTCTAGACTCAGTTGAGTGTGTTCAGCCTTGCTTTGTAAGTTTCAGATAAATAAGGCTTGCTCTCACCACCTCTTCCTGAAGGGTCTGAAAGAACAACTGTCTCATCTCCTCTCCTCCTCTTAGAAAGTTAGCATTACATCATCTTATACCCCTTTCCAAGTGCACAAAATAATTTACCTTCCTAGGTTTCTTCTGACTCTGGTATTTGCATTACAAAGTTCCTACTCAGTTCCAGTTTTTCATCAAAAATGCTTGCAAGTACTCTATTCCATTGAAGATGCACTGTTTCCCCTGTAGAATTATATTCAGCTTTGCAGGGTAAAAACAGGGTCTCTCGCTCACTCGCTCTCACTCTCTTTATACATTGTCTATGTTTAAACAGGTTGTAAAAATATTTCTTTTGCTTTTTAGTATATTACAATCCAAGATTTCCTTCCATTTTTATTAGAAGTTGTAAGGTCTTATGTGATTCCAATATTGTTTCCTTGGTACTTTATTTCCTTCTTTCTGGATGCCTGTAGCATTTTTTTCCTTTGATCTGGGAGCGTTAGATTTTGATTATAATATTCCTATAATTTTCCTTTTAGGGTTCCTTTTAAGAGGCCGTTGGTAGATTATTTTGTTCTCCAGTTTTAATAGATCCAGTGCATTTTTTTCATGATTTCTTGAAATATGGTATCCAGGTTTAAAAAGAATCATCTATTTTAAGGATCCTAAAGATTCCTAAATTACTTCTTCCTGATCTGATTTTTGGTTTAATTGGTTTTTTTTAATATCAGATAACTAATATTACTTCATTTTTTTTAATCTTTTGAATTTTTTAAAATATTTTTTGATGTTTCTTGGAGTCAGAAGTTACTAGGTGAGACAGTGAAGAGAGCACTGGGTCTAGAGTCAGTAAGACCTTAGTTCAAATTTGACCTCTGACTCTTACTAAATGCATGACCTTGGGCAAGTCACTTAACCTCTATCTGTCTCAGTTTTCTCTCTGCAAAATGAACATAATAACAGCATCTACTTCCCAGGATTGGGAATTGGATAATAATTGTAAAGCACTGAGCGTAGGGCTTGGCACATAGTAAATGTTACATTAATGTTTGTGTGGGTGTGTGTGGGTGTGTGTATGTGTGTGGACTTTAAGGAAATTCATGTTAGTGAATTGTTTTCTACTTTCCCTTCTAAACTTTTTATTTTCCTTTTAATTCTTTACTCCAGAACTTTTATTTCATTTTTTTAAATTCATGAATAATTTCTTCTATCCATGCAATTTTTGGTGAAATTCATTTTATTTTCCTTTGAGTCTCTACTTGCAGTTGTTATGGAGATAATCTCTCCTCTCTGGGGGGCTCTCTAGATCTATGATACTTATACATATTAATTGGAGTCTTGTTTGGTTTTCTCATCTTTTCAGATATAGTTACTGAATTTGGACTCTGCCCCATGACACACTTTTTGGGTATGGTGCGTGATTTTGCTTGGTATCATACTGGGCCACATGGGTTTCTGTGCTAACTACCATCTCCCAAGGTTAGTTCTTGGATTGCTGAGATTCTGAGTGCTAGATCTTTACATCTCTCTATAAGATTGAAGGGAAAAATGTATAAACCTTGGAGTCCCTAGATCAGGAAAGTTATGGTCTTGTCTGAATACTGCCACCCTGCAGTATTTATTTCTATACCTAGGGCTTCCAATATCCAGCCCCTGGGATTCTCTGACAACCCTGGAGCTTTCTCAGGGGACTTCTTTACTCTTGTTTACTTGGGATACAAAGCCTTACTACATATTTCTGGCCTGGTTTTGTTTGAGCTAGGAAGCTATTGGGCTCATTGTCTGCATTGTGGCTTATATTCCTCATGAGACCTTGTTTCCTATTGCCCATGGGACTCTTGCTTAATTTTTTGTGCAATTCGAAGATGGAAGAACTTACTTTAGTTTTATCATTAGATTTCTGGATTATTACTGGGTGTAGTATGAATTTCAGGCTTTTGCAGTAGTTGGTATGTGGGAAATGGCTGGTTTTCCTCCATTGAGGTATACACTTTGGGTAGGAAGTCCCATAGTAGAGCATCCCTTATTTTATGCATGCGCACACACATATACACACACACATGTGCACGCACACACACACGTGTGTGTGTGTGTGTGTGTGTGTGTGTGTGTGTGCACCCAGAAGAATGCTATGTATCAGGAATGGGGCAAGAAGAAGAGCAGAGAAGTAGGATAAGAACAGTCTAATGATAAATTGCTGGTGTTTCATAACATTCCCTTTATTTCTTGCCTTCCTTTTCTTTGTAATAAAAGGGATGCAGGTGTGCATGACCAGCAATGAATGGGCACATTACAGAACAGTATGATGGAGAGGATCATCTGTGAAAACCTTTCTACTTCTCATGTTTTTATCAAGAATGCCTCTGATGTGCTGTATATTTTGATCACTCACATAAAGATATATAGAGGTGAAAGTAAGCACACAGAGCAGTAGTTACTAATATATGGTGCTTTTTTTTTGTGGTTAATAATACCATTTATAAACTCCATTCTTCTGGACTTTTCTCATTAAGATAAGTGAAAAATCTATTCCCAAATACCTCTAAAATGGTACCACCTGTAACACTATTCTGAAAGCAGTGTGGTAACTGGAGAATCTGAGCTCAAATTTTGTCTCTGTCACTTACTAGCTGTGAAACATGAGTAAATCACTTAATCTTTCTAGGCCCAGATTCCTCATTTGTAAAATGAGGATTTGATTACTTCTAAATCTGTGATCTTTTCCTATTTGGCCAGACCTAGCTGTACTTCCCAAGACAATGGTGGTGATGACAAGAACAAAATGGAAACTTATCTTTCCCTTAGAGGTAAATCACTGTGTATAATTTTTCTCTTAGAAAATACCAAGATGCCTCTTCTCTGGCTGTTAAAGTATGAAAGGAAACAATCAAGGAAAACTTTTGTTTTTATTTTTCAGAGCTCTTTATGAAAAACAAAACAAAACAGTACACCTTGAACTAGAGGTAACTGTAGATCTTAAGGAAAGGTAATATGGCATAGCAAATGGGCACTGGGCTAGCAGTCAAAAGATTTGGGCTCTGATAATATCTCTGCTTTTAATTATCTGTGTGACCTTAGAATACTATGTGACCTTTCTGACTCTAATTACTTTATCTATGAAATGAGGGAGTCGCAATATTTGGTCTCCCTAAAGATACATGCTACATGGAGTATCATGGTACAGGGGAAAGCCCTGTCTTTGGAGTTAGAGGCCCCAGGTTCAACTCCCACCTCTGATGTTTACTACCTGTGTGACTGTGGGCAAATCACTTCACTTCCCTTACCCTCAGTTTCCTTACATATAAAATAAGGGGGTTGAACTAGATGGCTTCTGAGATCCCCTCCTGCTCTGTGTTCCTCTGACTCTTCTAATTTTATGACTCTTCCCCTCATGTTAAAGTCACCATGTGCATAGATTACCCAAGCTGACCAGAAGGAACTAGGAACAAAAGAGAGAAGACATATTTGGGGGATGGGGGATAAAGGACTTTGGGGGACACAGCCATTTTTCTTCAAGAAAGACTTCTTTCTCACCTTCTTGTAGCAGTGCTTTAGATTGAACTTGATATCTCTTTAAAGGCCAGTCAATAGCCGGATTTATCTGGGCTTAAGGGAGAGATCTGAACTCAACCTACTTTTTCATCCTTTCTATTGTGGCTGTATCTCTCTTGACTTTTGATATTTTGAATTTATAAGTGATTATTTCAGTGACATTTTCACAATTTAAAAGGTTAAAATCCTTGCCTTTTATCTTCTTAACTCCCAAACCCAAACCACCACTCTGCCAACATAACATTTTCCATAAGGGCCATCATATAAATGCTGTAGGCCTTGGATTAATGGACAACTCAGGAAAATTAACAGTGGAATTGCATATCAAATATGGGTCTTAATCATGATTTTCTAGGGAGGCTCATATAAATTCATACAATTGAATTTGTTAGTTAGGCAACCTCAGATATATCTGAGCACTGAATAAGAGACTTTGGAGAAGCAGGGTCCCAAGTTTCAAAACACCATTTTCTAGAGAAAATAGTTTTTAATAAAGCAATTTTGTAAGATATATGCTATGTTCCAAGGCAGGGGGAGGGGAGAGGTAACTAAGAAACAGGTTTTGGTCACACACATGAAAAACAACCTATTGTGTCTTCTGTTACTGGGTTGATCAATTCACTTAAAGAAAGATCAAATAGCATATCCAGATAAAAGTCTCATAAATTCATCTGCCATTTATAAAGCAGATGAGCTGAGTTGACCCTTTGTAAGGAATGTCTACTAGAGTATTTGAAAAATTTTAAAAGATGTCCCCAGAGCAAAATGAAATAAGAGCACCAAATGCTTTCCTCAAGACTGTAATTTTCTTATAATATCCATTTGTAGGAACTTGTAAGACCTCTTTCTCCCAAAATTTTGCTGAAGCTTGTTCAATAGTAGGAATTCTTAACATGGGGATCTTTTAGTCTAAAAATATATTTTGATGCCAATTTCAATATAATTGGCTTCCTAAATAATCCCATATATTATATTTTATTCATTTAAAAACATTCTAAGACAGGGTCCATAGGTTTCACCAAACTGCCATGGTTCATGACACACACACAAAGTTAAGATCCATTGCTCTACATCAAGGGTAGGCAACTTGGGACACCAGAGACAGAAGTTACAAGGCCCATTTTTCTCTCTCATTCTCCACCTGCTTTCTTTGCCCATTTTTTTCTCGCTTCTATTGCCAAGGATAGGGGCCCCTAGATATTTTTAGGACAGAGATCTAAAGATATTTGATGAGTTGATGTTCTTTTTTTCCAGTTTCCTCCCCAACTTAAGATCACTCATGGGTGATGGAAGTTCCACTTGACAGATAATCCTTTGAATAAATCTGGGGAGTGAGCTACTGCTGTTACTGACAAACTATGAGGAGAATGGTGAAGGCAGAGTACCATCCTTGTTCTAAAACAAATCTGAAAACTGTAGCCACTGGACATTTTTCATAGAAATGATATTTTAAGAGGACATGAGATACCTCTAGAAGGAAACAATTGAATACTACTAAGATGTTATGTTAAGTATTTTGGTTAATAAAGAGTTTTCTTATTTTTTTTCATCAGCTGACTATTCTACCAACATAGCTAAAATGACAGAAGTTAATCAGGAAAAGTTGTTGAGTTTTTAATCCATATGTATAAATGCCTAAGTGAATTTATTATTCATGGAAGTGGAGGACTAAAAATAATGGCCTATGCCAAATGTAGTGTGGATAAGTGCACTAAAAAGCATTCCCTCCACGTGTTCCTGTCATTAGACACCTCAAGCTGCAAATGCCAATTCTCTGTTGCTCTAATCCACTTGTCCCTCTGAAGAAAAGAATGCCATCTGTGTTGAAATTGGCTCAATAGTGGGAAGGCTTGATGCAGGGTACTCTAGAGGGAGTTCTGAGTGCCAAACTGGTTAGCACTTAGGATTAAAGTCTGGATATGAAATCACCTCTCTCTCTGGGTGACAAAGGATAATTCTAATACAAAGGAAAAGAGAGGAAGGGCGGGGGGGGGAAATTTCATGGGTGCCAGCCACAGAAGCTTTCAGTGTTTCATGACTCATTGTGTGCAATGGCTCATTGGTCATGGACCACTACCTTTGGTTTTTCCTTTCCAGGCTTTTAAAAGGCAGATCACAGTTTTTTATTCATGGATGATTGGAAGCAAGAACCAGGGAGGAATGCTGAAAATAGCTTCTCTTGTAGATTCATCTTTGCTCTGCTCTTTCATACCCTTGCCTCTCCCTGCCCCCCCCACTCGCCCAGCCAAACCAAAGATGACATTCATGTTTGTCTTCTTATTTGGCACTCTGAGAGCTTCCTCTGGACAAGCAAACAAAACTGCATTTCCTTGCTGGGTAGAAATATTAGGCCATTAGAAACATCATAATTTCTGAATAATTGATGGCCTGTATGTATTTGTAAGGTAGACACATCTTCCCTCTCATCCCCTACAATTTAACAAGCATAGGCTTAACTCTTGTTGTGGAAACTACTTTCACAGACTGTGACATATGGTTTTAAAGAGTTGCCAGTATATGTCAGATGAAAGACTAGACACAGGCCACCCTGATTCTAAGAATGACCACTATCCACTAATATGATCTGGATACCATTGAGCATCCCCTCAACCTCTGTCAGCGGGCCACAAAATCAAAATTATTTTCACAGTAATATTAGGATGTTTTAATTTTGAATATGGTAAATATTAATGAATATAACCCATATAAACAAAAGCTTTTTGGGAGGAGAGTTCTTTCTTAATACAGTAAAGGGCTCCTGAGATGAAAAAGTTTGAGAACCATTGGACTACATCATCCAACTTCCAGACTGGACTTCAAGTGAATCAGATGTGGGCCAAAATCCTGTCTCAGACAGATACTTTATAGCTGGGTGACCAAGTAAGGAAGTCATTCATCCTCTCTCAGCCTCAAATTCCTGTAAAATGGGGATTATAATAATCATATCTACTTTGCAGAGTTGTTGTGAGGATCAAATGAGATAATAATATATATATAAAGCACTTAGAAAATCTTTAAGAGCTATAGAAATGTTGTTTATCATTATACAGCTAAATGGCAACATATTGGCACCCTAGGAACCAGATAGCCTTAGGATAAAATAATTATATACAAAACTGTTAAAAGGCTGTGAGACCAATATTTTTCCTTCGTAACTATGAGGTGTCATAGGCAAAGTGACCTATAACTGATGGAATTCTCTAAACCCACTACCTCTTCTCATAGTACTCCAAAACACACTGATACTGAGTCAAAAGCTTTTATACAAACCAAAACATCCAATTTAATGTTACCTTAATCAGATTAACCTGATACTTAATCATATAATCAACTGTGACTGATTTATTTTATTTAGGCATAGATTATTTTTCCACTTCTTCCAGCTTATACTGCCCCCTTTAATGGATTCTTTTATACAGCCAGATATTCATCAAACAGTTTTTAAACATCTACTATGTGCTAGGCACTGTCTCAAATTCTTTTTCATCTAAAGATATATTCATTTACTCCCCTCCCCCTCAAAGTGACATGCCTATATATCCCACATGTATTTTCTTAAATGTTTCTTTCTCCTTTGCTTACTTTGCTTTTATGAAAGTAATAAGGTGAAAATTCAAAAAAGAGTTCAGAGGAATTTATGGCTCAGCAGGAAAAAAGAGGGGAGAAGAAGCTGAAGTATCTGTGCTCTTTTTGTCTGTCCCCTTTTCCACTTGGCTTAGCCAAGCTGAGAATTTGACGACAATCTCCTTGTTAACAACAGGTGTTTCATTTTCAGGTCATAAGTGTTGAAACAGTGAACTTGGAGACTTCCAGGAGATGGTTTTGGATGTGATTAGATGAGAAAAGTGACTGTTAAAAATGCCACCCCACTGGTTCCAGGGCTACATTGACATTATGCAGCTTGTTTAATTGAGAGAAAATAATGTAAAAGGCTCATCCTGTCCTGGTGAGCAAAAATACTCAAGAGTAGGCATCAAGTCCTGAGACATTTGAGGCCCAAGTTAAAGAGAACATGTCAAGGCTCACCAAAAGGAAGTGGCAGATAACTATGTAGTCTATGTAATACAGTAGGCATATTTTACAAGAACTAAAAAAATGCAGTTTTGAATGTTATTTTAAAAAGAAAAGTTTGTCTTGGTAGAGAATAATGTTTTCTTAAAAGTTATCTTCTACTAATTAGTCTCTTGTGCATGAGGAACAATGGGAAAGGGATTTGAAGTCAAAGGACCTGAGTTCAAATTCTGACTGCCAGTACATGACTTGTGCAACACTGAGAAAGTCACTTGGTATCTCTAGGCTTCAGTCATCTGAATTTTAATCATTTGTAAGATGAGGAAGATGGATGAGATGATCTCTTCCAGGATAAACTGATCCAAGGCATTTGTTAAGAATTAAAATTATTCAATAAATGTAACCACACAGATGACTCTTTTTAATGACCTTCTGACTATTGTCAAATGAGACATGATATAGGGAGATATGTTCCCCAAATGTGTTTGAAACTGTCGTGAAGGATGTCCTCCTATGGGGGGGGAGAGAATATTTCCATTTACCTAGGTCTCCCAGATGCTTTTGTTAATAGATGATATTGTTTCGACTGTGACAAACCCCAGAGCATTATAGCACACCCCACCCCCTCAAAAGAAATCAGTCTGTTTGACTGCTATATACAAGAAAAAATAAGTGGATGAAAAATGTGTACAATTCAGAAAATGTTATAGTCAGTTTATTGAGTTAGTTTATCAATATATTATATACACTATGCCTGAGTATGTATATACAGATATTTAAATTTATATATATACATGTATGTATGTGTATACATGTGTATGTGTATACACATCCTCCACAGCACAAAAAGCCAGATTTTCTTTTTAACATGAACTTTCTCCTATCAATGCTTTATGTTTTCAAATCTTGAAACACCACAATTTCTGCAGAATCAGATGTTTTAGGTGGCAAAAAGAACAGTGGAGAAAAGCATGATGGATGCAAGTTATTGCTGTCATTTAGTCATTTCAATCATGTCCCACTCTTTGTGGCCCCATTTGGGGCTTTCCTGGCAAAGATACTGGAATGGTTTGCCAATTCCTTCAACTCATTTCACAGACGACGAAAATGATGTGAAGGAGAGTAAGTGACAACTAGTAAGTGTCTGAGGCTGGATTTGAATTTAGGAAGGTGAATCTTCTTGACTTCAGGCTCAGCAGTTTACCCACTGCACCACCTAGCTGCCCACACTCAAGTAGGCAGTAAGATATTTCCAGTAATGAACTACATTCTGGAAGTGGCATAGGGGACATGACTGGGGAAAGGTATATGTGGAGAAAGAGGCAGACTACAAGCAAAGGGTAACAGATGAAGAGCCCAAATTCTGTACTGATATGTATGAAATATAAAAAATTGAAGAAGCAAGCCTCCAGTATGTTGGATAGATCTTCTGTGAAAGACAGAATCACAAAAGACAAAAATATGTGAACTGCACTGAAGGATGACTTGTGGCCTGTACCAATGGAGAAAATAATGCTAATACTAATAAGATTGCAGCTCCTTTAAAATTATTAGTTATAGTTCAATGAATTTTGAGGTATAATTCAATACTCAATATGGAGCATAGGTTAGGAGGAGTGGGAGAGTGAGACTTCTAAGACAAGAAATTTTGGGAAATTTTAAATACTAATCATAACAATTGATTTTGCTTAGTTATCTCTTAAGCCTTTGCTATATTATTGTCAATATTATCAAACAAGATTATCTCAGTTTATAGTATCCCTCTGTGAAAATGAATACAATTTTCAAAAGAGACATATTTACTTATAGTAAGCAGCTTACACACTGGGAGAATCTGGCTTGGGAAATGATATATAATGCTAATAAAAAACCTAAGAGCCTAAATCAAAAGTCTAATAGTGTAACACAATATTGTCAATTAAAATATGTAAATTATATTTTGAGAGTAAAATTCTTTTGCAAATCTGTTTGCAAATCTCGGAGCTCATTACAGTTATGCAAATCCAGGGCTATGGGAAGAGTAAAAAAGTCTGCCGTCACAATTAGGTGAAGGAGAAGAAGATACCCTGTTCTTTTCTTAATTACACGGGAACACCAAAGACTGCTGGAATATCTTCTAGACAACAAGATTTGAAGGTGAACTTTCTAAAATTGAGGAACTCAAAACTCTAAGGGGAAGAGAGTGAGCAAGAGACTATTAGTTTTCCATCAGAGAGAATGATGCTTCATTTGTTCCTTATGGTGAATCAGGTAATTAAATGTGTCAAAACTATCTGACGTGTAACATAATAGAGACATAGATCCTAGTAAATTTAATTTTAAAAGTAACCATGCATGTTCAACGTCCAGTGGAGGTGTAGGGAAATGTATCTTAATTGGCAGAACCACAGAGTCCCAGTATTTTAGAATGGGAAGGGACCATTTGACTGAACCTTTACCAAAATGGAGTCCCCACTAAGGACCAGACCACCATTTCTCAGACGTGCCTAATGAAGGGTGATAGGCGGCCACTTTCTAAGGCAAGCCAGCCAGCTCTAACAGGAATACATCCTGACATGAAACCTAAATTAGACTCCTTTCATCTTCCAATTTTCATTTTGTTTTTCCTTAGCATTTCTAGGGTCCTTAAAAAAAATTGCTTTACAAATATCATTCCATCTGATCTTCACAAGAACACGGAGAATTAGGTGCTATTATTGTCCCGTCTTCGTAATGAGGAAACTCGAGTAGACAAAGGATGAGTGACTTGCCCAGGGTCACACAGCTAATACGTGTCTGTGGTAGATTTTGAACTCAGGTCTTCCAGTTTCCTGGTCTAGCAATCTATCCACTGTGCCACTTTGCTACCTCTAGATAGTTCTAACATTTAGGATCCAAAAGAACAAGTTTAATACCACCTCCACTTGAAAATCCTTAAAAATATCTGAACATCACTCTCATCTCCCTGAATCTTCTTTTTTCCATACCAAGCATCTCTATCCCTTTCAATGGATCCCCATATGAAGTAGATTAAGACCCTTCAACATCCTGGCTGCCTTTCTCTAAATAGTCTCTGGTGTGCTTCTTAAACCATGGTCACCAGAATTGCACTCAGCATACCAAGTGAGGTCTGACTAAGGCAGAGCACAGAGGAACTACCATATCATTAGTGTCAAAAGATCATTCCTCTTTTGAAATGGCCCAAAATTACTTTAGCTTTTTAGTCTTCCAGGATCCACTGCCAATCCATAAGGAGCTACCAATACAATAAGCCTCCCCTGAGATTTTTTTTTTCAGTAAATTGCTGACTTGCCTTGCTTTTCTCATCTTATATTTGTGAAGTTGAGTTTTTCAATCTGTATGTGAAATTTATATATATCTCTAAGTAATCCATCTTATTACATTGAACTGGAGACTCTAGCCTGTCAAAGTTATTTTGAATCCCAACTCTGCCATGCAATGTGGTAGCCCTCTTAGGTTTGTAGCATCTACAAATCTGATGACTCTGCCATCCCTGCCTTCATCCATGTCATTGATGGAAATGTTAACTGCCACAAGATCCCTAGAACACTCTTCTAGGGAGGGACCTTCTGCCAAGCTGTCACTGAACCATTAGTGACATAGATTGAGTCTTGTCATTCAACTAGTTCCATATCTATTGAATTGTGAGAACTGGTACCATATTATGAACTGGATACTTTCTATAAATTAATTTAGGATGATTTAGGAAATCAAGGTTTATAAACTTTTTTTTTAATTTTTGAAATTCTCTATTAACATTACTCCTCCCATCTATCAAGGATTCAATCTCTTTCCCTTCACAAATATTAGCAAAATTTATCTACATTAATACCAGCAAGCAAAAGCAAAAGGAGTTAGCAAGTAGAAAAAGATTCCAAATAAGTTTTCATTGAAACAGAAGCTTGTAAGATTCTTCCTTATGCTGGAAGGAGATAGCAGTGTTTTTTTTTTCTTTCCTTTGTACTTTAAAACTAAAATAAATCTGGTGCTGCTTGGATTCTTAATGTAAACACATTCAAAAATCACCAAGAAATGGGAAGCTGGGTATATACATGCATATTTCTCTCAATACAGGCCAAAAGATTGAGCTGTTCTCTATAATGTAAAGCTAGACAATGCATATAGAACATGAATGAACGAATGAGAAAATACAAATTAATTGTGACAACATATACTGTGTTCATATATTTCCATAGAGTCCTAAGTGATTTAGAAAATATACATAACTTGGATGCTCTTATACCATCTTGCTTCACTAGATTCATATTCTAGGAACTGGAAAAATATTATTTAAAGGGGAGGGCAGGATGAAAGAGAATTATAATATATCTTCAAGTCATGAACACTGAAGATGAAAATTGTCCTGTTTAATTGCATGCTCCAGTAGTTTCCCTCCACTGAAGACCTACTCTCCTCTTTATGAGGATTTGGAGGTGATGCTAGGCTCTCATACACAATGCAAGTGGAGCACTGGCTTTGGTAGTGATTAACAAGTTTAAGAGGCTAGAAGGAAGATCCTGGTGATAGACTCTATTTGTGGTTTGAGGACAAGCCTTAAAGGGAGAGGAATCATGGCACTTGGCACCAAGGCAACTGACAGGTGAGGGAAACTACCAAACATGGGAACTACAGTAAAGTGCCCCTTGGTGGCTAATTCAGCTATTTCACTCACCTGATTAACTACTCCACCAATTTGAATGAAGGATAATGACTCTATTGATTATGATAGTGCTCAAAGATTATCTTTTAAATTGTGAAGGGGTTGTGGTTTATAATGGTGGATGAAATAAATAGCCACACAAATGGATTCATAAACATTTCAAAATATTACAGGAAATAATCTCCTAATGGAAAAGGAATATTCTGAAACAGAGTGATTGCCCTCATTTTACCTGACCATTCCAGTGTATATTTTCCTGTTTGCTGTCTTGCTTTTCCTGTTATTTTTACAAAAGAGCCTTCAAACTTCAACAACATTTAACAAATATTCGCAGACTAAAAAATATCCTTGCCCTTTTATCTTTTTGAATTATTTTTTTCTCTATGCCTAAAATGATTCACTAAGTGACTTGTAGGCCAATTTCTGATGATCCAGACATTAGCAAAGGATCACATATCCTTGTTTCAGGGCATAGATGATTCCTTCTCTTTGTCTCTTTTCTCACTTTCCTTTTGCAACTGGGACAAAAATCACAGAATGCTATCTACATTCTCTTTTGTTTCCTCTTTTTAAAAATTTCCTCTATTTCCTTCTTCTAACCTTGAATTTAAGACTTCTGTTAGTGCCAGTAAGAGACATAAAGCATGGTATTTAGAGCACCTAGGAAACTGGCAATAGTGTGAGGAAAGGAAGAATTGGAAAACGTAGTAACTTAATTAGAATGCCACTTGGTACCTAATTGAGATATTGCATGCAATTAACTAAATTCCCTTGCTGGATAATAAACATAGTGACATACAATCACCTTGTATGCATAAAAAAGTAAGAACTACGCCATAAAGTATCACATACTTATTAAGTACCTTCTGTGTTCACAACACTGGGCTGGGTACTAGGAGCCATACAATGATCAAATAAGACTTGGTCTTTGTCTCAGTGGAGTTCACAAATTTAGTAGGGAGATAAGATACATATATAAGAATTATGCGAAGTGATACATAAATTTATAAAAAAAGGCAAATTAAATGGTATGTGAGTTATGAAGGAAAAAAACTTGTTACTAACTTGAAGAGAAATAATTCATGAAGGAGATGGCATTTGTGCTTTGCCTTAAGAGTTGAGTAGGATTTCAACAGACAGAAATGGGGAAGAGGAGGACATTCCAGGAATTCAGAACAGAGGGAACAAAGATATGGGTGCAGGGCAATGTGTGGCATATTATTTGAAATGACATGTAAACCTGTTCTGTTGGAGCATAGCACATGTGGAGTGCAATCATGTGAGATACAGTCAGAATTAAAGTGGTGCCAGGTTATTATGGTATCATGTGGGTCATAGTTTTAGAACCAGGAGAGATCTTAGACATCTAGTCTAAACCCCTCACTTTAGTGAGTAGGAAACTAAGGCTGAGAGAGATTAATTTCCCCAAGATTCACAGATAGGAGGTAACAGAAACAGAATTTGAACCCAGGTTCTCTGATTCCAAATCCAATGTCTTTCCCATTCCCAAGGGCCTTAAATGCTGGGATAAGGAGTTTAAACTTTACTTAGTAGGTAATAAGGACTTTTTGAATAGTCCCAAGAAGGGGAATGAATGATCCAATTTGCAAAATTTCCTATAATTACTTTGAAGGTCTGTGATTTTACTGGAATGGGTACTCCATCAACAACACAAACTCTGTGATCTTTAGAATATTGTCTTTGTGAGTTGTTAAATTTCTCCTCTCTGTCCCCAAATTATTACTTGATGATCTATATTATGATGCTGAGTCTCTTTACCTTGACAGAACCTAACAGAGCTTCCACTGGCAAAGAAATAAAGACTCCAGGTTCAAATCCATGCCACTGTGAGGTATCAGAATAACCTTTGATGGGAGGGAGAACTGTGCACAAGGAGGCAGTGGTGTAAGGATTGTAGTAGAGGGGGCAGAGAGTGAAGGAAGAAAGGCTGGGTTTCAGGCTGTTGCTATAGCCCTGCTGATGGGCAAAGCAGGCTTGTGCTAGTGTATGGGATAGCAATGGAAAAGAGGAAGTAAAAGAGTCTGATGAGATTTTTTTTTAAAGGCAAACATTGATAACCTGACTTACTCTCAGTGGAAACTTGTTAATGATCTTACAGACAAATAATTTCCTTTCAAGTATTTAACTTTCAGTGGAACCTGTTTTATTATTTATCTTAGTTCTTAATATTTGATAATGTTAACATCTCAACTGATATTCATTTTAAAAAGAGGGGGGGTGGTAAAATGAATACCACTGCAATATCTCTGTCTTAATTTTACATTAAACATGACAAAATGTTGAATACTTCCCAAGAACATGAACAAAATACTGCAGAGCTCAAGCATTCTCTGCATTGTAGGGTTCCTTTGGGTATTATGCCCACATAGAAGGGCATGAACCTGAAGGCAATACTAGGATCAGCATTTTTTCTAATACAATAAAGTATTTTAAAGCTTCAATAGACTTTACCTTGGCTACTTCTTCTTGAAATGCTACTAAATTCAAATAGGAAATGTTGACCAAGTCTGGACCATATACCACTGTTATCATTCGATGTTCCAGGCGTCCTATGTTCCCCACATCCAAGAGCTCACGTAATTTGGGGTCCTACAGAATAAATATTAGAAAAATCAATCAGTCTATGATAATAATGATTGATAATATTCACATAATGTTTTTGAGGTATACAAAATGTTTAACATGTATTATTTCATTAGAATTTCACAACCTCAATATGAAGTAGTTTCATTATCCTCAGTATATGAAGAAGAATCTTAGGTTGATAATGATTAAGTGGCTTTTCTAGGAAAACAAATCTAGAAATGACTGACATTTGAATTCCAGCCTTCTTGACTCCTACTATACCACATAATTGCCTCTGAAGAAAGTTATGTTTTTTTTCTAATACTGAAATAATAAAATTATTTTATTTCAGAGCTATAATTATTTTAAAATTGATCTACTTTTTTCACCTGAAAAGTCACTGTAAAAAATGATATAATTCTAGGCATTGAAGACACTGAGATCACATAATCTAGTCCAACAGGACTCTGCTACCTGTAATTCACAAAAGCAGCAGAGTTGAGACTATAGAACCTAGATCTATGGAGACAGAATAGCTTTGAAGTTAAAAAACTAAAGTTCAAATTTTAGCTCTTGTTACTTAATAGATGTACAACTATGGACAAATCACTTCACCTCATCCTATCGTGACTCAGTTTTCTGATTTATAAAATAAGAAGGTTGGACTCCATCTCCAAGATTCCTTCTACCTCCAAATTCTAAGACTCCCAAGGGAATATTCTTTCAACTATACCTTGTTAAACCAATATATTTTACAAATTATTTCTGTACCTCTAATAACAAATTATAATTGGAATTTTAGCATTTTCCTTTTATCTCCTAATTTATAAGGAAGCCAACAGTGTACTGTAACCAGTTCTTATTGACTTTCAAGAGCCTACTGTTAAATTTTCATTTTGAGCATTTCAAAATAAGAAAATGACACATTCTACAAATCAGGTGTTGATTTATTGTTTTGTTGATTATCTAGATTTAAGAAAGGCAGGGTAAAATGTTAATAATGCAGATTAAATTTTAAAATATATCATAATACATTTTTATAGGGCCTATTGTTAAACATTTAGCACACCCCTGAACAGAACCATGGAATTCTCAGGGCAGAATTATAAGGTTAAGATTTAAAGAACATACTATTATACTACAGTTTGATAGACTGTGATTATTATAAAATCCAGACTAGCCTACTCAAAGAGGAGCAAGAGCAGGAAGCTGGTCATAGGTGACGAATTATTTTAGCCACAGAAAAAAATGAAGATGTCTTAAGAACACATGGAAGGGTTAGGATTTCCATTTGTGATAGGTATCTTCATACCAATTAAATAAAAGATCCTTAAAGTATGAAAACAAATATTTTGATAGGAATATGTCTGAAATTTTCTAGGACCTGATTCACTCAGCACAGTATCAACAAAGTAGGAGTCTCTGAAGGATTTCACAATCCACATGGAATCCATCTTCATTGTGGAGACTATGCTAGGATTCTTCTATGACAGTTACAAAAATTTTGGCCAGTATGTTTCTCTGCTATAAATCTGGCTTGATATTAATGATATACATTCTTTTGTTTGCAGGTGATAGTACATTTATTACATCAAAACTTAGAACATTGTAAAACTTCCCAAACAAGATGCAAAATCAGCCACAATATTTTGGCCTAACTACCCAAAAGAGGAACAAAAAGTAGATGAAGAATTACCACATTATATATGGAATATGCAATGGAATGGGCAATGTATAGTACTCATCTATAGGCACATAGGAGTAGAACTTAGCACTGACCATGAGGAGGCATTGGGTATTGGGAAAATACAAAGCTGATTTTTTTAAAATGATCTTTTAAGGACCCCAAGACACTCCCTAAAACAAAGGTCCAACATTTCAATTTCATTATTTTCCCAGTGATGTTTTATGACTATGTGTTGTGGAACCAAGAAGTATCTAAAAATTTAAGTATCATACAAGGGATGATGGAAAGGTATGTGTATGGGGGACAGTGCACATCATCCTACCACAGTATATTACAAAGAATCAACGAGGCAGAATGATGTAAAGGATATCATTGAAGAAGTGTATATCCAAAAGAAAAAAAAAAGGGTAGTCATGTGACGAAAGCAACATATAATTAATAGATAGTTCGTGTGCTCTATTCATATTTATGTAATGTAAATATGAATAATGTATCCAGTGTGTTGAGTGAGGGAACTGAGGTTAACTTATAGGAGGATAGAGATAAGAAGAATACGGGATGAGCAAGAAAGGCCAAGTTCTATTCTGTATCTTTGGAAGGAATTCTTACATCTAAGAGGCAATTGATCCATTGAAGTAGGGAATTTTATTTCAAATACATGTTTAGAACCCATCTATCAATGAAAAAATAAAAGTGTATAATAATTGTAGCTAGAATTTATATAGTGCTTTATGGTTTGCAAAGTGCTTTACAAATATTTCATTTGATCCTCATAACAACCCTTGGAGGTAGGTACTATTATTCTTCCCATTTTACAGTTGAGGAAACTGAGACAGAGGTTAGGTAACTTGCCTAGAGTCAAACAGCTAGTGTCAGTAGCAGGATTCAGGTCTTCCTGACTTCATGCCCACCATTTTCTCCATTGTACCCACCAATTGCCATAAAAATACTACAATGATGACAAAAACAATGTCAACAACAACAACTACTACTACTACTACTACTACTACTATTACTACTGCTACTACTACTACTACTACTGCTACTACTGCTACTACTACTACTACTACTACTGCTACTCCTACTACTACTACTGCTACTACTACTATTACTGCTGCTACTACTACTACTACTACTACTACTACTGCTACTACTACTACTACTACTACTACTACTACTACTACTACTACTATTACTACTACCACCACCACCACCACCATCACTACCACCTACTAAATGGTATTAATAATAACAATAATAACAGCAAGTATCACAGCAGACTGGATCTGGAATTCAGAGGTCCTAAATTCAAATCCTGCCTCAGATACTTACTAGCTGTGTGACACCAGGCAAATCACAGCCCTGTTTGCCTCAGTATTCCATCTGTAAAATGAGCTGGAGAAGGAAATGGCAAAAACTCTAGTATCTTTGTCAAGAAAACCCTAAATGGGATCATGGAGAGTTGGACATGAATAAAACTACCGAACAACAACACTGGTCATTCTAACATTAAAGAGGAAGCTTCATATGGTCGAAAAATTACTAGATAAGGAAGTACCTCTGGAAGTAAGTGACTCAAATTCTCTCAGTGTTATTTTCCTAACATAATAAATGGAGATCACATCATCATTGCTACTGAGTGCACTGCTCTGGAAAGTAAGGATAGAATTATAAAATACATGTGAAATGGAGGAAGACACTAGATAAATATAGTCAATCAGTCATCATTTTGATAAGCAATTTTCTATTTTAGGATATAGAAAAGATAAAAACAATTCTTAAGAAACTTATGATATAATACTGTTTTCAATAAAATTTGAAATCATTCATAGTTTTTAAGCTTGTTACTGTCTTTGGTCCTGTACTGTTAGAAAAATATTTAAGAATCAATGTACTATGCATTTTTTGACATTTTGCTCTCAGAACCTTCCTTTCTGATTTTTCTCTGCAAATATCTCACTAAAACTAGTCCCAGTCACATCAATTCCATATCAATCTCCACTATATCTGATTTTCAGAATCTTCCTAGTCAGCATTGCTACCTTTGTTTTTGTTGTCCTCGAGTAACTTTTTAATAAGAGAAGAATAAAGGTAAGTAGAGGTCCATGGGTAAAAGGAGTGAGGACTGGAAAAAAGGATTTAAAGATAGATGGGATATTTGAGATTATCCAGGTCAGTGGTGGCAAATTCAAATAGAAATGCATTGCATTGAGGTGCACATATGGATTCCATACATCACATATTGACTCAGAAAGCCATTTTGTTGTTCAGTTGTTTCCAAATTTTTGTGACCCCATTTTTTTGGAGGTGGCTTTCTTGGTAAAGATACTAGAGTGCTTTGCCCATTCCTTCTCCAGCTCATTTTACAGATGAGAAAACTAAGGCAAACAGGGTTAAGTGAAGGTTGTACAGCTAGTAAGTGTCTGAGGCCACATTTGAACTCCTGAAGATGAGTCTTTCTGATCCCAAACCCAGAACTCTATCCACTGTACCACCTAACTTCCCTAGAAAGCCATATATTTACATTATCTACGTTTTATTGTATTTTCATTTGCTTTGTTAAATATTTCCCAGTTGCATTTCTAATTTTGTTTTCTTGTTA
>CM053585.1:137708674-137737174 GCA_028646515.1 Pseudochirops corinnae
TATTAAATAGTTATTTTAAAAATATATTTAAAATTTAACATTTTAAAGTACAACAAAAATTCTTATTAAAATAAGTTATCATTAGAATCCAGGAATATTCAAAGATTATTTGGAATGATTCATGGCCAAAGGTTCAGCACCCCTTGAAATGATGTGCCACCTTTCATATGTTGAAAGGACCTTCATAAAGATTTGTAATGCCTATATAACATCATCAGCTTAATTGGCTTACACAAATAAAAACTAAGATTTAATATAAACAGGAAATGAGGTTATCAAAATGTTGAGTTTGGAATATATGTAGCATATGTTGTCTGTGGTCTTGAACTGTACTTCCATCTTCATAGCTTAAAGGGTCTGGAATTACCACTGCTCAGAAAGGTGGGAAAGGCAATAAACCTTCACACACCCTCCTCTGACCCTATGAAGCCCCATTTTCCTGAAACTCTGAGTATAATTTTCACTAGTCAATTTTTGCATTGTGTCTTGGAATTATTTTTTGGGAGATCACATGAAGTGAAGATGAGTGAGAAATCTTCCAGTCACTCTCCAGGAGCAAAAGCAGTTACCTAAAGGCTTTATTATAACATAGAATCTATGTGGAAATATAGGTATCTCTTCTCTCGACCCTTGTGGAAGGATAAGACTATGGTGTTTTCCTGGGTGTAATGGAAAGACTGTAATAATGATCAAAACTGCTTTTAAAGGAAGGTGCCTGACAGATTTACCTACTATGAGAAATATCTACCAACTAACAATCACAACTCATTTTTTTTAGCACTGCAGGATTTACGAAGTATTTTCCTCATGACTACACTGTGAGGTAGGCAGTTTATGCAAATATGACCTTACATTTTAAAGTTGAGGAAAATAAAACTCACTTATCTAGGGTCTCACACTAGCACATAAGTTTTAGATGTGGGAATCAAGCTCACACTTTGCCTTGAATTTTGATGTGCTGAGAGTAGTGACATTTCCCACTGTTCTTTAAACACAGTCCAGAATCATTACTGTTTCCATAAGGATTGCAGAATAGTCAGTCCCACAAAGTAATGTGGTGCTTTTTGAACTATGAGGATTAATGATTAAATTACCTACACCTATTTGCAGAAAGCAAGCTTTTATACATATTAAAGCTATAGTAATGATTTACTTTTTCTTGCCTCAATTAACAAGGAAAGAGTTCTCTGTGAAATTTAATATAATTCCATTCTCACTAAAGATCATTTGAATGTCTCTTTTTTTTTTCCTCCAGAAGTGACCACTCTAATCAGTCAGCTCAAGAGTGGTGAGGAACATATTTTTCAGGCTTTTTTTTTTAAGAACAAAAATCTACAACATCTTAAGGACTGAAGTAGCAGAAGAAGTGATATTTTAGAAACAGGGACACACATTAAACAAATACTATTATCATTATCAAATGAAATAATGTGAGTAAATGTTTTACAAACCTCAAATTTGCTAGCTATTATTATTTAAATTATAGGTTCTAAAGTAAATGAAAGAAAGGAAGAGATAGAGAAAGGATAGTTTTAAAAGTACTAAAGATACCTTTTGTATCTCCTATATTTTTCTATGCATTGCTACAAGAAGAAATAACTCTATTTTTTGTGGATAAGGCACCTGCAAATGAAAATATATCTAAAAACATGTCTCACATTAATTTTTCATGCTTGAAATATGCTGATATAGAAAATACATAGAATTTATTGTATTCTTTTAAAAATGCCCTAATTGACATTTAAGTATATTATGTAGTTTTAATATTAGGCTAACATTAATCATGATCTTCAGGGAAAGGAATCACCTCAATGTGAATTACATATCAAGTAGTTTTTGCTTTTATAACATAATCCTATGAAAAATGTATCATTCATGATCATGAATCATGCATTTACAAATGTCTTTTACAATATTCTTAGTACAATTGTCAGGAGAGGAAGAGAGAAATCTCTCTGGTTTTTAACTCTAGTGATTTTCACGTAATGTATGTTCATAATGATAAACTGTTTTCTTCCATTAAAGGCTGAGTGAGTTTTTCCTGTTACAGTTTATTAAGATTTACATGGTGTGGGGGTAAACAGTAAGCTATTACTTAGACTAAAGTATTAAACAGATCAGGTAAACACATGATTAAGGAGAGATTTACTATTTCATTTTCTTTATAATTCAATACTCATTATAAGACAAATAACTGTCATTATAGATTGTTTCATGATTCAAGAATGGATTGATTTGTGTTTAGATTCTTGAGGCACCTAAGTAGTGCAGTGGATAGAGTGTAGGGCTTATAGTCAGGAAGACCTGAGTTCCAATTTTCCTTATCTGTAAAATGAAGATAAAAAAAACACAACTACTTCCTGCGGTTGTTGTGAGAATCAATTAAGTTAATAATTGTAAAGTATTTAGCATAGTGTGTAGCATAAAGCAAGTTGTACATGTTGGATTTACAGTTTCACATGCAATAATCCTTTGTATTGTACTGTATTATGGAAATGCTTATTTTGTTAAATGAATTAAAAATAAAATACATTTTTAAAAATTAGTGCCTTCCAGGAAATTAGAGGATCAAACCTGATCTTTGTTCCTGAAGCCCCTCCAAGGGCAGCATTTTGAATCTTGAGGAGTCTACAAATCTCTAGGATAGACAGAATGCGGACCCACCAGAAAGAAGGAAAAGACATTCTCCTGATTCTCTGAGTCTCAGTAAAACTGTTTTCTGTTTTACTGTGAGATAAAATCTTTCTTCGGCTAGATATCCTATAATCCTGAGTGCTTATAAGGGGAACTGGTGCTATCAATGGGAAGTGACAAATATTAATGTCTCTGACAAATATTAGTGTTGCCCTCTTTGTGGGGACAAATGAGCCAGAGAAATGTAGAGGTCTTTCAAATTTAGTTGCACCCTTGTTTTCGGGGAGAGTCTCTATCAATAGAGCCACAATAGTAAGATATCTATACTTAAGCTTAAATATATAAAGGATTCTTGATTTTGCAGGATCCTTTCACTGTTCCATGTTTCTCCCCACCCTTCATTATGAGCAAATGTATTAATCACTAGGGGAATGACTTCTGAGGATAAGTTTTCTAGACGTTAACTAGGTTAATTCCTTGTTTGATAGCCATAATATTCGTTATATATATCTGAAATATGACTAGAACTTTATGGAAGTGACTAACACATATATAGATCAAATAAATGACTTTGGGTTTATTTGCATCAAGTTTAGTATTACTGAGCTAAATTCATTATTCTATATCTAACAACTGACAGAGAAAAAGATGAATTTGGAAACAAATATGGACTAGAAAGAATACCAGGCTGAAAGTCAGGAAATTCAGCTTCCTTTCCTGGTTCTGACATTTCCTTGTTTCATGATCTTGGGCAAGTAATTTAATTCCCTAGACCTCAGTTTCTTCACCTATAAAACAAGATGGTCAGATGTCATCTCAAATGATATAATATTTGTAAAGCCTTGCCTGGAATATAGGAAGCACTAATATAAATTCCTATTCCTTACCTTTCCTTCTCCTATGAATTCTAAAACTCTAAGATCCTAAAATTATGATTTTATTTTCTTCCCTACAGGAAACTAATGAGACGCATTAACTGTTTCAGACTTCTAGAATTCCAATTATTTCATTATTGCTCTGGAAATTTAAATACACACCAATACCAACTAGGTAATGCAGGGAACAGAGTGCTGGGCCTAGAGTCAGGAAGACTCAACCTCCTGAGTTCAAATATGACCTCAGATACTTACTAGCTGTGTGACCCCGGGCAATTCACTTCACCCTATTTGTCTCAGTTCCTCATCTATACAATGAACCAAAGAAGGAAATGGCAAACCACTCCAGTATCTTTGCCAAGGAAACCCCCAATGGAGTCACAAAGAGTCAGACATAACTGAAACGACTGACCAACAAAAACAAACTATGAGAAAACAATAAGGCATCAAAACAATGCCCTCCTCTGTTGCCCAAAATAAGAAAACATTGAAAAAAATGACTATTAAGAAATTTATCCAGCATAAATCATAAAAATGAAGTTAAAAGAGACAAGAAAAAAATTCAACTGAATTTTTGTTCTCTTAGTCAAGCAGAAGGACATAATAGCAATCAAGAGCCACACTAATTCAGAATGTAAAATTTCTTTCAAAAATTTATGGAAGAAGATAATGGAAAATTATGGACAATAGCACTCTCAAAAATGTCAAAAATGTTATTAAAGACAAATTTACAGAAACATTGGTAAGAACTCTTTTAATCTAAATAATACTTTAAAAAAAACCTTTTAAGAATGAAACTAGAAGGCGAATAAAAGAAAACAGGTAAAAAATATTTTACCAAGATTTCTATAACAAACATTTTCTGCATTAATCACTATATTTGGATCTATATTTGGACTCTAACATCACAGTCCTCAATATCCTAGATAAGGAATTAGAAATGGTGCAGAAGAAAACAAAAGACAGTGTAGTTGGATCAGGTCAACTATATGCTGAACAGCTTTGGGATGGATATGATCTCATTTTTAGAGTATTTAGGGATTCTCAAGATATGTAAAGGAGAAAGTTATAACAAATATTTGGTAGAATTCCCATATATTGTTACTATTAAAAAAATCAGTTAAGAAAATATCAATAACTGCTGCATATCTATATGTATATATATATGTATGTATGTATGTATGTATGTATGTATGTATGTATGTAGTAAGGGAGCTCTTGATGGAAGTAAGAGAAAGGAATAGGAAGGCATTAAAATCATATTCTACAATAGACCACATATTTAGTCACACAATGGACAAAACAGCATAGGAAATACAAAACTTCACTGTGCTTTTGTTGTGTTTGTTGACTATACAAAAGCCATTGATGCAGTAGAACAAAATGTTATCTTAAAGGTTCTTATCCAAGTTTTTTCTCATGTATTTTTTACAACATATAATATTCTGTGAAAGGTGAAACAGAAGTCAGCCTATTAGAAAAAAAAAGAGTTTTAAAATTAAGTAAAACATCAAACAGAGGGACATATGCCTGCAAAAGGTGCTCATCACTGTCACAGAAACCTAAATTGAAGACAGATTTCTTGTAGAAAATGAAGTTGCCTTGATACATCTGTTTGGAGGTAACATTCTACTGTTTTGTCCATCTCTTGAAAAAAAAATAGAACTCTGGAAAGAGATCTAACAATCCATATAGGAAACATTAAATTAGATTAACTTGTTACCTTATTGTGATAAGCAGTTAGGACAGGGACATTGTAGAGATAGTTTATACTATACCATATAGCAGCGGTTCTCAACCTGTCGGTTATGTTCAATTTGTAACAATGAAAATACATCCTGCATATCAAATATTTACATTACGATTCATAACAGTAGCAAAATTATAGTTATAAAGTAGCAGCAAAAATAATTTTATGGTTGGGGGTCACTACAACATGAGGAACTGTATTAAAGGGTCACAGCATTAGGAATGTTGAGAACCACTGCTATATAGCAATAGTATAGAGATAGGTTATATATGTTTGTGTATATGTGTGTGTGTGTGTGTGTATAAAATCATGGAAAAACACTACAGATGGATAGTATACTGTACTAAGAGTAGGAAAAAGAAAGTTGAACAGATGGCATTTGGGACATTATCAAGTGCTTATATTAATTCCAAAGTTATTCCCTGAAAAAAAAACTCACATATTTTTAATATTACTTCCATTGCAATTATATAATGGCCATTAGAAAAATCTATACCAAAAACGCACCATCCAAAAAACAAAACTGAGTAATCTTTAAATCATCCAAAGGCAATGAAGAGATGGATAGCTGACAATTACCAATGCAAACTGCAAGCCAGAAACAAAATAAAATATATTATCATAGAGACATATGACTGGAAAATATATCATCTTGTCATACAGTGAGAAAGATAATAGACTCACAGGTAACATGTTGCCTTAGTACTTATGTAGTATTGGAAATCCTAGAGGAAGGCCTCTAACATGTTGGGTAAATAACTGTTAGAAGATTTAGAGGATACTGTGGAAAAGAGATAAGAAGAGTATTGCAATCTGCACCATTGGAGGAAGGATCCAAATATTGATAGCCGTATCTCTACTACTCTACGTATTTTATTACTATTTAGGGCTTCATTAAATTCATATGCAAATAAATAAATGACCACACTATCAACCATCCCATCATTACCCCCAAGATGCAGTTGTATGTGAATGAGTGAATGAATAAGAACTTGCATGAGTATGTATGAAGGGCTAAAAGCACAAGTAAAACAAAACAAAACAAAAAAAGGTACAATTATTCTTTTTTTATAACCCTAAAAAGATGATAAAATATTGTTGTTGATGAATCCTCTCCATCAATATAGTATGAACATTTAGTCTCACTTAAATCCTATAATTTTTTTCTAATGAATTCCTAAAGGCATGTTCAGTAATAACCTAGAAAATGAAGCAGTAATCAGAAAGCAGCAATATTGCTTTATCAAGAATAGTTCATGCTAGTGTAACTTTGTTTCCTTTTTTGACAGGTTTACTTAATTGGTAGGTTTGGAGAAAGTGGCTTTGATTCTGACAAAACTTCTCTTTCTAGTCTGAGAATGAAGAAATGTTGATCAGATGACAGTACAATTAGGTGGATTCCTAACTAGCAGAATTGAAGGACCTGAAGGATTCATGGTATGATGTCAGCTTGAAAGGAGACCACTAGTGGATTACCTCACAGATCTGTCATTAACCTATTTGGATTAACATCTTTGATTTAATAAATGTTTAATAACTCAGATAAAGGTATAGCAATCAAATTTGCAGATGAAAAAGCTGGGAGAGATAGTTAACACATTGAATGAAAGAGTCAGGATTCAAAATGATTTGGACAGGTAGGCCTACATGGACTCAATCCATCACTCAATCCACCAATCAAAGATAGTTTTATTGCCATTTTACAAAGTAGTATTCCTATTTTACAAATGAAGAGAGATATCAAGAGGTTATATCTTAAAAAGATCTAGGAGTATGCTGGAACCAGCTCAAAATGGCTTGTGAAAGCCAGTTTTTAAATTTGTAGTATGAGCATTTACACATCAGAAATCAGCAAATGCTTCAAATCAAGACTTGATTGTTTTGTTGATTTTCTAGATTTAAGAAATTTATAGAGAAACTATTAATATGCAGATTAAACTTAAAAATGTGTTGTACACATACCCACCAGATTGGCAAAGTTGACGAAAAAGGCAATTTATGCTGGAGGAAACAAAGGGATAAACAGGTGCATTAATACATAATGGTAGAGCTGTGAATTAATCCAGGCATTCTGGAAAGCATTTTGGAATTATGCCCAAAGAACCATTAGATTTTCCATAACCTTTGACCAAGGGATGCTGCTACTGGATCAATATTGCAAAGAGATTAAAGAAAGAGGGTAAGGACTTATGTACATAAAATATTAATAGCAACTTTTAAAATCATGGACAAAAATTTAAAACTGGGGGTTTGTTCATTAAAAAGGGAATGAATGAAAAAAAATGCGAATAAAATGGAATATAATGGTACTGTAGGAAATGATAAGGGGGATCATGTCACAGAAGCCTATCAAGAAAGATTTGTATGAAATGGTGGAGAATAAATCAGCAGAATCAGGAGAACAATTTGTACAGTAACAACAATAACATAAGACTTAGAAATTCTGATCACCACAATGACCAACCACAATTCCAGAGAGGCTTATGTTTTGCTTTGTGCAATTCAGGTATTTGTTTTGCTTGATTATGTAAGTTCATAATGTGTTTTTGTTTTTCTTGCTTTCTCATTGGAGTGAGGGAGGTGAGAGAAAGAGAATTTGGACTTGAAAACAAAATAAAAGTGAATTTAAAAAGAAAACAATAGTATTGTTTGCTAATTGCATGAATTGTATGATCCTTACTGTGCACCAGGACCTTTACCTCATTTCATAAATAAAAAAGATTATTGGCTTCAAAAAGATTCCTAGTATTACATATATGTATACACACACATACATGCATACATATATATTTGTGCATGCATATCTATGTGTTTATATATATATGTATATGTATATGTGTATAGGGTATATATACATACATACATACATACATGCATACTTACATATATAAATGCATGTCTTCTCTACATTCTCAAAAATTTGCTTAAAAAAATCATGCTAAGGGGGCAGAGCCAAGATGATAGAGAAGAAGCACAAACTTGGTGTGAGCTCTCACTCCAATCACTTCCAATACATGTAAAAAATAATGGTAAACAAATTTTATAGCTACAGAACCCACAAAGTGACAGAGAGAAACAAATCTCCCACTGAAGGCAGCCTGGCAGGCCAACAGGAAAGGTCCATTGCAGCATGCTGGGGGCAAAGCACAGTCCCCCATGAGCCAATTCTGTGACAGAGTGACACCAATCAGCTGCATCTGGAACAGACTTCAGGAGAGTGGCAGCTGTGGCAGTAAACAGACTTTTCAACCCCAAAACACCAAAGGTAAAGTAAAAGGTCAGTGTGGAACTCTGTTGGAACAGGGTAAAAACAGAAGAGCACAATTTGGCCCCTGCCCCCTGGGCAAGGAGAAGCAGAGGCATGGCCATGGTAGCTGCAATGTATGGCTGCCTATGGAGCTCCTGTCCTGCAGATTGCAGGGGGACCAAGCAACCATTCAGAGGGTAATCACTCTTGCTTTAACCAGCTTGGATCTAGATAGCAGGCTTTGGTGGTAGTCCTAGGGTGTATGGGCAGAGAGCCAGAGCTTGTGGGAGCCCTCCAAACAGCTCTGGCAGCTGTGAAAACCCCAGTGATTTGGGACAAAGCTCTATCCATTCTGGAAGGAGAGTTCTACCATGCTAAAGAGCTCAAAAGTCAAATAATTGGCTGCCAATATGAGCAAGCAGAGGAAGCACAAACAGACCATACAATCCTTTTTGGGGGATAAAAAGGATCAAGGCATGGAGTGGGAAGAGGACAGCGAAGTCAGAAATACTGCATCAAAAGCCTCCAGGAAAAATATGAACTGCTCAAAGGCCATGGAGGAGCTCAAGAAGGATTTTGAAAATCAAGTAAGAGAACTAGAGAAAAAATTGGAAAGAGAAATTAGATTGATGCAAGAAAATCATGAAAAGCAAGTTAACAATCTGCTAAAGGAGACCCAAAAATACACTGAAGAAAATAACACCTTTAAAAATAGACTAACTCAAATGACAAAAGAGGCCCGAAAAGCCCGTGAGGAGAATGCCTGAAAAAGCCTAATTTGCCAGATGGAAAAAGAATTTCAAAAATTCACTGAAGAGAATAACTCCTTCAAAATTAGATTGGAGCAACTGGAAGCTAATGACTTTATGAGAAATCAAGAGACTATAAAACAGATCCAAACAAATGAAAAAAATTGAAGGCAATGTGAAATATCTTATTGGAAAAGCCACTGACCTAGAAAATAGATCCAGGACAGATAATTTAAAAATTATTGGACAACCTGAAATCCATGATCAAAAACAGAGCCTAGACACAATCTTTCAAGAAATTCTCAAGGAAAATTGCCCTGATATTCTAGAACCAGAGGGCAAAATAGAAATTGAAAGAATTCACCAATCACCTCTTGAAAAAGATCCCAAAAAGAAAACTCCTAGGAATATTATAGCTAAATTCCAGAGTTCCCAGTTCAAGGAGAAAATACTGCAAGCAGTCAGTTTCCACATAATATTGTGGAAACACAATCAGTATAACACAAAACCTAACAACTTCTACATTAAGAGACCAAAGGGCTTGGAATTCCAGTGGCCAAAGGAGCTAGGACTAAAACCAAGAATCACTTACCCAGCAAAACTGAGTATAATGCTACAGGGGAAAACATGATCAATCAATGAAATAGAGGATTTTCAACAATTCTTCATGAAAAACCAAAGATGAACAGAAAACTTGACTTTCAAATATAAGAAGCAAGAGAAGCATGAGACCATAAACAGGAAAAAGAAATCATAAGGAACTTATTAGAGTTGAACTATTTACATTCCTACATGGGAAAAACAAATAACTGTAACTCATAAGATTTCTCTCAGTATGAAGATAGTTGAAGGGAATATATATGCCTGTATGTATGTATACATATGTATATATGTATACATACTATATGTATATATAGGAGGGTATATGTGTATATAAATATATATGTGAGTGAGAGCATATGTATGTTCATACATACATGGACAGAGGGCACAAGATGAGTTGAATATGAAGGGAGGATATTAAAAAAATAAAATTAAGAGGTGAGAGAAGAATTTATTGGGGGAAGGAGAAAGGGAGAGACAGATTAGGGTAAATTATCTCATATAAAAGAAGCAAGAGAAAACTGTTACAATGGAGGGGAAGATGAAGGTGAAAGGGAAAGGGACAACCTTATTCTAATTTAATGTGGCTTAAGGAGGGAATAACATACAAACTCAATCTTACCCTACAGGAAAATAGGGTGGTAGGGGCTAAGTGGGGATATGATAGAAGGGAGGGCATATTGGGAAAGAAGGTAGTTAGAAGCAAATATTTTTGAAAAGCGATAGGGTAAAGGAGAAAATAGAATAAGTGGGGGGCAGGATAGGATGGAGGGAAATACAGTTAGTCTTTCACAATATAACTACTATGGAAATGATTTGGGTAGCTACACATGTACAACCTATATTGAATTGCTTATCTTCCTAGTGAGAATGGGTGAGGAGAAGAAGGCAAAAAATCTGGAACTCAAAGTTTTAAAGACAAATGTTTAAAAAAATCGTTTATTACATGCAAATGGGAAATAAGATATACAGACACTGGGGTATAGAAATCCATCTTGCCCTACTAGAAAGTTAGGGGGATGATGGGGGAGAATATAAGAGAGAACAGATTGGGGAAAGCGGTATTCAGTAGGCTTGCTATTTTTCGGTGAGAGGTAGGGGAAAGACAGAGTGAAAAAACTGTAATTAAAAATCTTGTGGAAATGAATGTTGAAAGCCAAAAATAAATAAATAAATAAATTTTAAAAAAAACATGTTACTTATATCCTTTCATGTGTTTTGCCATCATTGACCTCATATGCTCCTAGACTCTGCCAACAGTGACGGGGGTTGGGGGGGGCATGTTATTTTCATTCTGAGATACTACCAGAAAAAAAAAATTGGAATTACATTCCCAAATGAAAAATGTAGCATGTTAAACTGAAATAGGCTTTTTCTCCAGAAAAACTAATGCTTGCTTTATTTTCAATAGGTGAGTACTAATTTAGATGTAGGTCATAGGGAAAACAAAGTATTTGCTTACCTCTCATTCAAGAATCATCACAAAGATATGCTCAAATGTCCTATCGTGTTTAAATGTTCAAGTATCATCCATTGATCAAGAAATATTGTTACTAATGAGACCTAATTTTTATTATTATTATTTATTAAGTACTTACTATTTGCTAGGCACTATGCAAAGCACTTCACAAATATTATCTCACTTGATCCTCACAATAACCCAGAGAGACAGGTGCTATCATTTTCTTCATTTCACAGTGGAGAAAACTGAGACAAATAGAAGTTAAGCGATTTGTCCAGGATCACACATCTAGCAAAAGTCTTGAAGCTGGAACTGAACTCAGTTTTCCTGACTCTAGTGCTCTATCCACTGTGCCATCTAGCTGCCTCTTTATAGCCATTATTGATGCAATTCTGATTTCTAGAAGTCAATGAAACACAAGTCGTTGAAGTTTGTTACAAGATGAAAAGGCTTTAAGTTTGAGTTCACTATCAAAATGAAAGTCTACTGCTTAAGGACAAGACTAGCTAAGTTCAATGAGGTTCACAGCCAGAAATATATTTTGGGGGTTTGAAGGGAAGGTTAGAAAATGGACTGTGACTCAAATACTCTTTGATTTGGAGGTTTTTTGTATGATGGGTTGTAATTGGTAGTAATGGTACTTGTATTTACATTAATGAAATAATATATTAATAAGTATTTATATTTAAGCATTATAATTCCATACTCTTTAGTATTCAAAGCTCTGACAAGTTTAGAAATCTAGTTTCATAAAAATTCCAAAGTCATTTTTTGAATAAGTCAAAGGATTTCCTAAACATCTGTATTTTAGTCTTTTTCTTTAATAGTTTAATAGTTTCTTTAATAGTTTAATTAATATGTCACAGTAGAAAAAGTCTGGGGCAAATTCAAGAGATCAGGGTTCTAGATTAACAACTATGTGCCCTTGGGCAAATCCATTCAACATCCATGAGTTAGAGCTATAAAAATAAAGAGGGTTAGACTAGATGGTCTCTAGTATTTCTTACTATTCTAGCATTTAAACAAATACTGATGAGGACATCTCAATATCAGTATATTCCTACCAAAAGACTAAGTATAGCACCTCTCTCCACCATATTTAAGTTCAGAATTCTAGTTGAGTCACCATCTATCTTAACAGGGAGCTCCTTCCTCCAATACATCTTTATTTTCAACTACGACAGATGGCACTTGAATCCAAAGCAGACCACATAGAAGGGACCTCAGAGACTCTCTAATTGAAACCCTTTATTGTATAGTGGTGGAAACAGCCCAGAAGAGACTAGAGGATTTGTCTAAGGTCACACAGTTGTGCCAGAGGTAGAGCCAACATTTAATTAAAACATGATAGCAAAGTAAATGACAAGAAAATTATTAGTTAGTAAATAGCCTTGGCACTATTATAGTATGGGTTATCAACTCCTATGTCTCCTGGCATGAGTGTGCTGATAATTGTTAACAACTAGTCGGTTCTCCTTGAGAAAGAAAAAAGAGCTCATAACACACGTATGTTTAATCTGCATTACTGACATTTTCTCTATCACTTTCTTAAGTCTAATCAATCACAGAAAACAATAAATAGGCCCTGATCTATAGCATTTGATATCCAAAGTATAAATACTTACACTGAAAGTTTAACAATTGGCTCATGTGAGCTAATTTGAACTGGCTCCAGTACACCCACACCTCTAAGTTGGTGTCAATCAACCTCAGATAAATACCTTTGTGTCCCCAATATAGCAGAAGGACATGGTTTAAATTTGCAGCAATGATGCTGCTCCCTAAAATTTCATGTAGTATTCTATAATCAATTCCCTCTTATCTCTTGGCTTAAAAGATAAAGAGTTTGGAGTACTGAAAACTCTTACTATGACTGAAAACACCAAAAATAAATTAGAAAGGAGGTCATGGTTCAAGAACCCCAAGGTTAGATCTAAACGTGCTAGGTCTCTCCTCTTCACCACTCTTCCTGCCTCTGCTGCCTGCTCCCATGTTCATGCACAGGCTTTTGGCTGCCCATGTCTTCACACTTTTTCAAGACTTCCTCCCCTCTGCTTTCTTCCACTCAATGACTTTTTAAACTTCCCATACTCAAAACCTTCTTGTCGTTATTTTGTATTGTGTTGAGCTCATACTAGTGGTTCCTATACAGTATTCCAGGCTGAGACTTGTAGTGCATGCCTATTAATTCCTGCTCCTGAGGAAACTGAAGAAGGGGAATCTTCTGAACCTGGAAGTTCTGAGCTGGAGTAGAGAAAAAGTCAATCAGGTATCTGAACTATGTCTGACACCAATATGGTGAGCCCTTGGAAGAAGGGAACCGGAAGGTGGACTAAGGAGGAGCAAAGTAGGATAGGTCAGAAAACAGAACTAGCCTAGATAAGACAGTGATAGTCTCAAAGAGGGAAGGAAGGAAGGAAGGAAGGAAGGAAGGAAGGAAGGATGGGAAGGAGAGCAGGAGGGAGAAAGTAAAAAAAGAGGGAGGGAAGAAAGGAGGAAGAGAGGGAAGGGGCATAAAGGGAGAAAGGAAGGGAGAGAAGGAATAAGAGAGAAAGAAAAAGAATAAGGAAAGAAGGGAGGAAGAAAATTTAACACACAGAATTTTCTCTAGTGAGGCTTCCATAGCCCCAAGCATTATGGGAAATGCTGTCCATCCACTGGCATGCCCTCTATAGCAGTAATAGAAAATTAATTCTAGCAGTATAAGCCCTTAACATTTTCAGATACTATAACAATCATCCTGGGACCTGTGGCAATTTGCCTAAGAAGTAAGATTAGTTTGGCTAATACTACTTCTAAACTTCAGAGCTAGCATCAAGAATGCTTCAAAATTATAAACAGGGATAAGTAAAGGAACCCCTAGAATGTAATGCTCCATTAATTTTATAGGAAAATTGGAAAAGTAATTAAGCAATCCCAAGACAATATCATGAAGTACACGTTAGCATGTTACTTATCAACACATATTAATTAGTATCTAGGCAACTGTTTTCCTCTTTTCCCTCTCAATTTTTTTTTCCTTTTCTCCTTGGTCTTTTCCCTTTAACTTTTACTTAATTAAACAAACTGGTATTTCAAGTGTCCTTTCTTATAATTCCTAAGGCACAGGTCTTGCTGTATCATTCTCACGTCCAAAATTCTTTATGATTCTCTTTGGCCCTCAGAATAAAATATACATTTCTTAGCTTAAAATTTGGGTCTTCTATGATCTGAGCCAAACTACTTTTTACGCCTTATTTCAAATTATTCCGCATTATACATTCTATGTTCCCATCAAAAAGGACTCTTGGTTGTTCCCTGAACCCAACATTCCTTTCCCACCTCTGAACATTTGCACAGACTGCCTCTCATGCCTAGAATGTACTTCAGTCTCATCTCTGCCTCAGGCTCATTGCCGTCCTTCCAGGTACAATACAGATACCATTTTGTCTGTATAGAGTCTTCCCTGACACCCTTCCCTCCTGGTCTGCAGCACTTGTTTCCTCCTCAAGTTACCTCGCATTTACTTGTCTATTTGTTGTGTCTTCACCCCCAGCCCCCAAAGAATGTAAATTCCTTGAGGTCATGGACTATTATTATATTATCTTTATATTGCAGGCACCTAGTACATTGCCTTGCACCTAGTAAATGATTTCTTGAATTTGTTGAATTGAAAAACATACAATGCATGGCATAGCGTGAAATGAAATAGGATGGTTGCCCTAAATCACATTTTACTACACAGCTGGATACCCACTCTGGCTAAACCAGTCTACTTCAATGCAATTGAAAAGACAACTATTTGATTTCCTTTATTTCTTGTGTTTTAAGCCCTTTAAACAATTAAAAGCTTTAACATTAAATTTACATACAAAATGAAACCAATATTAGGGGAATCAAAGAAGTTTTATCGCAAGAGATTAACTTTTTAAAAAAATCACAACTTCTTGCCAGTGACTAAGTTCACCCACTGGAAAACCATTTGGTATAAGAATGTAGCAGACACTAGGGGATACGTTTAAAGCAATTGGGGGGGGGGGGGGAAGAGGACGGAAAGAGAGATTAAAAGGGCCAATGGAAAACAGGAAAATGTTCAATCCTTCTCAAGGGTTTAGGTGAACTTCAACTTGTCTGTACAATTTTTCTAATCAAATACCATGAATATTCAATATTATAATTCTATTTATACAAATCATAGCTTATTAGAGCTGGAAGGGAACCTGGAGTTCCTTTTGTATAATCCCCTCATATCACAAATGATGGAAGAGAACTTCAGGAAAGGCAATTCCTTGTAGAAATCTGGGCAGATTGATGTCACGACCAGAAGCAGATGGATCTCAGTCTTCTGAATTCTATTCTGACATTCATTTCATTATACCCTGATGGCTCATAATAGGACAAACCAAATTACATGACTATTCTCGTAGGTATTATTGGAATGTCCCATCTTTTGCTTAGTGGAACAACACAGGCATATGAATAATAATGATTTGTGTTTAACAAAACATGTATAGCCAACAAGACATCATAGTGGAGAGAGAGCTTTGCCTTTGAGTCAAGAAGATTTGCATTGAAGCACATGTGCCTCTAGCTCTTATTGGATATGTATCCCTGATCAAGTTACTCTTCTTTTCAGGTAAGTAACTTAACTATGTCCCTGGCACCTCTCCAAGACTTGAATTTTCAGGGAAGGTGTTTGGCCTATATCAGTAAAGGGAGAGTCTTAATCAGGGAATTACCAATGTTAATGACTTCACAAGTCTAGTTCCTCCCTCTATCCTTTAGGATTAAAATGTACTTTATAAAAATTAGCTAGTTCAGGGGTGGCTAGGTGGTGCAGTGAATTCAACACCAGCCCTGGAGTCAGGAGGGCCTGAGTTCAAATCCAGCTTCAGACACTTGACACCCTTACTAGCTGTGTTATCTTAGGCAAGTCACTTAACCCCAATTGCCCTGTCTTCCCCCTTGCAAAACTAAAAAAAAAAAAATAATTAGCTAGTTCAATCCTCATAATTACTCAGTGAGGCAGACAATACAATATTAACATTTTCATTTTACAGATAAAGAAATTAAGGCTCACTGAAGTCAAGTGATTTGCCCAATACCACACTGAAAGGAAGTGATGAAGTTAGGGCTCAAATCCAATCCTGATTCCTAGAGTCCAGAGCTCTTTGGTTATATAGTTACACACACACACACACACACACACACACACACACACACACACATTTAATAAAGTGAATAAGAACATGAAGATTAAAAAACCAAAGGGTAGAGAGTGTGAGGGATTCTTAGGTGAGAGAATGAAACATCTGTAATGCAAGAACAAAAGATTCCTACTACCAAAAACCACTCTGCTAGACCCCTTTCAATCCATTGCATGTTTACATCTATTGAATATTAACATACTATAAGCATTTGATTTTTTGAAATGTGTGCAGTAAATGCACCCACAATTGCCATTTAGTACATCTTTATTAATACTTATTATATGAGCCCTTGTCTCAAGAAGTACTCATTCCTGTAAAATTATATTTAAAAGTTTAATGAAATAGGAAACACGAAAATGAAATTTCATTACAATCTTTAATGCATGGCGTAGCTTTCTTCTTTTGCTGTTTTCTCTTCCTCTAGGATATACCTGCATTGACTAATTCCCTAAATGTTTCTGTGCAGAATACGAGAAGGCTTACTATTTGTCTAGTATTAACGAAAGTCTGCTTACTAGCCCAAAGAATCTCCTTAGCAGTGGGAGATAAATCAAAATTCAAATGTCTTCTCTACTAGAAAAAGGCTCCATGAAACTCAGAGTCTGATTTCTATTTGTTATTAGATTGAATGGTAAATAGAACAAAGGTAAACTTAAACAGATGTACCATCCAGATTTATTGCATGTTTTCTTTTTTCCATGGATTCCAGGTAATTTTTCTTTATTTTCCAAAGCCATTTCTTTTACTGACTGCTATGCTATAATCATTTCATCTCCACCAAAATGGCCAAGAAAGTTCAATCAAGAGCAGACAACTATATAAGACATCAGGTGAGATTTCCTCCCAATGTATTGTCTTTTTAGATATGTCCAGAAAAAAAAAAAACAACTTATCGCAACCATGATTTATGCCTGTTGTTCAGCATTCATGATATAGGACAGAATGGAATCATAGAAGTATTTTCTCAGAAACATTTATTCAGCAATTTTGAATGATCTAGTCTAATACTTCATATTTTCCAAAGTCATTGGAAGTATGGTATGTATAGGGATTTCACTAGAAAATGACTTCCTTATTTAATATGCCTATCTTTCCAGAGGACCAGGGGTAAAGTACTTTCCTCTTTTCAGTAGAGATGATAAGACTATAGGAATGAAAATATATACCATCAGACAGTCACACAATTTAGGTTTGGTTAATTGTTTGCTATTATCATTATTATAAAAAAAAGATTTCTGTGGGCTAAAGTGTTACTGGGAGGTGGTTGTGATATTAAAAAAAAAAAACCAACCCCCAAACCCCAAAATATTTTTGAAAGTATTCCCAGGAAATCTCCTTTTCAAACTGACGAAATCTTTCCAAAATAATTACAGTATAAACAAGCACTCAAAAGTATTTGGAATGAAGTTGTTGTTGTTGTTGTTGTTTTCAAGTAGCTGTCTATATTTTGCTAATTTTGGGTTCTTTTTTGGAAAAAATTATGGCACTTACAATTCCTCCATGGACTATAGACACACATGATATTGCCTGAAAGTTATATAGCAGAATTTAAGAAAGCAAGGGTATCTAACTTGTGTTGTGGTTTCATTCTTAGTTAAAAATTATTATGCTCACATGACAGGCTTAATGAGCTTTAATATTTCACAGTTAGTTAGTTCCCTGAGATCTATTGCCCAGTTGTTGGGAGCTAATGATGCAATCTTGTCCCTAGAGGAATTATTTTTTCTTTTGGAAGGTGGTCAGTCTTTACAGGGATTTATTATAATTTATTTGTAGAGTCTCAGTCAGAGTCTGGCAAAACCAATCTTAGCACTGATCTTTCTTATGAACTTATTCATATGGCTTTGTTTACTATCTATGGTCAATCTTTTCTCAACATATGCAGGAAATTCACTTTGAGAGGAAGACAATATAAGAGATGTTCCTTGAAGAGCTTTCATAGGATTGTGAGCTTATTGATGAAAGAAACTTCAAGGCTATCTAGTCCAATCCTTTCATTTCACAAACTGGAGCAGTTAGAGCTTGGGATGTTAAGTGACTTTCTGGAACATCTTAAGTGTGTTCAGGTGTAAATCTAGGATTTGAACCCAAGTCTTTTGATTCTAAATCTTGTGCTCTTTCTACTTCTCAGTTTTTGATGTTTATTCAAGTATATTGTTTATAGAAACTTAAATAACATAACAGAGAACCTTTCATTTCCACTAATCCAAGTTACTTCAGAATGAACTTTAAGAGTAGCAATCAAAGCAGCTCAGTGGTGCAGTGAATATATAGCACCAGCCCTAGAGTCAGAAGGACCTCAGTTCAAATCCAACCTCAGACACTTGACACTTACCAGCTATGTGACCCTGGGCAAGTCAATCCCAATTGCCTTGACTTTTCCTCTCTCCCCCTCAAAAAAGAAGAGCAATCAAGCACATGAACATCTCTCTACACAAGTCTTTGTTAGAGCAGGTTTCTGATTAATTGAGGCTGAAACTGTGGTCAGATCACCAAAAAGAATATACTAGATTAGAGCCTAACATATCTTAACTTGCCCATGAATTCCTTCAGTAACCTCTAAAAAGTGAACCTGAATGGTTTTTAGAGTGGCAGAATCCATTGGGAGACAGGGTGTGGCAGATTTCCATTCCAGGAAAGTGCAAAAGGGTAGGATTTTTTGCCAGATTTTTTTTTTTGGGGGGGGGGGGGGTAGCACAGAGTGCAGAGCACATGGGCTGTACCAGCACAGACCTGACCATAACAGAGCTGGAGCAAGCCCAGGGGAACTAACTCACCCACTGCAGGGGCAATTCCCAAACTTCTCACTTCAGAATGGAGGTCTGTCAGAGCTGGGTAAGCAATAAGCACAAAGCTTGTAGCAGTGGCAGCAGTTACTTCTGGGGCTATAAGATCACAGCCTGGATGTTTAAAAATCCCACCTGAACTTCTGAGAGCCAAGATGGCAGAATAAACCATAGCTGTTCTCATCTTTCTCTCTGACTTTGAAAAGCCCAGAGAATATTGCCCCAGGATAAAATCCCGAAATATTGGAAACAGCTGGAGGTTTGGGAGTCCTAGAGGAAGAGTGGGGCTGTGGCTGTGTTGAGGCTAAATTGCAGGACAAAGAGGTGTCCCAACAAGCCCCATCTCGGTGGACCAGTGGGAGATCCTGATCCCCAGGGGGTGAACCCAGGAAGCACTAACTCCAGAACCCCAGGTGTGCCTTCATACAACCAGGGGAGTCTGCAGACATTAGCACGGCCTGCCCACCAGCAGCTGAGCCTGCCTGAGCTCTAGTTCAGGGACACAGAGGCAGAATTGTGAAGTGGCCAGACCACATCTCCCCCACACCTCACACTGTGAGCTTCAGTGTAACCTTGTGGAAATGCTGAAAGTCCTGGTGTTCCCCTCATTCTAGGCAATCAGAGGTCACAGAACAAAAGTCAATAACCAAGTCTCTAACTCCCAGCATAAGAAGCATGGGTCAGAGCCCTCTGTACCCCAGAAGCAGAGATCCACTTTAAAAGCCAGGAAATAGGCAATCACAATGGGCAAACAGCAATTGGAAAAATAAAGACTTTAGAATTCTATTATGGTGAATGAGAAGAATCAAATTCAGAAGAGGATAGCAGTGACCCTATACCCACATCAGAAGCCTCAAAAGGGAATATGACCTGGCCTCAAGCCCAAAAAAATTCTTGGAAGAGCTCAGAAGGATTTTAAAAGCCAAGTTAGAGATATAGGAGATAAATCGATCAATTATTTTAAAAATACAATTGGCAAAATAAAAAAAATTCACTGAAAAAAAATTCCTTAAAAAGTATAATTTCTCAAGTGGGAAAGAAGGTTCAAAATCTAATTGGAGAAAATAACTCCTTAAAAGTAAAAACTGAACAAATGGAAAAGTAGGTTAAAAATTAACTGAGAAAAACAATTCACTAAAAATTATCATTAAACAAATTGAAGCTAATGGCTCTATGACGTATCAAGAATCAGTGAAACAAAATCTAAAGAATGAAAAAAAATAGAAGAAAATGTAAAATACCTCATTGGAAAAGCAACTGACCTGGAAAAGAGATGCAAAAGACATAATGAAAGATTTATTGGTATATGACAGTGGTTCTCAACCTTCCTAATGTCATGACCCATTAATACTCATATGTGGGCATATCTGCATGTGGGCAGACCTGCCTGGAGATGGATATAGGAGCAATGTCTCGGTTCCTAAGACCGTTGGAAATATGTGTTTTCCCATGGTCTTAGGTGACCCCTGTGAAAGGGTCATTTGACCCCCAAAGGGGTTGTGGCCTACAGGTTGAGAACCATTGGTCTACCAGAAAGCCATGATGTAAAAAGGAGCCTGGACAACATCTTCCAAGAAATCATCAAGGAAAACTGCCCTGAGGTCCTAGAATCAGAGGGTAAAACAGTTATTGAAAGAATCTACCAAACACCTCCTGAAAGAGATTCCAAATAGAAAACTACAGGATATTGAAGTTAAATTCCAGAATTATCAGTTCAAGGAGAAAATACTGCTAGCAGAGAGAAGGAAAAAAAAAACAATTCAAATATTGTGGAATTATAGTCAGGATCACACAAGATCTAACAGCTTCTATATTAAAAGATGGGAGGGATTGGAATATAACATTTTGTAAGGCAAAAGAACTTGGACTGCAAACAAGGATCAAAAACCCAGCAAAACTGAGCATAATCTTTCAGGGAAGGAGATGTTCATTCAATGAAATAAGGGACTTCCAGACCTTCCTGATGAAAAGGCTCAATGGAAAATTTTATCTTCAAATACAAGTCTCAAGAGAGACATAAAAAGGTAAACAGGGAAAACACACACACACACACACACACACACACACACACGCCAATAAGAGCAAAGTGTTTACATCCCTATATGGGAGGATGATACCTGTCAATAATGAGAATTTTATAATAATAAGAACATTTAAAAGGGGTATAGATAGATAGATAGATAGATAGATAGATAGATAGATGTGGGTATTAATTAACTAATGTGATGATAAAAAAAGCCTTATTAAGAGATGCAAAGGGATTGTAACAGGAAAAGAGAAGGAGAAGGCAGAAAAGCATAAATTATTATGCTACATGAAGAGGCATAAAAACATATTATAGTAGAGGGAAATAAGGGAGGGAGATGAACATTGTATGAGCTTACACGCATTAGTTTTGCTTCAAGGAGGGAATAACATACTCAGTTAAGTATAGGAATCTAATGTGAAGAGAGACACAAAAATTTATTATAGTAGAGGGAAAGAAGGGAGGAATGGGAGCACTGTCTGATATTTACTGTCATCAGATTTCGTTCAAGGAGAGAAGACCATACTTTATTGAGTATAAAAATCAGATGTGCCCTATAGGCAGTAGGAGAGGTAAGGGGAAAGAAAAGAGAAGGGGTTAGAATGGAGGGAAGACATAGTAAGGGGAAAGGGTAGGAACAGAGAGGGGCTGATAGAGAGGGAATATTGAGGGAGACAGTAATCGAAAGGAAAACTCATAAGGAGGGGAAAAGAGAAGGGAGAAATAAAAGCATCAGCAGGTGAGGTAATAGGAAGTAGAGTAAGACACAGAGAGTAATCATAACTGTGAATGTGAGTGCAATGAATTCTCCCATAAAATGGAGGTGGACAGCAAAATGGATTAAAAACCCTAATCCTACAATATGCTGTTGAGAAGAAACACATTTGAAACAGGGGGATACATACAGGGTAAAGGTAAAAGACTGGAGTAGAATATGTTATGCTTCAGATAAAGTAAAAAAAAAATCATGGGTAGCAATACTAATCTCAGAAAAAGTAAAATCAAAAATAGATTTAATTAAAAGAAATAAGGAAGGAAACTATATCCTGTTAAAAGGTACCATCAACAATGAAGTAATACTGTTATTAACATATCTATACCAAATGATATAGTATCCAAATTCTTAGAGGAGAAGTTAAGGGAGTTAGAGGAAGAAATAAATAGTAAAACTATACTAGTGGTGGGTCTCCCTCTCCCCCTTTCTGAACTTGATAAATCTTACCTCAACATAAACAAGAAAGAAGTTCAGGAGATGAACAGAATTTTAGAGAAGATAGATATGATAGACCTCTGGAGAAAACCAAATGAGGATAAAAAGTAATATACCTTCTTCTCAGCAGTACATGGCACATAAACAAAAAGTGACCATGTACTAGGGCATAAAAATCTCACAGTTCAGAGCAGAAAGGCAGAAATATTAAATGCATCCTTTTCAGATCATGATGCAATAAAAATTATATGTAATAAAGGACTATGGAAAGATAGACTAAAAACTAATTGGAAACTAAATAATCTAATCCTAAAGAACGAGTGAGTCAAACAACAAATTGTAGAAACAATCAGTAACTTCATTCAAAAGAATGACAATAATGAGACAACATACCAAAACTTATGGGATGCAGCAAAAGTGGTTCTTAGGGGAAGTTTTATATCTCTGAATGCTTACAGGAATAAAATAGAGAAAACGGAGATCAATGAATTAGGCATGCAACTGAAAAAAGCTAGGAAAAGAACCAGTTGAAAATCCCCAATTAAATACTAAATTAGAAAGACTGAAAACCAGAGGAGATTAATAAAATTGAAATTAAGAAAACTATTGAACTAATAAATAAAACTAAGAGCTGCTTTTATTAAAAAAAAAACCCAATAGAATTGATAAACCTTTAGTCAATTTGATTTTAAAAAAAGAAAGAAGAAAACCAAATTATGAGTATCAAAAATGAAAAGGGTGAATTTACCTCCAATGAAGAGGAAATTAAAGCAACAATTAGGAATTATTTTGCCCAATTGTATGCCCACAAATTTGACAATCTTAGTGAAATGGATGAATATTTACAAAATAAGTTGCCCAGCAAAATACATAAATAACCCCATCTCAGCAAAAGACATTGAACACGCCATCAATGAACTCCTTATGAAAAAATCTCCAGGGCCAGATGGATTTACTAGTGAGTGTTATCAAACATTTAAAGAACAATTCATTCCAATACTTTACATTTGGGAAAACTGAGGGGAAAAGAGTTCTAGCAAATTCTTTTTATGATACTAATATGCTACTGACACCTAAATCAGGAAGAGTCAAAATGGAGAAAGAAAATTATAAACCAATTTCCTTCATGAATATAGATGAAAAAAAATTTTTTTTAAATACTAGCAAAAAGATTACAGCAACTTATCATGAGAATAATATACTTTGATAATGAAGGATTTATTACAAGAATGCAAGGATGGTTCAATATTAGGAAAACTATCAGTATAATTGGTCATATCAACAACAAAACTAGTAGAAAGCCATATGATTATCTCAATAGATGCAGAAAAGGCTTTTGACAAAATACAACACCCATTCCTATTAAAAACGCTAGAAAGCATCAGAATAAAATACTAGAAAGCATCAGAATAAATGGAGTCTTCCTTAAAATAATAAGTAGTATTTTTTTTAAAACCATCAGCAAGTATTATGCAATGGGGATAAGTTAGAAGTATTTCCAATAAGTTCAGAGGTGAAACAAGGATGTTCACTATCACTTCTGTTATTCAATTTGATACTTGAAATGTTAACTGTGGCAGTAAGAGAAGAAAAAAAAAATCAAAGGAATTAGATTACTCAAAAAAGAGACTAAATTATCATGCTTTGCAGATGATATGATGATATGCTTAGGGAATCCAAGAGAATCAAATAAAAAACTACTTGAGATAATAAATAAATTTAGCAAAGATGCACAATATAAAATAAACACACATAAATCCTCGGCATTCCTATATATTGCTAATGAAGCCCAACAGCAAGAAATAGAAAGAGAAATTTCATTTAAAGTTACTGTAGACATTATAAAATATTTAAGAGTCACCTGCCAAACCAAACCCAGGAACTATATGAACACAATTATAAAACATTTTTCACACAAACAAAACCAGATCTAAATAACTGGAAAAATATTAGTTGCTCATGGTTAGTTTGAGCTAATATAATAAAAATGACAATTCTACCTAAATTAGTTTGTTTATTTAGTGCTATTACCAATCAATCTACCAAAAGCTTATTTTATAGAATTATAAAAAATAGTAACAAAATTCATCTGGAAGAACAGAAGATCCAGAATATCACAGGAATTACTGAAAAGAAATGCTAGTACTGGCTGAGGAATAGAGTAGTGAATCAGTGGAATAGATTAGGTACATAAGAAACAGTACTCAATGACTACAGTAATCTACTATTTGATAAACCCAAAGACTCCAGCTTCTGGGATAAGAACTTACTGTTTGATAAACCTGCTGAGAAAACTAGAAAACAGTACAGCAGAAACTGGGAATAGACCAATATCTTCCACCATACACCAAAATAAAGTTTAAATGGGTTCACAGTCTAGATATAAAGCTGATACTATAAGCAATCTGGGAGAGCAAGGAATACTTTACCTTTCAGATTTATGGAGAAGGGAAGAATTTATGACCAAACAAGAGATAGAGAGCATTACAAAATGCAAAATTGTTAATTTTTATTACATTAAATTACATAAAATTCTGTACAAATAAAGCCAATGTAACCAAGATTAGAAGGGAAGTGGAAAATTGGGAAAGAATTTTTGCAACCAGTGTCTCTGATAAAGTCCTCATTTCTAAAATATACAGAGAACTGGATCAAATATACAAGAATACAAGTCATTCCCCAATTGATAAAATATGAATATTAAAAATGCTCTACATCACTATTGATTAGAGAAATGCACATCAAAATAACTCTGAGGTACTGCATCTCACCTGTCAGATTGGCTAACGTGACAAAACAGAAAAATGATAAATGCTGGAGAAGATGTGGGAAAATTGGAACACTAACGCATTTTTGGTGGAGTTGTGAACTGATTCAACCATTCTGTAGAGTGATTTGGAACTACGCCCAAAGGGCTATAAAAATGTGCATACCCTTTGACCTAACAATACCTCTTCTAGCACTGTATCCCAAAGAGATCATATAACTGGGAAAAGGAACTTATATGCACAAAAATATTTATAGCAGCTCTTTTTTTGTGGTGGCAAAGAATTGGAAATCAAGGGGATAACCATCACTTGGGGAATGACTAAACAAGTTGTATATATGAATGTAATGGTATACTATTGTGCTATAAGAAATGAGGAGCAGACAGACTTCATAATAACCTGGAGAGACTTATATAAATTGACACTGAGTGAGAGGAGCAGAACCAGGAAAACATTGTACACAATTACAGACATTGTATCTGTGATGACTAACTTTGATAGACTTGGCTCCTCTCCGCAATGTAAGGCTGTAAGACAACTCCAGAAGACTCATGATGGAAAGGGCTATCCACATCTAGAGAATGATTTACAAAGTCTGAATGCAGACTGAAGCAAACTACTTGCTCTCTCTCTTTTTTGTTTTGTTCCTTCTTTCTCATTCATTCCATTGGTTATAATTCTTTTTTTGCCACTTGACTAATGTTTAATGCGAAGGTATTTTTAGAACCTATATTGGAGTGCATGCAATCAAAGGGAGAAAATGGGAAGGACAGGAGGGGGAGAAAAGTTAGAGCTCAAAAGCTTGTGAAACTAGCTTGTAAACTAAAAGTAAATAAGTACATTTTTTAAAAGAAATAGACATAACAGAAGCTCTCACCATCCTTCTCAATGATAAGCTCATTATGGGAATCAATATTATGAAATGGAAAATCTACTGGTATAGCAGTGAGGACATCTGCCCTCAAATGCTATATTCCATATGTTTAATTCTTCCAATATGTGGTTACTTAATAAATATTTATTAACTTGCTTTGACTCAAGAATGGATCCTGAGGTTTCACCACTCTGACAAAAAGGTCTCTGACATGCCAAAAAATATAAGAATTCCTGCTCCAGAATGTAAGTGTCTTGAGGGTAGGGGTAATTTCACTTCTGTCATCATATTCCTAGCACTAAGCTTAGCACATAGTATGCTTTTAAAAGACTCCACTACTTTTCAGCTTCATTTTTTTTTTTATGTTTTATGTTTTAAAGGGATGAAAAAAACTTTCTTCACAATAACCCTGTGCAGTAAGAAACCTTAATTCTGTTGTCCCAGTTTTACAGGTCAGAACATTAGGGTTGTAAAGAGGTAAATTACTAGTTCACAATCCTTGGGCTGAGATTTGAACTCAGGATTCCTGATTTTCATTCCAGTATCCATTCACTACACCCTACTACTTGGTTGATTAGCATCTGGAGTTGATGCTTTGGATTTGGAAGTACACCAAAGTATAGTAGAAGAAGCAGTTACATAGGAGTTAGGACAAATGAGTTCTAGAACACATTCTGTCACTAGCTAGCTATGGGATCATGGGTAAGTAACAACTTCTAGGAGCCTATTTAACCACCTTTGAAACTAAGGAATGAGGATATATGAACTCTAAGATCAGTGGTGTCAACTAAAAAAGAAATGGACCTTCTAAAACACACATAAGGATCCCTGTGGGTCAACATATTGATTTAGAAAACCATATACTAACATTATCTATGTTTCATTATATTTTTATTTATTTTGTTAAATATTTGCCAGTTATACTTTAATCTGGTTGTGCTGTAAGAGTCTGATACCTAAGATCATTATCAAGGAGTATGCTGTAGGATACAAGCTCATGAAAGCTAATTGGTAAATTTTTAGTTTGAGCATATACACTTCAGAAACATGCAAACATTACAAACCAGTGTTTGATTTATAGTTTTGTTGATTGTCTAGATCTGAGAAAGTGATAGAGAAATTGTTAATAATGCATATTAAGCTTAAAATTGTGTCTGACATCTAGTATTTACACACACACACACCAAGAGCTGGTTGTTAAATATTTACCATCAAATAATGTTATTTATGTGGTAATTTATGTGACATTATGTTAAATATTTACTATTGAGTACAATCCCATAATGCTGATTACAACCCTAGAATTATGTGACTCTGAGGTGGGGAAACACTAATTACGGGTGTTATATTTTTATTTATTTTTTGTTATATTTATTTTTGTTATATTTTTAATCAATAATCTGTACTTTCAAAATATTTCATCATGATTATATTTTTATTTTATAAGCCATCTATCAATTCAATAGAAATTAACTTGAACAGCGTATGTCACCATATTTACATAAGACTCTCCTCATTAGTGAAGACTGATCACTCTATGCCTACGTAAGGGTCAGAGCTGGAGTGAACAGAACCTGATCATCTAGAATATGTGATTCCTGATTTTTCCAGGGGAGGTCCCAGAAGAAAGAGAAAGATATAACCACCACCAATGAGGTTTTGAGCTTCAGGTTATACTTATGTGTTACCTTTTCCATTTCATGTCACATCATAGTATGGAGATGGGACAGATTTTTCAAAGTCCACTGTAATAGTAATCAGTTTAGCAAGAAACTTAGCACTTAGTACCCTGGGGCTAAGGGTGGAAGGTGCAAACTCTGTCCCACTGTTGAGAAGGCCTGAACTCCCCTGCTGATGTAGAAGAAGGGGATTGGCTGAGGTGTGTATATAAGCAAGAATTCCAGAGACAGACAGACAGAATTGGAACACTGCCCCTGGTGAAGGAAGAATGCTGGAGACTGAGGCCAGCTGAGAGAGAGGAAGAGAGAGGGAGAGAGAGAGTTTCTCTCCCAGCATCTGGAAGCTGAGAACTGACTGAGAACAAAGATGGAGTTTTCCTGAGACCAGAATCTGGTGAAGGCCACCTGGAAGGCTGAGAGGGCTTGCCTGGGCTTGCCTGAAAGGCCAATATTCCTTATGGGTCCTAGAGCCAGATGAAGCGTTGGAGGACTGAAGAAGCGTGACCAGGATAAGACTTTGTTTGTTCTTGGCCTGGCTGATCCTTGAGTTCCAGGCAAGAGAAGTGGTGAAGAGTTTGAGATGTGCTGCAGCCTGTGAACTTCAGTGTGTGCCAGGGACTGCCCTGAGGACTGGACAAAGGCCTGGGA
>CM053585.1:137737674-137781894 GCA_028646515.1 Pseudochirops corinnae
ACTGAGTAAGTTAATGGTTGCCCCATGAGTGGAAGTTTGATTATTCTATTGTTTCTTGTTAATGATTGAGTTGCCCCATGAGTGGAAGTTTGATTTCTATTGTTCCTTGTTCTGAATATTGTGGCCACTGTAGTGAAAACTGTGTGGCCATTTTCTGTGATAAGATGTAATGTTGTGAATATTATAATGTTTTGAATGTTTGTCTTGATTTGTAATGGAATAAACAGAGTGTTCACTATATTTTGTAATCTGAACTCTAAAAGCTGTTCACATTAGCATTCCTTTGGGAATCTGCTGGTGCATGTCATTACATCCACATACACCAAGATCCAGTTTCTGCAGATGCTACTAAGGCTACAAAACCCCTTATTATGGCGTAGCAATAAACTCTGTCATTGGCTAAGCAGTCATGTTAAATTCAAAAAAAGGCTTTTCAACTAAAAATAATCATCACATAATGAATTTAGCTCAAACATAACAACTCATTAAAAACAAATGTCACATAAATAAAATTATGGACACTTTAAGTGTATTGAAGTATGTGCTAAATCAAAGGTTGGGGTATGCTAGAAATTTAAATCTGTTTATATTAAGCTATGGATGATGGAGGTGACCAATATAACCAGATCATCCAACTCATGGTCTACTTAGTTTCCCTAGTTATCTTCAAAACTCAGCTCAAATATACTTTCTACATGGGGACTTTCCTGATGCCTCTAATTGCTAGTTCCTTCTCCCCCTCCAAATTACATTTTATGTCCATATATTCTCTATAATTAAGTGAGTACTTGTTGTCTCATCCTGTAGAACTTTAGCAAGGTCAGTGAGTATTTTATCTTTGTGCCTCTAGTGTTTATCATTGTGCCTGGCACATGGTAGATACTTAATAAATGTTTATAACTAATTTGTCAATACTTACCAAAGAAAATATGTATTTGGTTTAAAGACCAGAGAAAACATATAAAGCTATGTGCTTCCCTGACTATGGTACCAACCTGAATTGGTAAAAGGCTTTCCTTTACTGGGAGGTACATATATATCTGGTCTATATTTCTTTTTCTAGTACTTCAGAAAATCTGACAATGAATATTATCTCATTTGACACATTGTTGAATTTCCATTGATAAGAAGAATAACTGTCTATATTAGAAATAAGAACAAGAACTTAGGCTTTATAAAGTATTTTATTCACAGTAGTTCTGTGGGGTGTGTGCACGGTAATGTTATTCCCAATTTATATTTGAGGAATCTAAATCAAGAGGCTTGATGATTTTCCCAGCTATTAAGTGTCAAAATTAGGACTACTATTAAGTGTCAACATCAGGATGTTGCACTTTCCTCTACATTATGTTGCCTCCACATTTAAATAGCACTATATTGAGTCTGCTAAACCAACTAGTTATTGCTGTGATTTTGTAGGCAGTCTCATCAAAAAAGAGAGTTAATATCATAACTTCCCTCTTTCCCTCCAAGGCAGGAATTTATCTCATTCATGATCCTTATACTTGCCTTAAATCTACATTTTAATTATTTTTTTTTTTTGGCATTGTTATCTGTCAGTTGCTGATAAATTTTTAATTTGCAGCCATCATTTCTTTCCCTTTTATAAAAATCCCACCCTTTGATTTCCTTCTTCCTTTCTGTTCTTTTTCTACATTTATCCTCCATATCTCCAAACACATATGCATCAGTTATTATCTTCCCTTTTCTACAGTTATCTTCATTTTCTCTTCTTTCTTAGAAAATTGAAATTAAAAAGCACTTAGGAAGTGAAACATATAAATTCCATTCCATCAATATTGTGATCTACTTTTTGTTACATAAGTATTTTCATTCTGAGTGTGTATGTTACTCAATCATACTTATACTCCTAAACTTCAATGCTTCATCGTATTTCCTGAAAGTTAATAAAAACCTAGCCTTTCGTTCTGCTTGTATCATTAATATTCCTTATCTACCCAATGTTATCTTTACTGTATAATAATCTTCCCTTTTCTTTTTCCCCCTGTAGTCATTGACCTACTGTATGATTCACTTTCACAAGACTCATGGAATTATAACATTAAGCTTTCAAAGACAAGCATTCAAACCACAGCTTTAAATAATACACTTGCATTGCACTATCTTGATAAGCGTGATTACACTGATATCTGTGTAGTTATAACTCCTGTATTGTCTGTGTCTATAAAAAGTTCCTAGCAGTTAGAAGTATTGCAGCAGCTGGATGGTTGGGGAAGTTGGAACAGGATACAGAGTCCTTTGCTTTTTTGCATTAGATACACAAATTATTCTGATAAATGAAGATGAAGGTTACTCCTTATTTCTAAATTGGGAAAATGCAATGGTTGATAAAAGGTTGAAAGCAGCATTAGCAGATGTATTTACAAAGATATCTGTGGAGGTTTTGCACTAGATATCAGAATGCAGCTGAGTTGATTAGCAACAGTGTTATGTTGAAGAACCTTACTGTCCTTGGAGATGCTGCAGAGGTATGCAAATTCATGGGGCCAGCTGCTGATACTTAAAAGCTACCAGCTGGGATTATTCAAATTGTTGTTTGGATTATATTTCTGAATTCCCATATGAGAGGAGGTACAAATGCTAACTCAACTTTGAGTTGGACCTACTTGCAAAACAACCAAATATGTGCCTAACTGTAGATTTATAGTTCCATGTGCAAAAGAAAGAAACAACTTTAAGATAACATTGGCAGTCCTAGACATTATAGTACAAAAGTCATATTAATGAGAATTTCTGTAGGAAATGATTGTTTTCCTTTTTTATATTTTCATTTTGGGAGTTTTTTAAATGATTGTTTAAAGTGTACAAAAGTACTCATTTGTCATGATTATACTATATACCTCCAGAATATAAGGATAGGTGTTAATTAAGCAAAAATTGTTATGTATTTATGGTAAATAAGCCATAGCAAAAACTTAGAAGGACAAAAAATATATAGCTTATAGACTGGTAGGAGACAAAAATAGGCAAACAAAAATCTATGATATAAGAAAATCTGAAATAAGTGCAAAGAAGAGGGTTAGGCAATGAATCATGAGAAATTTGATGGAGACAGTTCACATTCAACTGAGCTAGTGGTAGAGAAGGGTCAAAAAAGACTTTTTAGAAGAGGCAGCACCTCAGGTGATCCTTGAAAAAAAGGGAGGAACTAGAATAGAGAGTGAGATAGTGGTAGAGGATAGCCATTCTATGCTTAGAAAATGGGATAAGTTAATAATTAGGAGTAAAAGAGGGAGGGCCAGTCAACCATGATTTTTCTGTGGGAAGGTTTAAATGTAGAAAAAGTCTCAGCTACTAAATTCCTAGCCATATTCTTGCCCAATGCCACCAATTATAAAAGTGGTCCCCTAGAACACCAAACAAATTTGAAAATTTTGCCCACTGGTTTAATTGGGGAGGTGTTATGGTAATAGAACTTGGAGATGTCCCTGTATTAGCATGGTTTTGGGGTTGTTTTAAAACCCAGAGCTTGTGAACCCCACTTGTGGCATGGACTTGTTGACATGAAGAGAGAGGGCTGAACTGGGAGGAGCTGTGAATTGGGAGAGAGGCCCAAGCCTAGAGAAGGCCAGAAGGACTTTGGGAGAGCAGTATCCGGTATCGTGGAGCCTGAGCTGCTGAGAGCAAGACTGCGGAGACCCCATTGGAACTGCCTAGGACTTTTAAGAACTGCCACTTGGAGCTGCCAAGAACTGAGGAGGCATGACTGTTATGCCGGTATTTTGTCTGTCTGTTTTGATGTTGTTTTGCCAGATTCACCTGATGGTGAAGGACAGCATTGCTGTTGTAGAGGTCCTGGAACCTGGCTGTTGGTTCAGAAGCCCAGAAGGAGGATTTTCTTGTGGTACCTGCACAGAAATCCTGGAAGAGAGCCTTGCTGATGTTTTCAGGGGTTCTGGGACTGTTCTACAGGCAGAGAGTGACTTGATGAGGATACTGGCAATGGCTTTGTTGAGCCTTGTCTCCCTAGGAACTGACATTGTTTGCCTCCAGTGAAGATGAAAGAAGGGCCTTTCCTTTTGGGTATTCAATGCTGAGATGATATCTTAACCTTGTTGTAATTTAAGGGTGGATGGCCTTTTGTGCTCTCCTGCCCCTTTTGAAATTCAGGGGTGGGAAGCCTTTGAGGTTTTTGTGCTCTGTGATTGACCAAATGAATGTACTTTGTTTATGATTGGAGACTAATCTCCATTTGAAAGGAGAGACTTTGTTGATTAGGCTACTTTGACTAATGTACTGGGTAGGAGTGGAATACTTTGCAATTGAATTGAGAACTTACTTGCTAAATGAACAAGTTACACTATATTTTGACTTTCTCTGTTCTGTGAATGTTTGTTGAATAAATGGGGTTTACTGTGCTGGTAATCTGAACCTTGGAAGTTGCTTTTGCTTGGCATTACAATAGGTAATAAACAAGGAGAGCAAACAGTGGAGGGGAGGATTTTTACAATATTCTGATTACAGATCTCTGTGTGAGGCATATTGTACTAATTATTGATTCAGGATCCAAGGAAGAAGTCTCGCTGAACTAAATAAAAAAAGATTGTGACAATAGCTATTTGATCTTATTTGAGCAGTCTAACAAAGCCTGGGGCAGAAGATAGAGACCAGATCAGCTCAACAGCAGGATACCAGTAGTTTCTGTAAATACTGGAACTAGGAATGAAAATGTGTGGCCAAATGGACATTAACAATCAATTAATCATTGAATATTTACTAAGTGTCTCTTATGTGCTAGATACTGTGCAAAGCATTGAGGATACAAAAAAGAGTGAAAGGCAATCCCTGCCCTCTAGGAGCTTACAATTTTAAGAGGAAACAACATGCAATCAAATATATAAAATCAAGATTTGTACAGGATAAACAGGAAATAATTAACAGAGGAAAGGGACTATAATAAAAGGGGGTGGAGAAGGCTGCCAGTAAAATATGGGATTTTAAAAGTCCATGGGGTCACAAAGAGTAGGACATGACTGAATGATGAAAGAACAACAACAAAAGGAAGTAAGAGAAAAATCAATAGGTAGAGCTGAGGAGGGAGAGTAGACCAAGCATTGGGGATAACCAGAGAAAATGTCCAGCAAGGAGTGTCAGAATGTCTTTTCATAGAATAGCCAGTATGGTATAACTGAATTGAACAGTAAGAAGTGGGGAGTGAGGTGTAAGAATACCAGAAGGAGAGGCATGAGACTAGGTTACGAAGGGCTTTTAATACCAAAAAGAACGTTTCCTATCCCAAAGGTGATAGGGAACCACTGGGATTTATTGAGTCTGGTGTCATGATTGGACCTGCACTTTAGGAACATCACTTTGGAGGCTAAAAGGAAGACAGAACAGAATGAGGAAACACTTCAGGCAGGCAGACTCATTAGCAGGCTACTATAATAGTCTAGGTATGAGTTGTTGAGGGTCTGCATTAGAGTGTCAGCAAAGTGAGAGGAGCAAAAAGGGGGTATCAAGAGATGTTGCAAAAAATGGAGATGTCTTAGCAACAGATTGGATAAGGGAGTGTGGTGAGAGATACTGAGGAATCCAGGATGACTCCTAGGTTGCACAATTGAGGAACTGGGAGGATGGTAGTAGCCTCTACAATATTAGGGAAGGTAAGAGGGGAGAGGATTTAGGGGGAAAGATAATGAATTCTGTTTTGGACTCATTTACATTAAGATGTCTACATCTTAAACTAAACTTGAACATCCAGTTTGAGATACCTGAATGGCAGTTGGAGACTTATGATTGGGTGTCAACAGAGAGATTGGGGCAGGACTGGTGGATTTGAGAATCATCAGCATAGAAATGGTAATTAAATTATGGAAGTTGATGACATCACCAAGTGAAGTATAAGAATTAACAGCACGAGTATTCAGGGTGAGTTACAAAGGAAAGCACTTGAAAAATTAGTGGCATAAAAAACAAGGAAGCTGCTTTAGAGAGATAAGGTTTGCTTTATATTTATCTTCCTGCTAGGGTCATGAACTACTTATGTGTCTTAAATAGAAGTTTATCTCCTTGCTTGAAGGCACATAGGTAAATATGGTAAAAGTAAAAAGCTTGAGGAATGCTTTTCTGTTATTAATTGGTATAAAAAACTCTATATAGGATTAAAAGAAAGAAATTATGAGGGAAACCAAGAAGAAGAAAAAAATCTAAGGGTAGAGGGAAACTGAAACAATAGTAAGGAAAGTAAATAGTAGGACAAGTAAAACAAGTAAATAAGAATAAAACTGAAGAGAGGAAGAGAAAAAGAAATAGGAGAAATTCGAGAGTAATTGTAGCCAATTCAGGATATTCTGAAATAACAATATCAAAATGATGAGGGAAGGAGAGGCGAAATATCATGTGATTGCATTAAATACAATCTAGCTACTTAGAAGAGAAGATACATATCTTATACAGATAATAAAACAAGAGTATCTCACACTAGTGAGAGAGAACAATTTTCCCTTGTCTGCTGAAATACTATCTAAAAAAAATATGCAAATGTTAAATTTTTTACTTACCTTGCTGATTATTTCAATTCTTGTAAGATTCAATAAATGATAATGAGGGCTAGACTTTTGCTTTGATGGCCAGAATTTAAAATGTGATACTGAAGTATCAGAGAGTAATTTGGGGAACAAGCAGGCCTACTGTCATGGAATCTATAACTGCCAAAGAGGGGAATGCTGGCTATAATCACAAATTTTCTAATGAACAATTTCATAAATGATTTGAATAAAGATACAAATGAAATTACTAATGATTTAATCTACACTATTGATGTGCACACATTTCTCTAATCAAAGCAGAAGAGAAAAAGATCATAAGTAAAAAGTGAAGTGATTTTCCACTCTTTAACCTTGTTTTTTTTTTATGTTATGAATTCAACATGTTACTTTCAAAGTTCTTCTGTTTGCATATTTCCTTCTGAATTTCTCTATGTTTTCACTTGCACATTAAAAATAATATTCCCAAACCATTTTTCTTTTTCCTTCCTTCCTTCCTTCCTTCTTTCCTTCCTTCCTTCCTTCCTTCTTTCCTTCCTTCCTGCTATTACTTACTCTTCCATCCTCAACTCTAAATAAACAGAATAAATAAAATAAATTCTTGCCATAAATAAACATTGTCAAGCAAAACAAAACCACACATTTATCTTTTCAAAAAATAAGTATAATTCTGCACTTTGAGTCCATTATATGAGCTGAACAATTTATACTGTAACAATGGGAAACAAAAGACCTCTGAAAGACAGAAGAAATTTGATCAAAACAATAAACAACTAAAATTATTTTTACTGATGAGGACTTTAGTATTCATAAGGAAGAATGCTACCTGCCATCTGGCAGTTCATAAAAGTCTTCCAAAGCTTCTCTAAAACCAACCCTTTTTGAAACTTCCTTACTTACACTGAAATAATATTATCAAATGAATATGCCATAACTTGTTTAGCCATTCCTTAAATTTATAGACATCCCTATTGTTTTTAGTTCTGTGCTACAACAAAAAGAAACATGCATAGTGGTTTTATAGAAGATAATAAGTTTGACTGTTATGTTAAAAGACAGACTCAACATCCAAAAACTTTGCAACAGGCTAGAACTATGCATTTGATTTACGAGACGGATTTAGAAAGACTAAATGTGAAAGCCCTACACATAAAATAAAAACTCAATGGCAGACACAAGAATTGGGGAGACAGGGCTTAGAAAGAGTTACTCAGAAAATGTTAATAACGTGTATAGATAAAACATACATAAGGAATAAGTGTATATTGATAAATAGGTGTAAATATATAAACACATTTCTAAATATTATATATACATACACACATATAGTCTTACAAACCTAAAAGCACTATATTAATGTTACCTAAACTAATCTAGATTTAACAGTACCAATCAAAATAGCAATGGCATAGAACTATAAAAAAAAAAAAAGAACAAAAGGGTAAGACTATCAAAGAAGTCAGAAGGGGGGGAGGGGGGTGTTTCACTTCCAGATCTCAAATATAAAGGAGTAATCAAAATCAAACATTTCTTGGTTGAAAAGAAAAACAACAAACATTTGTAAAGCACTTTAGGGTTTTCAATGTGTTTTCTTCACATCAACCCTTTGTGATAGGCAGTGCAAATATTATTATATCTATTTTATAGATGGAGAAGCTGAGACTCTGAGAGAATGAAGTGTTCAGTCACACAGTTAGCATATCTAAGGTGAGTCTGAGATGAGATTCAAACCCAGTTCTCCTAATTCTAAGTTCAGAATTCTCATCCATGATTACACCACAGTACAAGATTGTGAACTAAATATGTATGGCATTCTAGTGCTCAATGAACCCAGTGGCACAAATTACTGAGGAAGGAACTCATTAGTCAACAAAATCTGCTAAGAAAAACTCAATAGTAAATTGGTAAAATAATAATAATAATAGTCTAAAAGCTAATACTGTGTACTATATAGTACCTTTCACATTGATTGGTAACAAATACAAAGAGTCAGAAGGCTAAACAAATTAATTAATTAAGGAAATGGGAAACATATACCCTTTTTAAATATGAATGGAAGAAAATTATTATTTTATAAGACTTATAGATAGGGCAAGTCATTTAAAAAATTTTAAAAAGATGATTTGGTGTTCTGTCCTGGGCTGCCTTCTTTTTTTTCCTTTATGCTATTTCACTTGCTGATTTCAGCTTCATGAATTCAGATACCATCTCTATGCTGATGATTCCCAGGTATACTTATGCACACCTAACCTGTCTCTTGACTCTAAGACTCATATCTTCAACTTCCTAGTCTATATCTTAAACTGGATGTTTTCTAGACATCTTAAGTTAAACATATGCAAAATTGAAATAAATATTCTTGATCCTCATCCCAACCTAAATTCTTAGCTCTCCCTATTTTACTTTTACTTTCAAGAACATCATTATCCTCCCAGTCATCAAAGTTCATAACCTAGATGTCATCCTTGATGCCTTACTCTCCATGCGCCATATCCAATCTGTTGTCAAGTCTTATAAATCTTACCTTTGTAATAGCTCTTATAAACATCTTCTTTTCTCCTCTGACACAGCTACCACCCTTGTTCAGGCCTTAAGCACCTCACTCTCACACTTGGACTACTGCAATAGACTTGTGGTTAGTTTCTGAGCCTCACATCTTTTCCCACTCTTGTTCATTCTTTTCTCATTTGTCAATTGATCTTACTAAAGCACAAGTCTAATCATGTCACTTCCTCTGTTCAATCTAAGTCAGTGGACCACTGTCAATCCAAGTTCAAATTCCTCATTTTGATGTTCAAAGCTTTTCTACTTTTCCAGGCTTCCTTCACCTTATGCTCATCCACATACTGTGTTATCCAGTGATGCTGGCTTCTGCTGTTCTTCACAAGAGACACTCTATTTCCTGACTCACGGCTATCACACATGCATGGAATTCTCCCTCTTCATCTCCATCTCTAGTCTTCCTTGATTTCCTTCAAGTGTTTGATAAAATCTCTTTCACAAGAAGTCTCCTGATCCCTCTTAATGTATCCCTTCTGTTGATTACCTCCAATTTATCCTGCACATATTTTGTTTCTGGATAGCTGTTTACATGTCTCCACCATCAGATTTTTGACCTCATTAAGAGCAGGGATTGTTTTTGCATTTCTTTATATCCTCAGAGCTTAGCACAGTACCTGGCACAAAGTAGGGGCTTGGTAAATGCTTGCTGATTTATTAACCTCCAAATGTGATTTCAAGGTATTCATTCATTCAATAAACATTTACTAAGATCAACTAGGTACAAAAACATAAAGAAGCAATGTCTCAAGGGAAAAATACACAAATTCAATTTCATGAGTTCCTACTTTCAATGATGGTATACACTGATCTGCATAATAAATAACACATTTTAAGTGATATATACATTACACATAGTATACACCCATATGTATATATACACATATGTATATATGTATGCATATACACATACATACATACATACATGCCACTGTGCAAACTTTCAATGTCTCCTAAAGTGTTCCCAGAATTTACTACACATACAATCTATTTACATAATGGTGGTTTATCCTGTCAAGTAATGATTTAAATTCTATTTTTATTTTGATTTTCCTTACTTAAGTGGATAATTTTCTACCTCTTTCATGTCTCTCCATTGTAAGGTTTTCAAATATTAAATGTGAAACTCTATTATTCCCATTAATAAATTGAAATCAATTAACTAAAGTATCCTTATCTTCCTATTACTCCATTTTTCAACTGATATAATAAACTGACAGCAGCCAATCAATCAACATTTATTAATCATCTACAATGTGCCAGGTACTGTGCTAGAAACCAGGAGTAAAAAGGCTTCAAAGCAATGGAAATAAATAATTTAATAGCTGTTGTTTTTTTTAATTAATGAAAAGAACCAAAACCAACCATCTTTGATTTTGACATTTGAGATGGACTAATTTAAGTGGCTATTACATGATTTTCCTTTTTAGCTCTTAAGAACTATTTCATATGAAAACTCTAAATTTAGCTCTACATGGCACAAAACTGATCATTTTTCTTCTCAAAATCTGGCAGATCCTGCAATCCTTTACAATAACACTCTCTGTAGGTAAAAATATTCTGTTCCTTTTTTGGCCTAGATAATTGAAAAAAAAAATCTATTGTTGCACAATCTCTTACAAAGCCACTTTTCTTTTTTCTTTAAGTTTCAACATTAGAAAATCTTCAATAAAGAATATCAGAAATGTCTTTGAATAATCAACAATGCATTCATGGCTAGCATCCTGTTTTTGAAGTTCAAACTTGTGAGCATAGAAAAGGAAGTCCTAGACTGAGATTGCACCATTGCTTCTGGGACAGAGCTAGGTATTATACCAATGATAAAATTCCTCATTTCATATATCACCATTTGACACAAAAGATACTTTCAGAATTGTGGACACACAAACAGGACATAGGTTTGTTTTTTTGTTTTGTGAGTATGAGTGTAAGTTCCATTAGAACTAGCAAACATTGACTCTGTGAACAAATGAGGAAAAGAATTGTGACTTATTTAATTTTTTATCTCCCTTATTACTTAGCATGTTGCATTGTGAACACTGTTGATAATATTTAATCATTGTCTACACATGACTGTCCAAATCAAAAAAGGAGCCTGAGAATCAGAGACACTGGATTTTTGGGATAGAAGGAACCTTAGAACTTCTCTGGTCCAACTACTCATTACACGATTATAAGATTTATAGGAAATGTGGGTGGAGTCAGAGGTCAACTTGCCCAATCTCTCTCATTTAATCAGTAAAGAAATATAGTCCCTGAAAGGTTAAATAAATTTCACACAGGTAGTTAACTGGTAGTACCCAGACTCAAACATAGAAGAAGATTCATGAAATTAAATGACTTGTCCAAATTACATGGCCATTTAGGTTTACAATCTAGGGCTCCTGATATCAAGGGTTGGAGTGGGAAGGCATATGATTTTACCACATGCTTTCATGCTCATGCTTAAGCCATTCTTTTGATGAGAAATATGTCAAGGATTACAATTCTAATTTCAATGTCTTCTTTTCCTCTGATCTTTATTAGAAATTCCACTGAACTCTAAATATTTTCATTGTAGTCACTAACATAATATTCTGTTTATTATTATTATTATATAACCTAAAAGTAATTGCTAATTTTTTCATATGAAGTAAAAAAATAACCATCAATAGTTCAATAACTTTTTGTTGCAATGTTCTTGGTTCCTTGTCTATAAAAGTGAAAGGAAATAAGTAATATTTCTATGGAGGCAGCTAGGTGGCTCAGTGGATGGAGTACAAGGCCTAGAGTCAGTAAGACCTGAGTTCAAAAGCAGCTGCAGACACTTGCTAGCTGTATGACCCTGAGCATGTCACTTACCCTCTATTTGCCTTAATCTACTAAAGGAGAAAGTGGCAAACCATGTCAGTATCTTTGACAAGGAAATCCCATGGACTGTATGGCCATGAAGAATCAGACATGACCAAACAATGACAACTAATATTTCTATTATGTATAAGTTTTCCTTTCTTTTTATTTACTAGTTTTTATTACTTGCAAAGGAAATAGTCTTTAAAATGCAAATACAATCTGGGGGCTTTTAAGAATTGACTCAGAACAATAAATGTTCCCTTTTATGATTTCTCTAGACAAAGAAGAACTGACAGAATTTTAAGTATCCACAGATACTTTGGTTTTTTCATGTGGGTGCCAAACATGCTCATCTTAAATCTCATTATAATAAACTTAAATTCTCTTCCTTTTTTTTTTCATACTTTAAGAAGGGTAACATTCAGTGTTAAAATCACAATAGTGAGATTTCCTTTTGAAAGAATTTTTGGATAAGCTACTGGGAACCAGAAGAAAAAGAAAAGTATAACCCAATTATATCTCATTTGGCTCAGAGAACAAAGAGATGTTCTTTCTTGGAAGCTGGCATTAAGAGTCCAAAGTTCTATAGACCTAGTTTGGCAGACAAAAAGTGAAGAATGATCCAGACTTCCATTCATTCCAGAGAGATCTCTTCAGACTGTCCTCACCATTAGGTCAATGTCTGTTTTACTTTTTACAGATTGGTTCAATACAGCCATGAATTCTTTCCAGTGACAAACACGATCATGTGTGAGTGGTAAACTCATTTCTGTGCTATAACTGAATGGTGTATCTGAGTTGCACAAGACTGAAAAAAAAAATGAATTTTGAAGTATTTTGAGAATGTGGAGAATGATACAGACTATGTTATTATTGTTATTATTCAGCACAATTCAATCTATTGTTTTATACTGTGATTCTCCACTTAGCCCCAACCCTTTCCATATAAGTCCTTCTTAAACCTTCTTAAATTAATGAGAAAGAAGAAGAATTTTCCCCATGCCAATATATAAAATTCTTGCTTAAAATAAGGTGTTAAACAATTTGCATGTGATCAGGACAAATACTTACACTGTCTTGGCAGACCCACTGGCAAATCATACCTATGATCTTCCCATCTAGCTACCTTGCTCTGATAGGTCCCCTATAAATTACATAGACAGTTGCAACTGAGCAGCAATAGGGGAAAAATACATGCCCAAGGATCTATTCTCCTCTTAAAGATTTTTCTTTTTTATGAATAGAGAGGAGAATGTATGGAGTATGTTTAAATAGCTAAAATCCACCTCATTTACTCAAGTATCACATTCACAAAAGGAAAATCTGACCCAATGCTTCTTTATATTTTTAAGTTTAAAAGGCATTTAAAATTTAAAGCAATACAAAGTCTTTTGATATAAATCTACACACTCATTCAGACTCTTTAGAAAATTATATGAACAGGTTAATATCTATCTTTCCATCTATCTATCTATCTATCTATCTATCTATCTATCTATCTATCTCAGGCAGCCAGGTGGCATGGGGGATAAAGAACTGGGCTTTGCCAAGAAAACCCCAAATGGGTTCTTGAAGGTTCAGATGACTGAAAAAGACTGAACAACATCATCTATCTCAGTAACAGATCTTTCATGGATAAAGCTGTCCTTTCTGTTTTCTTTAAGGTAAATATCCCCAGTTCATTAAACTGATCCTCAAATAATGTGATGTTCAGACCCTTCACTGTTCCAGTTGTGCTCCTTTTCAGAAGCCCTCCACTTTATCAATGTCCTTCCCAAAATAAAGTACTACAAACCAAATTCAATGCTCCAGCAGAATTCTAAGCAGAGTAGAACACAGCAAGACTATTGCCTTCCTAGTCCCACATATTATACCTTTCTTAATTCAGTCAAAAACCACATGATATTTTTTGGCTGCCATATCACACTACTGGTTCATATTGATCTAGGATAGACTTAGTCTTCCAGATCTGTCCCACTTCTTGGAACTTCAGTTTTCCTATCTATAAAATACAGATTATAATTTGTCAATTCCACATCACAAAGTTGGAAGGATCAATTTGGATTTATATTATGTGCATTTTATATGAGGGAAGTAGAACTTTGACTCCTCAGGTTTTCCTCTTCCCTTCCTTATGACGCTCCTATGCATAAATTGTAAATTCCGGGCATTAATTTTCTAGGACCGTGGCTCCATGGACCTCAGATGAAGATAGTGGATGTTTGGATAATCTAATGGTTAGAGAATAGGACCCATAAGACAAGTTTTTTAATTTGGACCTCAATAAGAGTTTTGACATAAATTTGTTCTGCGAAATTTTAATGGGTCACTAGGAAACTGGGAAGGTTGGAGAAAACATGCATGTGACAGGACAATGTCAGATGCCTTTAGAATGGAGGGACATCAATAATAAGGACAAAGTGCCTTTTGGGGGAAAGCCCTACATTCCAAACTATGTGGGAGGACACATAATTAATGCCTAAAAGGAGATTCTAGTTAATGTTTTAAATAGATTTTATCCATATCTTTTTTTATATCATCTAGATTTCCCCCTACATTTCTTCTTCTCCCTCCTCTCAGAGAACTTATATCTTAAAGCAAAGAATAAAGTAAATAAAAGGTTAAGTAAATCCATTCAACACTTTGAAAAACTCATGTTATGATAAACACCTGTGGACCCTGACTTCTGCAAAGGAGCTGGGTGGATGCCATTTCAAATCCCTTCTTTGGCACTAAGCTTGGTCATTATCATTTTGCAATACATGCCTAAATTTCTGGCTTCATCCTTTCTCCCCTCCTGTAATGGTAATAGAATTTGGAGATGCCCCTGTATTGGCTTGGTTTTTGAGTTGAGTGTTAAAACCCAGAGCTTGTGAATCCCACTTGTGGGATGGACTTGTTGACATGAAGAGAGAGGGCTGAACTGGGAGGAGCTGTGAATTGGGAAAGAGGCCCAAGGCCAGAGAAGGCCAGAAGGACTTTTAGGAGAGTAGTATCCAGTATCGTGGAGCCTGAGCTGCTGAGAGCAAGACTGCTGAGAGCCCACTAGAGCTGCCCAGGACTTTTGAGAACTGCTACTGGGAGCTGCCAAGAACTGGGGAGGCATGACTGTGATGCTGGTAGTTTGTCTGTCTGTTTTGATGTTGTTTTGCCAGATTCACCTGATGGTGAAGGACAGCATTGCTGTTGTAGGGGTCCTGAAACCTGGCTGTTGGTTCAGAAGCCCTGAAGGAGGATTTTCCTGTTGTATGTATACAGAAATCCTGGAAGAGGGCCTTGCTGATGTTTTCAGGGGTTCTGGGACTGTTCTACAGCTGGAGAGTGACTTGATGAGGACACTGGCTATGGCTTTGTTGAGCCTTGTCTCCCCAGGAACTGAGATTGCTGAGGGCTTGTCTGGAATGAATATGAAAGAAAGGCCTTTCCTTTTGGGTATTAAATGCTGAGATGATATCTTAACCTTGTAACTTAAGGGTGGATGGCCTTTTGTGCTCTCCTGCCCCTTTTGAGATTCAGGGGTGGGAAGCCTTTGAGTTTTTTGTGCTCTGTGATTGACCAAATGAATGTACTTTGTTTATGATTGGAGACTAATCTCCATTTGAGAGGAGAGACTTTGTTGACTGCCCAGGAGTGGACACTTTGACTAATGTACTTACTGACCAGGGGTGGGATACTTGGACCTTGATACTTTGCAACTGAATTGAGAACTTACTTCCTACATGAACAAGTTACACTGTATTTTGACTTTCTCTGTTCTGTGAAAGTTTGCTGAATAAATGGGGTTTATTATGCTGGTAATCTGAACCTTGGAAGTTGCTTTTGCTTGGCATTATACCTCCCAAAAAGCTCTTCCATCTAACAAATAATATTTTTTTACAGAAAAATAAAAAAATCAGCAAAACTGATTTTAAAAATCTGAAAACACGTGGATTGTTCTATAGCTCTTGACCTCCCAATTTTTGCAAATAAGAGGAGGTATATTCTCAATTTTCTTCTTTAAGATTGGCAGTAGCCACTCAGCCAAAAGTGAATAAAATGAGCATTATCATGTGCTAGGTACTGTGCTAAATGTTGTATAAATATTATTTCAAATGATCCTCACAATCACCCTGTAAAGTAGGTGCTGTTATGATACTTATTTTATAATTGAGGAAAACTGAAATTAAGTGACTTGAATAGAGTCACAAAGCTAGTAAGTGTCTGAGGTTGGATTTTATTTCAAATCTTCCTGATCCCAGGCCTAGCACACAATTCTCTTCATCACTTAGCTACCTCTGGGAAACTCAAATATAAATTAACCTGTTAAAGTTACAGCAAAAGCTCCTTGTCCCTAAATTGAGGAATTGAAATGTCAACTTATCACTAAATTCCCCAGGTGTTTTCCTCACCTCCACTCTACCCTATTCCCCATGTAGTATGAATTAACATCACTCTAGAATGCTAATGAATCCCAGGTTGGGGGCTCTCTGTTCCTTCCCCAAACACCTAGTCCTGCTTAACAAAGATATAAACCCACCATTCTTCATTCATACTTGGTGTCTAATTCCATCCAGAATCCCAATGGACCTGCCTTGTGTCTATTCTCTTTGACTTACCCTTTTTATTGTGAGTATTGTCCCGCAATACAGCTGGCTTGCTTTATTTTCTCCTGACTGACTCTCTCGTTGTCTTTCTGTGCAGCCCATACTGTACTTTGGAATATGAGCTTAACCTTAAGATGCATTCTAAGACCAGGGTCATGCTTATTTTTTGTAATTTTGCAACATTCATTTTTGATTGCTTTATGGTAGTTGTTCTTTTTACTTACATTGTTATGCTGAATATGTTTTCTTGGTTCTGCTTCACTTCACTTTGCATTAAGTCACATAAGTCTAAGTCTTTCCATGATTCTCTGTAGTTACCATATTGGCATTTGTTACAAGATGGAAACTTCCATTGCATTCATGTACTACAATTTGTTTTGCTGTTCCCCAAATGATGACCTTTTATACAAAATGTGCTCCTACAAATATTTTGGTGCATAGAAGGACTTCGTTTTTATCACTGACCTCCTTGGAGTACATGCCTAATAGTAGAATCTCTGGGATTAAGTATTTGGGACATTTGAATCACTCTATTTAAATAATTCCAAATCGCTTTTCAGAATGGTTGTATCTATTCACAGCTCCACCAAGAATGCATTTTGGCCAGTTTACGGAAAGTGAGGGGAATCCTCAGGGTCAGTGTTATTTTCATTTCTCTTTGTTATTAGTGATTTGGAACATTTGATCATATACACTTTATATTATTTATGAAGTTTTTATTTTTATCTAAGAAACCAGTCATCATAAGTGTATACATTTATGTCTTTAACAAATGTTCTATTCATTTCTGATTATGGCATGATAGATAAGGTTGGAAGATTTTTAATTAGTGCTTAGAAGTGAACCTGCAGGTGTTAAAAAGATCAATCTTCACTTTTTTCAGATGCCAATAAAAGTATAGATCTCTCTCTCTCTCTCTCTCTCTCTCTTTCTGTGTGTGTGTGTGTGTGTGTGTGTGTGTGTGTGTGTGTGTTGTTCTTTCTCTCTCTCCCCCTCCCTCTGTCCCTCTCTCTTTCTCTCTCTCACACATGTACTTCTATGGTAATGTGCAATGAAGTGTCTGGTGTTTAGAGAGCACACAGGTGAAATTGGGAAGCAAGGGCCACTTAGACCATCTCTCAATCTGATTAATACCTCTAAAAGTAATGCTTTATAAACATTTCAGATTAGAAAGCATTTTTGCAAAGAGCTTTGCTATTTTCAACTGACCATTTGTGAGCTCTCCAAATTATCATTCAATATCATCTTTTATGGAAGGAATAAACATTTATCTTCTCATTGTATTGATCATTTGGAGTAGCTTAGTTTTCCTTAATTAGGTCTTAGGAGTCTACAATTTTGCACCACTCCCCCAGTACTCAATAAAGTATATCAGGGACTGTGGTGGAAGTTTGATCATTTGCAAATTATGTATACTAAAAGTCAGAAAGAGCACTACACTTGTAGTCAGTAAACTAAGGTTGCAGCCCACAGTCCATATTTTCTAATTGTGTGAAGATGGACAAGTTCATCTTTTGGAGACTATTTCTTTCTCAGTAAAATAGTGATAATATTGATTACATTAGTTCTCTCATAGGATTACTATATGACGAATGTTTTGTAAATCTTAAAGCTGTATATAAATATAAGCTTTTATACTATCATTTCTTGATGGAACTCATTTCAGTAGTTAACTTGAACACAATTTATGGTAGTTCTTCCAAAAGTAGTAGATCTTGTAGTTCATTTAACAGACATTTATTAACCACTCACACTGCATAGTATATTATGTTAGCAAGGTGTTGTGGAGAGGCTTCAGTACCGTACCGCAGGATTACATTCCCCAATCTATAATTTCCCACACAAGGCAACAAAAACAGATGGCCCAAGTCACTGCCAAAAAGTGGTATTGATAACTACTATGAGAGATGAAAAGAAGACATCATGAGGGACCAGAAAGGATAAACTGCTTAACTTTCTGAGGCATGATTTTATAAGATAATCTCACCTCTAAGGCAAATATATACCGTGGGCCCTCAGGATGGACACAATGAGGGGAGTGTGTGTGTGTGTGTGTGTGTGTGTGTATGTGTTTGTGTGTGTGAGTGTGTGTGTGCTTCATTCCACTCCCATCAGCACATATGTAAAAAAGGTAAAAACTCAAATGGCATGAAAAGAAAGAAAAACAACCCCTGATGAGCCAAAAGTAAGGTGGCATAAATGAATTATTAAGCAAAGGAATGCAATTTACTAGAAAATAAACTTAACTTTGTCCCCAGAAGACCTGGATTTTAATCCTAACACTACCTGCTTCATTACCTGTTTCTCCTTGGGAAGTCATTTGACCTCTTTCAGATTTAGTTTCCTAACCTCTAAAATGGAGGAATTGGATTAGATGACCACTAATGAATCTTCTAGCCTAGAATCTAGTTCTACAATTATTGTCATGGTTTACTTATCTCTCTTGATATTTTTAGAACAGTTATTACTGGGACACATAAGAGTCTACCAGAGCTACAATTTTAAGACAGAAATGATAGGTAAAGATTTTTTACTTGTATTTATGTTTTCTTAGCTGAAAATTAACTATATTTTAATATCATTGTATAGAATGCTAACTGATCTTAATAGACAACATAATTGGTTTCACACTCTCAAAAATAATCTAAAGAATTTTTTTCCTATGCTGTATCTAATAATAGCTTGGAGATAATGATATCAAGTGGGAGATGGGTGGAATTTACTAGAACTAAGTAATAGATTATATTCATAGGTCTCTTATCATTTATTTACCTTCAAATTGCCCAGATTCCAGCCCAGTGCCATGTACATAGTAGATACTTAATAACTATTTTCTGAATGAATAGATACGATTTTATGTCACTTAAATTTTATTAACTGTAATCATGTCTTTGCATTTTAATTCAATATAACAAACATTGACTCAGCATCTACTGAGTTGGGACTGTCAAGACTGTGGGGACAGAGAGGATTCAGGGACTTATGAAACCTATATGCAAGAAGCTTATAGTTTCCCCCGAAATTAAGACATATACAAAAATAATGATAGTGTGCGGCAATGTAACAATGTCTAAAAGAAATCAATTCTATGGCAATACAAAAGAAGAGATTATTTTGGACTGGGGTAATCAGGAAGGATTTCCTAGAAAAAGTAATATAGGAATAGGAAATTGAAGGATGGGTAGGGCTAATCAGAGAAGAGGGGGAAGAGTCTTCCAAATAGAAGGATGCTGAGTTGTCTAGTTTGGTCAGAGAGTCAGGAGTATGAAGGAGAGTAATGGGCTGGAGACAAGTCTAGAAAGGTAAGTCAGATTTAAGGGGATCTTAAATGTCATTGTTTTGGACTTTAGACTTTCTTTGGAGAACAATGGGGAATTATGAAGAGTTTGTAAGCAGGAGAAGGATATTATCAGTGTTGTATGGTTATCTGTTTTTGCCTCAGGTATTTTTTTTTTCATTCTCTAAATGACTGAGATAACTTGGCTGCAGTGGGAAATAGCTCTCAAGGTGCTAAATTCATCAACACTCACTGAGCTTCTATCCTACAATTAATGATAAGCTACATAAATGACCAGGGACAAAGCTAAGCAATACTGTGAAGAGTAAGAAGCTTGACTGGAATATCTCTCCAACCTCCCTTACATGGTCTTCATTTCAGTGTTGGGGATGGAAAGTGATCAAAGTGGTGGTCGGTCAGCATCTGCAACTGACACCTTGCCTGCTACGTACAATATTTGTTTCTAATGTCAATCCCCATCTTTTTGCTTAATGTCGAGCCTATCATGAAAACAAATTTAGATATAATTTAGTTTCAGACACCATCCAGGAACCCCTTGCAAGAACAAAGAACAAAGATCCCTTCTCATCTATCGAGTATTTGTTTTGTTTTGTTTTTTTCCTCCCCTCCACCTCATAAAAAAATGGCCTAAATTTTTTAGCAACAATAAAAATATGTGCTTTGGAAGGAGGTGGTAATGTAATGACACTGGCCATAAAATTAGGTAGAATTCTCCTATTAAAATATGAAATCAGCTTAAGTGCTTCATGGATTCGATTCAAATGAAAGCTTTTCCCCTTAATAGAAAAGGAAATATTGTTCTGCTAATAGAATGTTTTCCAAAATTTTTAATGAACTACTGGGAAATAACTCATAAAATTAAAAGAGGAATGATTTTTTTTCTTGTCAAAGTAAAAATATTATACTTTAAATGAAAAATATATCCCAAAATTGAGCCCTGAGCAATAACTAAGGAAACATTTTCTATTAGACTTGATGCATTGAAATGACTTACAATATAGTATTTTATGGTGACAAAAATCTTTGCAATCATTATCTCACTGGGTATTCAATATAGTACTGTGATATAGGCAAAATTGATATTAACCATTTTACTTCCCATTTTATAGATAAAGAAACGGAGACAACTAAATTAAATAAACATAAAGCATCTACCATGACAAGGTATTGAGCAAGAGATACATAGACAAAAGGAAATGCTCTCAGGGAACTTACATTCCATAAGTGTAGGGGAAGAGCAAGGATAAAATGTGTATAAAAAATACAACCCATACACAGTGAAATTTAAAGAGGGAGAGCATGTTACTATCTGGTGTTTTGGAAACATTTCATAAAAGAGATGAAATGTGAGCTGGGTTTTGAAGGAATCTAGTAATTTTACCAGGTAGAGAGGAGGAGGGAGTGAATTCCAGATGTAAAAGACCACTTGTGCAAAAGAATGCCAAATATAATAGCTAGGAGGCCAGTCTGACTGGAACAGTAAAAAATTAGAGGACTTGACTGAGGTTATACAGCTACTTTATTTACTAGTAGTGATACAGCTGAAGGATATTAGGCCACTTGATAGAGAAATATTGCCTTAGTTTAAGCAGTGGACTAATATGTTCACACTAGTACAAGACGAGCTGGCCATGGTGGGAAATTATATTTTGTACTTTCACTTTGTTTTAACATCTAAAATAGTGATTCCTGTATTTCTCTTGAGAATCACAAAAAAGAAGTAAAAGAACGAGAAGCAATCCAATGCTACATCTCTAAAAATGAGAGTTTGGCACATATTAATTGAACCTAGAACTGAAAGAAAATCAAGGCTAATTCAGTTCAACATTTCGTTTAAGGGCCTAGGCTGAACACACAGCCGACATTGACCTGATAACTGGTAAATTTCCTTGCCACCTGGCACCCTTGCACAATACCAATGAGATGGGATTTCCTCTTTTATGGTAGGAGAACCAAACCTGGGAGGTAGAGAAGACACATGTATGGAAGCTTGGTACAGTGGAAAGAGTACTATGTTTGGTGTCAGAGAATTTGGGGTCAAGCCTTGCTTCTTCCTATTTGTAGGGCTCTGGGTGAGTAATTTAGCCTTAATTTCTCTGAACCTCAGTTTCATCACCTATAAGATGACAGGTTTGAATTAAATGGCCTTCCATCTCCAGATTTATAGTTCTATGATCCTATAGATCTTCATATCAGTTCAGTTGTTTAGGTCATGTCTGACTCTTCATGGACTAATTTGAGGTTTTCTTGGCAAAGATACTGAAGTGGTTTGCCATTTCCTCCTTCAGCACATTTTATAGGTGTGGAATGAGGCAAACGGGACTAAGTGACTTGCCTAAAGTCACACAGTTTGTAGGTGTCTGAGGCTGTACTGGAACTTAAGAAGATGAGTCTTCCTGATTCTGTGCCCAGTGCCCTCTCCACTGTGTCCTAAAACTTCACTTAGTATTTTCCAAATGATTATGTTTGTACTGAGAACAACTAAGCAGATGCATAGGATTAATGTTTTCCTCCCTACCTCACACATTTTCTGACTCAATTTATATAAGAGCCAAAGGGAGGTGATTGACCTAGGGAGCCAGCTGAAGGTTTTTCTTCATTCTCCTTATGCATAAATCCATTATTTTTAGTATCTTCCCTGTGTTATGCTCAAGATCTCCTTTTGGATGTTGTTACTGTTGTCCTTTATTTCTGAAGAGGATCAATGACATCATGGGGTATTGTCTTGATTCATGCTTTAATTGGATTTAAGTGAAGCAGATTTGCATAAAGTTATCAGTCTCATTCTCTTTTCCAGAGTCATCAAAAGTCCAGTGACAGGACAAAAGTCAGCACAACTGGTGATGGCTCAGAATGAAGTGGATTAACTTGGAGTCTTTGATATCTGACCAAGCTCTAAATGATCCACACTGCTTGCTTCAGTCACCTTCATGGCCATTGGAAGAAGTTGTTCTCCTCCACCCACTCCACCCAGGGAAATCTTCACATTCTTTGTGTAAAAGCCAGTAATTCACTGAAGGGCTTGAGGCCTGTTGTTACCCTCAAACTGATTTAACCCATTTACCAAGACAGTTTATCAGGGTGTGGTTACTGTGCATGATACAGCTTTTTGGAGTCACAGGTGAGAGTTGAGTGCCAGGTGGACACAAAAGGTGGATGAGCAGCCCTGAAAAGGGCTTGGCTTGCCTTCACAGCAGATGTGCTAGTCCCCTTTGAATACTCATATCATATGTTATAAGTGAAGGAGTTGCCTTCATTCAGGATTTCATTACTATTGTGTGACGGGATTCTTCTTCCTTCTATTAAAAGTCTTATTGAGTCAGTATTCTACTTACATTGCCTTCACCTTTTTCCTCTAATAAAAATAATGAAAATGTCCATTAAATAATTTATAAATGCTAATATTTAGTTTGATTAAGCAATGGGTTTAAAGAACTTTTACATTGTTTTGTTTTATTTGAAATTTTAAAAAGTTGTAAGTTATCACTGCAATTGGTTAACACTATAGACTCTGGTTGAGGTATAGCACATAAAATAGAATAAAAAATATTCCTCTTTGAGACCTTAGATTCTAACTTGATTAATATAAGCGAACAAAAATTTAAAAAATTTAAAGCAATTTGTATCTATATATATGGCATACCAATATGAAAATAACCTTCTCTTTATCTTCACTTAGTAAAGATTTTCCATGGTGAGAGGGTTTAAGTAGTAATTTTAAGAATAGTATAGAAACAAGCATATAAGAGACAAGGTTGTCTTCAAACCCAAGAGGTAAGTGACCTGGTAAAGAATGAAGAGTTATGTTTTGTAGAGGGTATAAAATATATTATTGAGCCAGTATCCATGGTCCATGTGGCTCAAATATTCTTTCTCTGAAAATAGCATGAAGGAATATTTTGTGGGAAAGTATTAATGGGATTTTTTTGTCTTCTCTTACAAAGCTTAGTGATATAAATCTAAAAATCTTATCGTGCTTTAATTAATTGTTATATATCCATAATTCATGAATTTATCTAAATACTTGGAAAATAAAACCATACACACTCTTAAAAAAAACATCCAGTTCCTCCCTGAGAATATTGTGTTCCTTAAGTTTACTATTGCTCTATTAAGTAGCCCTTTCTTTTATTTGGCTCTCTTCTAAAACTTTTAATGTTCAAGAGGGTCCTTTATTGTTTTAGCATTTGGGGATTTTATATTCAATTTCTTCATATCCATTGTTACTTTAAAACTGTGAGCATATCTTCCATTCTCCCATATAGCAGATTTTGATACTCTAAAATCTCTTTCCCAAATCAAATTTCTCCGTTATCATGGTCATTTTGGTTGCTTGGGTGAAGGCTAAGGACCAGACAGAACAATTCCTATAGAATCACAGAATTTCTGAAATGGAAGGGCAACCAGGGTCATCTGCTACAGCACAATCCATTAATCAACAAGTATCTATTATGGCCATATTATTTACCAAGCAGTGGATATGAAGAATGAAATAATTCCTATTCAAAGGAACTTATATTCTAATGGGGGTGACAATTAGTAATATATAAGTATATGGAGAATATATATAAACAGAATAAATACAAAGGAGTTAGGCATGGAGAGCACTAGCAATTGGGTGCATTAAGAATGGCTTCATATATTTATTCATATTCCTATATTTATATGGTACTCATATAAGAGTTTATTCTTGAGTAATTAGCAACTGTTAGCATATGTTGGTTTAAAAATTGTATTCTTACCTTGCTGGGTAAATAATATATAAAATTTAAAATAATATTCCTATTTAGTCTATATAAGCAAGCTTTGGCCATTACCAATAGGACTGTCTTTGACTTTATTCCTCAAGACCAGGTTTGATTGGGATTTAAAACTAGCTTGTAAAAACCATTAAAAGAAAGGTGTTGGATAACAATTAAAAACTACATATTTTTTTGTATATCCTTGTATGTTCTTTGTGTATCCTAGAATACAATGTATTTTTTTTAACTGAATATTTAGAAAAAAGAGAAAAAAATACCTCAAGTATTCAGTTTTGATTTTCCTTATTTTTATACAAAGAAATTTCAATAAAGGTCATTTATTTTTCAACAGAAACCAACCTGGTATTCTCACACAATGCATTCCTGGATGCTCTTCAAATTTTAAAACCATTTCAAAGAAATACTATATAAAGATAATCTGCATTCATTTGAGCATAAAAAATTAAATATTTTTATTTATCTTAAACAGAAGGAAGAGTATAGTTATTATATATGTGACTACAAGATTTTTTCTTTCCTTTGGTAGCCTTCTCAACGTATACTCAAGGTAAGAATGTCTTTCTCCTACTCCTCATGGTACCTTTTGAAATGAATATGGCATATCTTGCAATAAACAAGAACTTTTCACTGAATTTAACCCTTAAGAAAAGCCAACACAGTCACTGATCATCAACCACAGTTTAAATAGTGTATTGACAAAGAAAAGTTCTGAGGTAAAATAGAGAGTAATGGAAACTTTTAGTAGTTTAAAGTTATCTAACAAGTACGATGAATTTCCATCAGCATTGGCTTGACTATGAATTTTTAAACATAACCTGGGAGTTTGTGGTCTTTATAGATATAATTTTTCAAGTAATTTACAGGTTTTCTTCTCTAAGGGTAACTGAAAATAATAATGAATGAATCTTTAAAAAAGAAAATCCATTGCTAAGATACAACCATATCTGCATATATTTTTTTAATTTTATTTTTACATTTTAGAACCTCTGAGTTCTTAAGATTTCCAATTTGAATGTAAGATCAGAACATCTACAGATCTCTAATTTCCTTTAAAGTATAAATTTACTTCAAAGTCACAGTTTTAGTTGTTAAGTCATGATTACTAAGTAATGCCTTGTAAAAATATTTCTTTCAACTTCAAATATGTATATTTCACTAGGAGGAGATTATAAGTAGATCTGGCTGCATTATGCATTTCATACATAAATTTTAGAGGTAATACTTCTTAATCTTCTGAACTTCAAATTATTATCCTATTTTTATAAGTATTATAGCCGCCCAAATTGTTTAGAAATTTCAATATAACATTATGATTTTCCCATCAAAATTCTATGATTTTATCTCTAAAAAGGTTTCATTTTAATGGTTTAATATTATAAAGTATTATAACCAATGATTCCTCCAGCATTCAGGCTGGGTAAATAAAGTTCAAGTATATAAATAATAAAGGGCCAAATAAATACACTCTTTGGTAAACCAGTGGCTCTTGGTACACTTAAGGGAACTTAATATCATGAAGTCTTTATACATCACAACCACCAAAATAATTCTCTGGCTTTAACACTTAATGTTTCTAGTACTTCCCTTAATACTTTCTAGCCCTAAGCTCTTGACTCTGCCTTCTTTAAGGCTCATTTCTTTGTAAACTCTATTATCCCCACTGTTTAGGAACTGGTTCTTTTCAGATCAGTACACAGCTATATCACTTTAATCCCTCTTTCAGGAAACTGAGAATCATATTTCACCCCCCAAAAAAAATAAAAAAAATTCCATTTAATCTGTTAAGTCAGGACTGACAGCGGCAGTTAGGGTGTGAGAATCAAGAACTTTACCTTGCCTCCTTTGTTGTTTGTTGTTTGTCATTTGTTTTCGAAGAAGACCAATGCCATCAGGAGGGTAATGTCTTGACCTTCAAGAGAGTTGTATTGGACTGAGCCAGAACTGTGCATAGCTGTCAGCCTCACTATCTCCTCTAGAGTCATCAGAGTCCAGTGGCAAGACATAGGTCAAGAGAATTGGTGATGGCCCCCACAGAATGGAGTGGGGAAGACTTGAAAGAGAGAGACCAACCAGAAGGTTATGGTAATAGTTTAAGCATGTGGTGATGAGGGCTCACAACAAGATGGTGGCAGTGTCAGAGGAGAGCATATACAAGATATGTTATAAAGGTAGATATGACAGGAATTGATTATGTAAGAGAGAGGACTTGAGGATGACACCTCTCCTGTGAGCTTGGGAGATTGAAGCTTTGCTTCTAGATCATGATGAGAGACCATCCTCATATCACTGATGAGTCAAATAAGAACAAGAAAGGTTAAATGAACTGATGAAAATCACATGGCTATATAGAGCTAGAACCTTTCACCCAAAGCTAATTCCAAAAATCACAAACATTATTTCCTATACTCATTTTGAATTATTTTTATAATATCAAGATCTCCAGAGAATAGAGCAACCTGTGGAATATCACATCTTTAATACAGTTATTATTAAGATGGAAAGAATATCAAATCAAGTTGTAGCCTGTAATTTAGAAGTTATTCTCTGGATACACCTGGTCTGGAAAAATCTGGCTTTGATATTATTTGAAATATAACCAAACATATATAATTGAGGTCCATGCAGGCTAAAAAATTTCACCATCACTTAAATATTAGGGTATCTATTAAAAATGCAAAACATTTATCTATGCAATAGCACCAGGTGAGAGATTTTCATAAAATCTAGCCAGCTATGTATCTTATTCCACATTCTGTAATCCACAATATTCAAGGGAGATTTAATAATGACTATTTATTAAATTCAACACACTGATTACCTCTTAAGCAGTACAAAGCTGAAACATATTCAGTGGGAAATGTAGCTGCTTAAAAGGTACATAACTTAACTGCAATGTTTATTCAGTGATATTTAAATCATTATCATAATCTCATTCAAGTTCACATATTCCTTTTTTGAAAACTGCTCCCTTTCATACTTCTAAATGTAAGCTTTGCATCATTTCTAAGCACCATAATGAGGATGTGTGTGACTTGGACTAGTTGGGTTATGCTTATTCATTAGAAACAATCATTAATAATGATGATGACTGTGGTGAAGAAAAAGAACACTATTTAGTTCAAACTCTGGAAATGACACAGTGTCATATGATTCATAAAAAGGAGTAATTACATAAAAAATATAGACCGCATAGAGACTCCTATTCCTTATGGAAAAACTTCATATAATTTTATTCATAAAATATTCCCATCTGAATCTTTCATTTTGTAGATAGGGAAAATGGGGTTCAGAGACATTCAGCATTTTGCCCAAGGTGATTCAGCTAGCCAATTGTGGATCAAGGTCTAGAATGCCTATTGATAGATAAAATAGTAGTGATATAGTAGTAATGCAGAGTATGTCTTCAAGGAAAGCTTGGATTCAAGAATCCCTTTTCAGGGAGGCTATACTGGAGGATAAGGAAAGACCTCCCTATTTTTAGTGCATCTGTAGCAGCAACCACACTGGTTCTTAGCTCTGCTTTACTAGGAAAGATAGCTGTTTAAGGGGTCAACAATCCTTTTTAATTACATTCACTAGTTTAGGGGAAAAGTCAACACCCTGAACTTCAGAGAAAATACAAGCAGAGAAAAAAAGACCAACAGACAGAGCTGTGACTACCTGAATCAACTATACACTTTAACTACATACCCTCCTATACAGACATATACATAGATGTATTCATATATATATGTATATGTATATATATATGTATATATATGTATGTATATACATTTATATTCTCTTCAACTATCCTCATACTGAGAAAAGTATTGTGTTACAATTATCATTTTTCCATGAAGGCATGTAAATAGTTCTACTTTGATAAGTTCCTTATGATATCTTTTCTCAGTATGAGGATAGTTAAAGCTGCTAGATCCTGTGTTATCCTGATTGTGTTTCCACAATATTTGAATTGTTTCTTCTTGGCTGCTTGTAATATTTTCTCCTTGATCTGGGAATTCCAGAACCTGGCTATAATATTCCTAGGAGTTTTCTTTTTGGGATCTTTTTCAAGAGGTGATTGGTGAATTCTTTCAATTTCTATTTTGCCCTCTGTTTCTAAAACATCAGGGCAATTCTCCTTGAAAATTTCTTGAAGGATGATTTCCAGGTTCTTTTTTGATCATGGCTTTCAGGTAGTCCAGTAATTTTTAAATTATCTCTGCTGGATCTATTTTCCAGGTCAGTAGTTTTTACAATGAGATATTTCACATTGCCTTCTATTTTTTCCATTTGTTTGGATCTGTTTAATAGTATGTTGATTTCTCATGAAATCATTAGCTTTCATTTGTTCCTATCTAATTCTGAAGCAATTATTCTCTTCAGTGAACTTTTGAAATTCTTTTTCCATCTGGCAAATTTGGCTTTTTAAGGCATTCTTCTCCTCATTGGCTTCTTGGGCTTCTTTTGTCATTTGAGTTAGTCTATTTTTTAAGGTGTTATTTTCTTAAGTCAGGTTTTGACTCTCTTTTCATGATTTTCTTGCATCATTCTCATTTCCTGACTTTTCCTCCACTTTTCCTACTTGATTTTCAAAATCATTCTTGAGCTCCTTCATGGCCTGTAACCAATTCATATTTTTCTTGGAAGCTTTTAGTGCAGGAATCATGACTTTTTTGTCTTCCTCCTGTTCTATTCTTTGATCCTTTTTGTTCCCAAAAAAAGAATCTAAGGTTTGATTGCTGTGCTTGCTTTGCTTCCGCTGCTTGCTCATGTTGCCACTCAATTACTTGACTTTTGAGCTCTTTGCCATAGTAGAATTCTGCCTCCAGAGAGGAGAGCTTTGTCCCAAATCACTGGGGTTTTTGCAGGTGCTGGAGCTATTGGTTGAGTGCCCTCTCTACAGCCCTCCACAAGCTCTGACTCACTGGTCACACATCCGGGGAGCTCCACCCAAGACTGTGTTCCAGATCCAGGCATGTTAAAGCAAGAACAATTACCCTCTGAATGGTCACTTGTCCACCTACAATCTGCAGGCCAGGAGCTCTGAAGCAGCCACATGGTGGTAGCTGCATGGCGGCAGTCCTCCGCAGCTTCTTGCTCTGGGGGCAGAGGCTGAACCTCTCTCCGCCTCCCCCCCCCCACCTCTGTTCCAACACAGTTCTTCACAAACCTTTTACTTTGTCTTTGGCATTTATGGGTTGATATTTCTGGAAACCACCACAGCTGCTGTTGATCCATTCTCTCAAAGTCCACTCCAGCCCCTGCTGCTCAGGGCTACCCTGGGGCTAAAACCAGGGGCTCATTTGGGGTTGAGCTTGGCTGCCAGTACGCTGTGATGGGCCCTTCCTGTCTGCCTGCTGGGCTGCCTTCAGCAGGAGATTTGTTTCTCTCTGTCACTTTGTGAATTCTGTAGCTCTAAAATTTGTTTAGAGTCATATTTTACAGGTGTTTGAGTTGGTTATGGGGGGAGCTCACAGAGTTTTCCTGCTTCTGTGCCACCATCTTGGCTCCACCCCTATTCATCCCATCCTGTATTTTCTAGAATATTCAAATGACCACTGAGGCATCCTAGTTTGGTGGCTTCAGAGCTGACCCTGGAGTCAGAAATGTCTATGTTAAATTTCAACCATTGTCTTAGACTGCCTTTTGTCAACCTCAGCAAATCATTTAACCTCTTGGTGCTCTAAGCAATTATCTAAGTCTGTAAATTGTAAGGATGGTGTCCTCCTCCCTCTAAACCCTCCCCCCCAGCATTAGTAGAGAAAATTCCTTACTAGGACCTTCCTATATCAATGAAGCCATAGTCCTAGTCCCTTTCTCTGTTCTATTAGTTAGTCATTCAGCATGCTTTTATCCTGTGCTTACTATGTGCCAGACATCATGGTAAGTACTGGTAATACAAAGAGAGTTTCTCTGACTCCCCCCCCCCCCCAAATCATCATTCTAGAAAACTTTCATTATAATTTAATTACCACATGTAAATAAATAGGTACATAAAAACACATACAGAGTATACGTACAATAGTCTCTGAGGGGAAGGCTCTAGCAACTGGAAAAATGGAAAATACCTCATACATAAGATGGCATGTGATTCTATCAGTTTCAAAGAGGTACAGGTCAAAAGGGAGAGCATTCCAGTCATAGGGAACAACTAGCCAAAAGAAATGGGCAGCTATGTGGTACAGTGGCTAGAGCAGTGGGCTTAGAATCAGAAAGGCTCATCTTTGTGAGTTCAAATCCAGCCTTAGACACTTATTAGCTATGAAACCCTGGGCAAGCCACTTAACCCTATTTGTCTCATTTTTCTGTTCTGTAATAATAAGCTTGAGAAGGAATGGCAAATTACTCCAGAATTTTTTTGTCAAGAAAACCCCAAATGGGATCATGACAAGTTGGACATGACTAAAATGACAGAACAACAAAGTTAAAAGGAATAAAGACAAGAAGGAGATGAAGTATCATAGATTAATGTAGACAGATTGTACAGTGAATGGATAAGAATAAAGTGCATGAAGACTAGAAACGTAGAAAGGGACCAAGATTCTGGAGGCAATAAGGAAACCATGGAGTTTATTGAGCATGGTGGTGACACGGTCAGACCTATATTTCAGGGAAATCATTCTGGCAGTTTTGTTAAGGAAAGATTTGAGTGGGAACAAATTTAATTTAAGGAGACCAATTAGAAGGCTGTTGTAATAGTCTGGGGACTAGTTATTGGGTGGTAACTTTGTGAATCCAGATAAGGGAACATATACAGAGATCCTGTAAAAGCAGCAATAAGAATAGATATTCCTGAGAAACTAGTCTATCCTGGAAGTTTTTTATGTTAATCTCCAGGTAGAGTTACAGTGCTAGAGAATGTGTGAAATTCCAATTGGATATATTTAAATCAGGTTTCACAATGTATAAAATAGTATTCCTTTGGAAGAGTCATTTTTAGAATTTGCAGGGCTTTTTTTTTTTTTTTTACATTGTCTGGCTAAAAAAGGTAGCACAAATCTGTTGATACAATTCTTAATGATCAGTATGCTAACCAGAGAAAATATGACTGCTCTGATATAGTTGTTGATTAGATATTCAACTAAAGAAACAGAAGAACTGCAGCAAGCCCTTCTAGCATTTTTTTCAGTATCATGGCTCTAAATGAAAGCAAGCCCTTCCATACTTTCTCCTAACTTCCTCCCAAGTACAAGGCATCACAGTATTTCTATACTGGTTCTCCATTTCCAGGGTCCCAGGGTCCCACGCTTTGTGTGAAAAAGGGTCAAGCAACGGAAAGAAGTTAGGAGTGGGCATTTTCATTCTATTGTTCACAGAATCAACATTCCTATATTAGTCTAAAGGAGTTTAACAATACTTTATTGACAGAGTGGTCTTAGGTTGACAAAGTGATCTTTGAAAAATTCCCTTCTATGAGATTTACACAAATAATAATAATAATATTTTTTAAACCTGTTGTTGTTGAAGCAGTAGCCTAACCTTAAGTAAACTATTAATCTGCTAAAAGGGAGAATGCTTGAATCCTCCATCTTTCTTCCTTATATCTAGAAGGACTTCTTGATAGTAGAGAAACAAATTGAAAGAGACATACAAATTTAGATGAAAATTAGGGATATTAGTTCACTGCAACTAATATTTTCAATAAATAGAAGAAATAATTTATTGATCCACGTCCTTAAGTTTAAGACCTCTCTTTAGTTAAATACATTAGCTGTTCCATTGATAATTAGATTTATATAAAAGAAGCCAATTTCAACAAAACATGTAATATATTATTCACAATCAGCTAACAGAATTTAATTCTCACAGAATCTGATAAACTGAAGTAAACTGAATCCAATTCAATTTAATAAAGAAAACATGGATTAAGTATAATACATTGACTATGCATAAGTCACTTTGATGGGTACTAGGAATAGGAAGGTAGAAACCCCTATGATACTTGACATTATAAGAGATGATCAGACATATGCATAAATAAATTTATATGCAAATTAGAATGAAAAGCAAAGGTGATGTCCAAGTAAAGTACCATAAGACTCAGGAATCATTTTCAGCTTGGCATTAGGAGATAATTCTGGTAGATCTTGGAGGATAAATTAATACTTGAGTGGGACTTTGAAGGAAGAGAAAGATTTGAGAAGGCAGAAATGTGGAAAGTACTGCTCCAAGCATAAGAGATTGCTTGTGTGAATGCCTAGAGAAAAAAAACAGAACAGAGTGATCTTAGGGAATAGATAGTCAATTTCAATGGATAATAGAGTCCATTAAGGAAAATAGTATAAATTAAATCCAAAAAGTTATATGGGAACCAGATTATATACTGATAAAAATCTGATGTAGTACATAAGGAAGATTGGACTTGGAGACAGTAAGACCTGAGTTCAAGTCTTGCCATAGATATTCAGTAGCTGTATAGTAGAACATCCACACATTGGCTAAGAAAGATGATCTGTGAAAGAGCTAAATAAGGGATAATTGTAGTAGAACCAGGATGAAGCAGTTCTCAGAAGCCAAATTAATCACAGGAAGAAAAGGGTATCAAACAGCATCAAATGATAAAGGTCAAGAAAGATAAGGACTATAAAAATGTCATTAGCTCTAGTAATTAAAAAGTAACATGGTCAAGAGAAAATCTCTGTTTGTAGATGGAAGAAAAAAAGAGAAAGAATAGGAGAAAGATGAGAGAGAGGGAGAGACTAACTGAATGTGAGAAGGATGTAAGGAATGATCAATGAAGACAGACAGAAATGTGGTTGGGAATGGGATGGGATCTGTTATGCAGATGTAGCCAGATGTCTTTCTACTTGTCTCTACTGAGTTTATGATTTGAAGAGTTGGACGGCACCCTCCCAGGTCTTGTCAGTGCTTATTTGGCACAAGGACTTGGCTGCCTTAAGGAGAGGTTTCCTCACAAAGACAAGTTAATTCAGATACTATACAAAAACACCCAGAGCATGCGCATGCATGCACATGCACACACACACACACACACACACATCCCTACCTCACAGGAACTAGGAAAATACTCTATGGTAGTATGACTCTTGGTTTGAATCAAGGTCAATGCCAGGATTACCCTATATCCTACAGTTCTTGGGCTTCAATACTATTTATACAATGCAGTAGAGTATTTGAGTTGAAAGCACAATTATGGACCTCACTAATATTTAGCTTGTGACTCAATCTGAATCCTCAGTGTTTTTTTCTGCCACCCTAACAAAAATGAGAGTCAAAAGACTTTGGAGGTTGTTTAAATATATTTGCTGAAAATTTTTGATCTGCAAATTCATTCATTCTTCCCTTCTTCTTATGATTCCCATGACATAAGTAGCTTCAGGAAACCTTTGTGATTGCATTATTTTCCCTAAAGTTGAAATACAAATTGACATAAGCTAAGTTTAAAATGAAAAAGTGACAGATGAAAACTAAGGGAAAACAGTTTGTTTTAATGCTAGCATATGACCAAATGTAGGTCTCTGGGTTGTCCTTGGCTCTTATACATAATATAAAAGGATATAATGCTTTCTTCTAACAATTGTAAAAGAAAAAAGTACATTATTTTCAACAGATAAACTTTTCTAGCTAAGAAGTTTTTCACTATCAAGAAATATAATACTTGATTATGCATATTTAATGGGGTTTAAGCTCTGGGAACCACTCAAATCTTTCCACTTGATGAGGCATTTGTCTGAGACCATAAGCTTTTCATTATTCTAGGCCCAAATCTCTGTTACTCTTAATTTAGCCTAGCCCTCCATTGTCCAGCTAACTCCCACCCAGGATCCTATCAAAATATCTATACCCTTTCTGTTACCCTTAAAGTAGCCTAGCCCTTCCATTGTCTGTCATCTCCAGATAGCCTTCCGCTATTTCCCACTCTTAAATCCATTCCTGGAGTCTGATCTCAGTAGTCAAGATCTTCCTTAGCCTCCCCCTCAAGACCTTCCCCACACCCTTCCTCTATACTCCTCCTAGATCCCTATACAATCTTTCTGTGTATAAAATCCATTTTGCTTCCATGAAGGTGCTAAGATTCAATCTAGCACAGATTCAGTCTGTGTCAGATTGGTATGGACTGCTTTTCAACACAAGCATCACAAATACTTAGGCTCCTTAAGAGTCTACCCATTACGGCAAATCTTTAATAATTTTGTTTTACTTTGGCTGAGAGAGGACTTGAGTCAAATTTATTTGGCAAGACCTGGAATGTTGGCATTTTGGGGTCTCAAGCACCCCTAAACCGCAAACCTCAACATATTTGTTGACATGCTCTATAACTGATCGCTTTAACTCAAGTAATAATCAAAGCATCTGGATTCACTTCAGGAATTGTTAATGCTTTTAGACTTAACAGATATTGATCAGCTAGTTCTCCCTCTGTTTTTTTTTTTTTCAATTTGACACTGATTACACATCTGTCCTTTTCCCAAAAGAATAATCATCTTGCTTTTGTCAAATCCCAGAGAGGTCTATCTGTTAACTGATTTTTAGTAACAGTCTAACAGCTTGAGAAAGAAAATAAAAAATGTTTTTCAAAATGACACACATTAAAAATGTTCCAAAGTGGGACTTGTTTTTCAGAGAGAAATAGATTATTTTTGGTCACCCAATAACCCATTCTCTGTTTTATTACACTTTCAAAAGGTAAAAGTCATTAGCAGGGACACGTATAACTAATACCAGCATTCTCTGAAAGCAAATGTCCTTTGTGGATTGTAGATGAGTCTAATCTAGTATTTTCTGGGATCTAGGTTTATTTAGAGACCGATGGCAAATCAACAAACTGTAAATTTTTAAAATATTTCTAATTGTGAAAAAAAGGAATGTGTCCTCTTATTTCCTACTTTAATCCACTATCATCAACCTCAATGATGACAAAATTCTGAAGAAAGCATGAATGAAATCCCGGCAGATGCTAGCTCCTTTCCTTTAGGATGACTATCTCTCTACTCTGTAGATATCATGTTTGTACCTGGAAATTTAAATGTTCTCTCTTCCATTAGAATTGAAGTTACCTAGAACTAGGAATTATCTCTGCATTTTTTTCTTTTTATCAAATAAGATACCATATGTAAAGTATTTTGGACATTTTAAAGGTCTATGTAAATGCTAGCTACTCTTATTAATATATCCTCCTAAGCTTTAGTTGACTAGCTTAAAGTCCCATCTCTGACCTATATTGACTGAGTGACCCTGAGCAAGTCTTTAAATCTTCAGTGCTCTGTGCAATTCTTACACATCATATTGTTTTATTTCATGTGTATCCAACTCTCCTTTAATTTCTCTGCCTCTCTTGTTCTTTAATCATGATCGATTATTCATGACTCCATGGACCACAGCACACCAGACACTTCCATTCCCCACTATCTCCTGAGGTCTGTCCAAGCTCATGTTTGTTGCTTCATGTTACCTTTCCTATATGTGTCCAAAAGACTTTTATGGAACATTCAGATAGGCAGGGAGATCAGGATTAGGCTGACTTTTGTTCTATGAAAAAGATTCAGAGCCAGGAAACCATGGAAACAGAAGGAATGCTAATGTTTAGATATACTGATCAAAAACAAAAACTTTCACTGGTCAGTCTTTGTCCAGATTCACAACTACTGATGCTACATTAATGGACTTTGATTATCTAGATAGCAGAAGAAAAATTTTCAGAAAATAATTTTGCTGAAAATCTATCAACGTGTTTAAGAAATTTAGACTACATATCCAGTATTGTGCATGAAAATGCAAGCAATACCAAAGAAATATGAGAAATGGTTCCTGTCTTTAAGAAGTCTAACACATATGATAGCATTACCAAATAATTAAGTGCTAACATTTGTGACACTGAATAAAAACACAATATATCAGAGAAGTGCAAGTATGATAAAGGTCTTCATAAAAGGTCTGGGATTTGAAATGGGGCTTCAAAGATAGATTTAGTGTTTAGGTAAGTGTTTTGGGTGAATGAACAGCATTGCAGGTGTAGGATATTACATGATCAAAGGTATGGTGGAATGGATGAGCACTGTGCATAAAGAAGATATTAAAACAAGTTGCCTAACTTGGGGGTGGGGATAGGGATGGGAGAGGCGTACTAAGGAATAGTTGGGAATGAACTTATATAAATAGAGGGTAGGGACAGTTCATGGATGGCACTGAAAATTATTCTTGCTATGGACTAGTTGCAGTAGATAATATGGGACTATTATAGGAATGACTTGATGAAAATAACTTGAAGTGCACTAATCTAGTAGCAGTTTGTGTGTTTATTTGGGAGGAGAGATTAGAAATAGGATGACCAACTAGTAGGTTATTATAGTAATTCATCATGAGCTGATGAAGACTATGTATGTAGTTACAGTGAAAGAAAAGGGAAAATCCAAGAAATGTGAAGGAAGACTAAGAGACTTGATTAGAGGCTGGTTAAAGTGGACAAAGGAGAGTTTTCTGGACTGGGACTGGAAGAATGACTTGGGTACATAACTGGTCATTATGAACCCTTTTAAGGCCCAGAGTGAGAGAGACCCACAAGAATCTTTCAAGGCCATCTAAAAACAATTTCAATTGAGGAAGAATGAGCCTCAACTTTGCCTCCCTCCTTACAATCGAAACTTCCCCTGATATTGAGAAACAACTTGATTCACTCACCCTGTGTTATCTCTGTCCTGGCCAGAAGACTAGTTCTCAATGCCTTCCCTCAAAGAGGGAAAAATTTTCATCACAATCTGTAAGGTCTTACTATTATGGTTCTCTGCTCACCTTAGCTTCAAGGCAAACATTATGACCTTTTTTGAGGGAAGTATCAATACATCTCATCTAAACCATCACCACCCAGGCTCCTCTGGAATACAAAAATACAATGATTGCTATCCATGCTGATGCTCTTGAGCCATGGATAAAAAGGTTAAGTCCTGTTCATTGTACTCATTTTAATGAGACAGAAAAGCATTTTGTAACTACTTCATCAAATTTGTTAACATAGAGAGAGTATGGATGTGAATAATCTTCAGTTACATGGAAAATTTACTTAAGTATGATAGTTTCTTCCTTAACCATGCTGGATAAGTGAGGTGGAACTTTTATTCTCTGAAAAAAGTAAAGCACAAATCAAATCTTACCAGTTCTGTCAGCAACAACGGAATTAAAAAAGTATGTTGATATATATCATAACACACTACATTCCACTGGTCTGGACTCAATGGCTATATTTTACATAACTATAACTTTGAATAGTGTGAATTTGAATATATGTGATCACTTCAGGACACACAGTAATAAGAACCTGGACCTGGTTGTGTTTAAGGGAAGATGAAAACACAAGTTTCTTGTACATCTATATCCTGATGAATCTCTCAAACTCACCCAAATTCTTGCTCCATCTTGGTTTTTTTCTTTATAGGATCCTTTTGGTTATAGTTTTCCTTGCTATGTCCTAAATTCCATTATTCAAAATATCTAAACCTAGCACTATGTTAGTAGCTTTAACTTTGCTTTAATATGGCATTAACTGCTAAGCCATGTAATCATCTGTTACATATATATGAAGAAGCATTGTATATAAACATAGAGAGCATTTTATGTTTTAAAAATCAAGAACACACTCCGGCTGAAAAGCATGTGGATCTCAAAGTTGATTGCTGAGCACCATCTGCTTACTCTACAGCACCAGACCCTCCAGCCTTATCCCCAGAGAAGTACTGACATCATTCATGGATGTTGACACATGGAGAACTTTTGGCATTACTAGCCTTCTGCTAAATTCTAAAAAGTTAATTTTATCACTAGCTAAAATACCAAGGAGTATGTTTTCTAAATACTGTCATTACAATAGAGGAAAATAAAAAGGAAACATTGAATTTGCTCAGGGGCTACATTTCACATTTTGTAATTATTATGCCCTTTGCACAAATGAGATTCAAAGCAACTTACATTCAGTCAACAAACATTTATTAAGCACCTAACTATAAGTGAGACACTGTACTAAGTACTGAGGAAACAATGAAAGTGCTGGGATGGTCCTTACTTTCCAGGAGCTCCAATTGACTTGAGAAACAACATGTGAACAACTATGAATAAACAAGGTACATGCACTCACAATCATCATGGAAGAGTTACATATCTATCTGTGGTCAACAGACCACAGATGTTTTAATACAAAGGCATATAGGACTTGAATTGTGTCAAATTGATTTAGACTAGTAAATTGTTTTCAATTGTGCTTTATATAGATGTTGAAGAGGACTAGAACCACTGATAGAAGGGCATAATGAGACATTTTCAGGTCTAGTCATCCAACTTTGGTGTCCACCTAATTTGCCTAATTCTCATATTCACCCAACTCTCATACCAAGCCATACCCAGGTAAACTGCCTAGGTAGATGAGCTAATACCTGTTGGTGGTAATCTCTCTGAAAGAGATCCCAAGATGAAAACTCCTGGTAACAGTATAGCCAAATTCCAGAGTTCACAGATCAAGAAGAAAATTCTGCAAGCAGCCAAAAAGAAACTATTCAAATATTGTGGAGCTACAGTCAGGATTATATAAGATTTGGCCACATTAAAGAACTTCCTCCTTAAGTTAACTGTCATATAATATATCTAAAGTCAAAAGAGTTAGGATTACCACCAAGAATCACCTACACAGCAAAATTGAATATAATCTTCCTGGGCAAAAAAAAAAAAAAAATGAACATTTAGCAACATAGAGGACTTTCAAGAATTCCTAATTAAAAGACCAGCATTGAATGAAAACATTTGATCTCTAGATACAAGATTGAAGGGAAATATTAAAAAGTAAAAAAAAAAAAAAAAAAAAAGAAAGAAATTAAAAAGAGAGAATGTAAGAAATTTAATAAGGTTAAGCTGTTTATATTTCTATATAGCAAGATAATATTTGTAACTCTTAAGAACTGTCTTTAAGAGCAATTAGAAGGAGTATAGATAGATAGAAGGTATGCATGTGAGGTAACTTTGATGGTATGACCCCCCCCAAAAAAAAAATGAAGGAGTGAGAAAAAAAAATTTACTGAAAGAAAAAGGGAAATGGAATGAGGTAAATTATAGCACATAAAAGAGCTATTATAATGGAGGGGAAAATACTTAAACCTTACTCTCATCAAAATTGACTCAAAAAGGGAATAACATACATACTCAATTTGATTACCCTGTGTGTATCTCTCTGCTTCAGATGTGTTTCTTATAAACAATATATTGTAGGATTTTGGTTTCTAATCCATTCTGCTATCAGCTTCCATTTTATGGGTGAGTTCATCTCATTTACTTTTATAGTTATGATAACTAACTATGTATTTCCCTCCATGCTATTTTCCCTTGTTTATCCCCCTTCTCTCTTACTCCTCTCCCAGTGGTTTACTTCTGATCACCCTCTTTCACAATCTACCCTCTCTTTTATCAGTCCTTTCTCCCCCTTCTACTATTCCCTTCCCTTTTTACTTCCTTATAGGGTAAGCTCCTTTTCAGATCATAATACAATAAAAATTACATTCAACGATAGACAATGGAAAGAATTAAATTAATTGGAAATTAAATAATGTAATCCTAAAAATAAGTGGGTGAAAGAATGAATCATAGAAATAATCAATAATTTAATTAAAGAAAATTACAACAATGAGACAACATGCTAAACATCATTAGATGTAGTCAAAGTGGTGCTTAGGGGAAATCTTATATCTCTAATTGCTTATATCAATAAAATGGAGAAAAAAGGAGATCAATGAATTGTACATGCAACTCAACGACTAGTAAAAGAACAAATTAAAAATCCCTCATTCAGGGTAGCAAGGTGGCACAGTGAATAGAGCACTGGCCCTGAAGTCAGGAGGACCTGAGTTAAAATTCAGCCTCAGACACTTAACACTTACTAGCCATGTAACCTTGGGCAAGTCACTTACCCCCAATTGCCCTGCCATCCTCCCTCCAAAAAGCATAAAAAAATAAAAGCAAAAAAAACCCAAACCTCTCATTAAGCAGCAAATTGGAAATTCTGAAAATCAAAGGAGAGATTAATAAAATTGAAAGTAAGAAAACCATTTAATTAATAAATAAAACTAGAAGCTGGTTTTATGAAAAAAAACAATAAAAAGATAAAACATTGGTTAATTTGATTTTTAAAAGGAAAGAAAACCAAATTACTAGTATCTAAAATGAAAGGGGTGAATTCTTTACCAATGAAAAGGAAATTAAGGCAATTTTAGGAGCTATTTTACCCAATTATATGCCAATAAATTTGACAGTCTAAATGAAATGGATGAATATCTATAAAAATATACATTACCTAGAATAACAGAAGAAATAAAATACTTAACTAACTCAATCTTATAAAAAGAAACTGAACAAGCCATCAATAAATTTCCTAAGAAAAAATCCTCATTACTCAGATAGATTCACAAGTAAATTCTACCAAGACATTTAAAGAACAATTAATCCCAATAGTATCTAAACTTTTGGGGAAAATAGGAGAAGAAGGAATCCTGTTAAATTCTTTTTATGACAAAAATATGATGCTGACACCTAAACGAAGAAGAGCCAAAACAGAGAAATGAAATTATGGGCCAATTTCCCTATGATATATAAAATTTAAATAAAATATTAGCAAAGAGATTACAGCAATCTATCACAAGGATAACACACTATGAGCAGCAGGAATGCAGGACTGGTTCAATATTAATAAAACTGATAGAAATCATATGATTATCTCAAGAGATGCAGAAGAAAACTTTTGACAAAATACAGTACCCATTCCTATTAAAAAAAAATAACAAACAAACACTAGAAATGTATAGGAATAAATGGAACTTACCTTAAAATGATAAATGATATTTATCTAAAACTATCATCAAGCTTTATCTGTAATGGGGATAAGCTAGATGCCTTCCCAATAAAGTCAAGGATGAAGCAAGGATGCCCATTATCATTTGTATTATTTAATATTGTGCTAGAAATGCTAGCTATAGCAGAATGAGAAGAAAAAGAAATTAAAGAAATTAGAATAGGTAATGAGGAACTATCACTTTGCCAATGATATGCTGTTATACTTAGAAAATCCTAGGGAATCAACTAAAAAACTACTTGAAATTATTAACTTTAGCAAAGTTGCAGGATACAAAATAAACCCACAGAAATCATCAGCATTTCTATATATTACCAACAAAGTCCAACTGCAAGAGACAGAAAGAGAAATTCCATTTAAAGTAACTGTAGACAGTATAAAGTACTTGTGGGTCTACCTGTCAAGACAAAACCAGAACTAAAATAAACACAAATAGAAAACACTTTTAACCCAAATAAAGTCAGATCTAAACAACTGGAAAATATTAATTGTTGATGGGTCGGCCAAGCCATTAGAATAACAATAATAATTCTACCTAAATTAGCCTATTTATTCAGTGTGATATCAAACAAACTATCAAAAAGTATTTTATAGATCTAGAAACATAACCACAAAATTCATCTGGAAGAACAAAAGCTCAAGGATATCAAGGGAATCAGTTTTTAAAAAGTGCAAAAGAAGGTGGTCTAGCCAAAACATATTTCAAACCATATTATAAAGCAGTAATTATCAAAACAATCTGATAACTGACTAAGAAACAGAGTGGTCAATCAGTGGAATAAATTAAGTACAAATTACATTATAGTAAATGAGCATAGTAGTCTGGTATATGATAAACTCAAAGATCCAAACCTTTGGAACAAAAACTCATTATTTGACAAAAACTGCTGGGAAAATTGGAAAATAGTATGGGAGAAACTAGGTATAGACTAACATCTTACATTATATACTAAGATAATGTCAAAATGGGTATATAATTTACACATAGTGTCATGCCAGAAGCAAATTACGAGAATGCAGAATAGTTCATCTGTCAGATTTCTGGATAAGAGAAAAATTTAGGACCAAAGAAGATATAGAGAGAATTACAAAATCCGAAGTGGATAATTTTGATTATATAAAGTTTAAAAGCTTTTGCACACACACAAAAAAATATAACCAAAATTATGAACAAAGCAGAAAATGGGAGGAGGATTTTACAGCAGGGCTCTCTGATAAAGGCCTCTTTCTCAAATATATAGAGAACATATCCAAATTTATAAGAATGCAAGTCATTTCATAACTGATAAATTGTCAAAGGTTATGAACAGGCAGTTTTCAGATAAAAAAATCAAAACTAACTATAGTCATATGAAAAAAATTCTCTAAATCACTACTGATTAGAGAAATGCAAATTGAAAGAAATCTGAGTTACCACCTTACAACTATAATATTGACTAAAATGGCAAAAAAGGAAAATTATAAATGTTGTTAGGGATGTGGGAAAACCGGGACACTAATTTACTGTTGGTATAGTCTGGAACAGATCCAATCCTTCTGGAGAGCAATTTGGAACTATGCCCAAAGGGCATAACCTTTTATGCATAACCTTTGATTCAGCAATACCACTGCTAGGTCTATATCCCAAAGACATCCCCCCCCAAAAAGGAAAAGAACCCACATGTACAAAAATATTTATAGAAGCTCTTTTTGTGTTGGCCAAGAATTGGAAATTGAGGGAATGCCCATCAATTGGGGAATGGCTGAACAAATTGTGGTAGAAGAATGTAATGGAATATTTTAGTTCCATAAGAAATAATGAGTAGGATGACTTCAGTAACACCTGGAAAGACTTATATAAACTGATGCTGAGTGAACTGAGCAGAAGCAGGAGAACACTGCACACAGCAACAGCAACTTTGTACAATGACCAACTTTGATAGACTTAGTTCTTCTCAGCAATGCAATGATCTAACCCAATTCCAAAAGACTCACTATGTAAAATGCTATCCTCATCCAGAGAAAGAACTATGGGATCTGAATGCAGATCAAAACATATTATTTTCTCTTTTTTTTCTTTCTCATGGTTTTTCCCTTTTGCTTTGATTCTTCTTTCACAACATGGCTAATATGGAAATATATTTTATATGTAAAAACTAAAAATAAGTAATAAGTTTAATCAAAATAAAAGACTTACATGAACTAATGCATAGTGAAGTGAATAGGACTAGGAGAATATTTTTCATAGTAATAAGAATTTTGTTTGATGAAGAACTGTGAATGATTTAGTTATTCTCAGCAATACAATGATCAAAGAAAATCCTAATGATGAAGCATATGATCTGCCTCCATAGAAAGAACTGATATTGTTTGAATACATGCTGAAAGATGATATTTTTCACTTTTTTCTTTGATTTTTTTCCTTCATTTTAGTCTTCTTGTACAAAATGACTATTATGGAAAACTATACATAATTGTACATATATAAGCTATATCTGATTGCTTATCATCTCAGGGAAATGGGAGAGGAGGGAGAGAGAGAAGGATAGAATTTAGAACTCAAAACTTTAAATAAAAATGTTTAAGAAAATTGAGTATAGTGTTCCAGGGGGAAATATGGTCATTCAGTGAGGTGGAGGACCTTCAAACATTCTTGCTGAAAAAACCAGAACTGAAAAGGAAGTTTGACACTCCAACACAAGAAGCATGAGAAGATAAATACGGAAAAGAAATCATAAGGTACTTATCAAAGATGAACTATTTACATGACAACATGGAAAAGTGATAATTGTAACTGATGAAACTTTTCTCAGTATGAGGATAGGGCAAGGGAATACAAATGTATATATACATATACATACACATAAATTTATAT
>CM053585.1:137782394-137825785 GCA_028646515.1 Pseudochirops corinnae
TATGTAGTGTTTTTCATATGTAAAAGGAAATAGATGCTTTATTTTGTCACAGAGAGCAGAAGCAACAACAATACGTATAAATTGTAGAGGCAAATTCAGACACTAGGAGTGAGGGGGGAAACTTCCTTACAATCCAGTTTGTCCAAAAAGGATTGGTGGCTTTCCATTATTGATACACTTTAAGCAGAAGCTGGATAAGCACCTTTTGGTTATATTCCAAGGTCTGCTTGAGCCAGATCAAATCATCTCATGAGAAGTGATTGTTAAATTTTCAATTTCAGCATTTAGGCCCTGGAAATCTACAAATGGCTATAAGTCAGGGATTGATTCATTGGTTTTTTGATTGTCTAGACTTAAGAAGATGGTTGGAAAATGTTAATAATGAAGGTTAAACTTAAAAGTGTGTTGTGTATTTTCAGAGAGCAAGTTGTTAAACAATTACTAGCACATTGCTGGTGGTGACAATTTCTTTAATGCATGTGTCAGACTGCTCAGGTCCCTTCCTACTCTAAAGTTCTGTAATTCAGACATAGCATCACTTTCTGACGGTCAAGGATATTAGCTACTATGTGCACACAGGAGAGCACTTTTAATCACCAATCTGTAGTCCTTCAAATATATCCCTCAGCAAGAGCAAAAATATACTGTAATTATTCTTTGACGAAAACTGTAGGTGAACACTTAGGGGAGGGCACTGATCCATACTTCCAGCCCATTCTTTCTGGCAGTAGGAAACCTCTTGAAAAAAATTATATCTATCATCATTCTAAGTCATTTTTAGTTGCAATACCAAATTGAAACAATTAGAAAATATTAATATTTATAGTTCACAGTAGGTCATGTTGATGTTGATCTGGTAATTTTTTCATTAAAATATAATTGATATTCTACCTAGGACTTAGCAAAGAAATTGACATTATAATTGATATTACTACCCACTGTGGCATCTCATGTCTGAAAAACAGTATGGTCTCTAAGAGTGCATTGTTGATTACTGATATTCACACTTAAATGTTACTATATTGGTAATCCAACAAAGTTATATTCCTATGAAAAACATTTCCTGATCCCCCTCATTAATTGTGCTCTCTGTACCTTCAAATTATCTTCTAGTTATATACATGTCTAAAAGTTGGCACCACATATACAAATACATCCAGGAGAATGTAAATTTGGTGAGGGCAGATATATTGTGTTTGTCATGATAATCCTAGAACCTGGTACAGTCCCTTAAACAGAGTATATGATTAATAAATGCCAGATGAATTTCATTCACCAATTTCTCTAATAATAAATGAGACGATGGCAAAATTAACCTAATCCAAAAAAAGTTCCAATTGGAAGACAAGATATGTGCAAATGCATGATAAATAACTTAGCTGCATATAGAGAAAAACTGCTCCATGGGCAGTCTTCATTTCAGCCCTGGTCAGTCATCTCATAAATGTGTCCACAGGAGGGCAAATCAATCAAGTAAGTCATGATGGAGGAATGTATCTTGAAGAATTTAAGGACCTCTGGGGGAAATGATACCTGCCTTAAAAGTGCTGCCCTGTAGAAGAAGAATTAAATTTATTCTGTTTGATTCAAGAGGAAAGATATATGGTGGTTGTGGAGAGACAGAAAGGAAAGAAAAAAAAACAACTTCCTAATATTATCCAAAAATGGAAAGGAATGACTGGGGATTTTCAAAATGGAGATATAAAGTGGCATCCTACCGTCCATCAAGTAAAGTTCGAATTTCATTAGTGGGTGTTTGCAGCCCTCCATAATCAGGTACTGAACACACTAGCTCATCCTTATCTCATATTCAAACCCTACATACACTCTACATTCTAAGCAAACTGAACTTCTCATTTATGAACACAACTCTATACTTTCTCATCTTTATGTCCTTCCTCATAGTGTTTCTTCCCTTTTTCACCTGTTGAAGGCTCACTCAACCTTTATAGCCCAAACAAGGTACCACTTTCTCCACAAAGTCCTCTTTGACTCCACAACTTTAATCCATTCTACGGGTAATAATAATTTTTGGACTCCATATAACACTTTTTTTGACACTATTCTAATGCACCTATGAAACGCTACAATTTAACACTTTTTAAAAATAAATTTTATCATTTTTTTTGTTTTGACATTGCCTGAGCTTCTCCCAATATCACTCCCTCTACTTCCCTTATGATGAATATTTTTATAAAGAAAAAAGATATTAATAGTTTATGTGTAGTGTTTTAATATTTGTATGGCACTTTGCCAGTATTATCTCATCTTATTCTCCTGACAACCGTGGGTAGTTGGTTCTATTATTTCCCCTATTTTACAAATGAGGAAGCTGAAGCAGCAAATGAATAAGTGACTTACCCAGGATCATACAAGTAGCCAATGTGGTTGGATTTGAATTCAACTTCCTGACTCCAGGTCTAGTACTCTATTCACTGTGCCACTTAGCTATAGGAAGAAAAAAAATCAGCAGCACCTCAAAACAAAACCTAAAAACATATACGATGTTGCTCACCCCTGGATCTCTCACCCTTGTCTTGTGCTTGTTCTTTGTAATTCTGAAACACTCATTTTTTGAATGTTATTTGATGTTATTCAGCCTGTATAGGTTTTCTTCTTGTTTTTTCTATTTACATTGATGTAGTCCTTGGGTACACTGTTTTCATGGTTGTTTACTTCACTTTAAATCAGTTTGTATGCATTTTTCCATATTCTTCTGCATTCATCATACTTGTTGTATCTTACAATAAGTAATATTTCATTAGATTCAGGTACCACAATTTGTTTAGTCATTCCCCAATTAATGGACATCTACCTTGTTTGTGGTTCTTTGCTACCAAAAAAAAGTTTGCATGTCATTGATATTTATCTTTATACTTAATTCCATTAGCAGTCTGTGAGCTCCACAAAAGCAAGGATTGTTCCTCTTATAATATTGTTTTCTCCTAAGAAAATAAATTAAGTCTCTGTAAACAATAGGTATTTAATAAATGCTTATTTAATAAATGAATTTGAATTGGTTTCAAAAAACAATCTTCAAGTGATATTGATTAACTTGGTCACTTTCTGTGTTCAGAGTTATACACAAACTTATTTGAGTTTTAGGAAAGTAATTAATTATTTTTGTTACTGTTATGTTTAAGAAGGCTCAATGATTCTTTTTACAGTGTGCTGTGAGATTTAAATAATTCACTGTTGCTCTCTGTCTGGGTTTCACTTCTTTCATTCCTAAATAGAAAAATATATTCTATCATCATTAATTTTCTTTTAAATTACCTTAAGCAGTGTTACAAAATAAAAAAAGATAATGTGTGAAATTCTGATATCCTTATATGTCAAGGTGGTAAGACCTTGTTATAATAATAGAATCTTTGTGTTGGAAGGAAATTTATATGTTGTTTGGATTCATGTTCAACTATTCTAACTAATGCAGGAATTCCTTTCATAAGATAACCAAAAAGTGGTCATCTGATCCAGGGGTGGGGAACCTACAGCCTGTATGTTGCCTTCTAGGTCCTGGCATGCTGTCTTTCGACTGAATTCAAGTTTTACAGAACAAAACCTTTTATTAAAGGGATTTGTTCTGTAAAGTTTGAATTCAGTCAAAGGGCTACACCTGAGGACCTAAGAGGACCACGTATGACCTCAAGGCTGCAGGTTCCCCATCCTTACCAATCATTTCTTGAAAACTTTCAGTGATGGGGAGCTTGTTACTTTATAGGACAGTCTTTTTTATTTCACTTCCTGCTTTTCTGTGATTCAGTCCACATATTCCAAGGCAAGTCAATCTCCCCTACTACTCCCTCAGAGCCTTCAGTTCTTTCTAGGTTAGGCCTTTGCTTTCCAAAACTGTCTTCTATTTTCCTCTAGATCCACCTTTATATAGTTAACAAATTACCTTCATTACTTATCACTTCCTGCTACCCTTTAAGACTACTGATAGCTCTTTTGCCCAAGCTCCCTGACCCATCAGGCTAGGAGGAATATATTCCTTACTCCCAACTGCAACTTCAAGATGCTCTCTCTACTGCCACCATTCAGGATTCCTTACTCCTTTGATATTCACTCTATTTGCAAAGGCCACCTGGTGCGCAAGTAAGGTGGGATTTTTATTGTTATTATTGTTGTTTTTCTTCTTGTTGCTGGAGTTCAGTTTCCTAGGCTCAGGTTAAATTGTAAATATCTTAAGGATTGATCACCTTTGAACCCTGATAATTCACAGCTGTGCAGAGGCATGTAGGTTTCCTACCTATTGGCTCTGAGCCAATCAGATGCAGAGTCTTTGTTATGTATCCTAGGAGGTTAGTATTTTACTTTGCAACTTTGTCCATGAGAAGGATCTTTTGATTTCCTGGTCAAGATTCTGAGCAGCCATATGTTCAGAGCCACCCAGACTACTTAGATGTTGTCTGTGATCCCTGGATGAAGGGATGTATACAAAGTGCATAGCAATGTTGTGTTACTCAGTTTGAGCCCTGTTGGTCTTTGTGCTAATTTTTCTGCTTGTATTTTCTCCAAGTTAAGGGTGCTGACCTTTCCCCTGAACTAATGAATGTGATTAAAAGTAGGATTGTTAACCCCTTTTTGAACAGTCTTTCCTTCAAAAGCCTATGAAAGAACCTGTACTAGCAGGTCATCCTGGGTGTGCTAGGGTGCTTGCTAAATACAACATCCTTGCTTACAAGTGATTTTCCTTCTTTCTTCAGAAGTCCATTGTCTAGTTCACTACATTCCTCTCCACCCCAATCCCTGACTTCATCCCCTCAAATATTCATGTTTATAATCTTTTTAAACACTCTGGTTTTTCAGGTCATCAAATTCTTAAACTCTGATAACATACATCATGTCTATGTTAATTTAATCATCCACAAATTTAACTACATCTTAGAACCCACCATTACCTGCAATAATGTGAACTTCATGAGCATGAACTCTAAAATTCTCCCAATTGATCACAATCTGTTGTCCTTTAATTTCTCTCTGCTTCATACCTCCAAAATCTATTCTTTGGTTCTCACTGAAACTTTGCAACTGATCTCACTGAAACTGAAACTTCACCTCTCCAACTCTTAGTACTCCCAATTTATTATCTCTGTCCTAGACTTATTTTGTTTTTGTTTTTCATTATATTTCCCTTCTAGCCCCCTCCAGTTCAATAATAACTTTGCTAAATCTGTAGATCCCTTGCTTCTTTATCCTATTTCTTTTCAAATCCATGCTAATCATTGATCCTAGGTCATCCTTAGCATCTGTCTTCAGTTATTCTCTTAGGAACTAAAGACCACTGGAGGTATGCAGGTAACCATAGTGACTAGCTTCATGACAAGCTGATGTTACCAAATTCAGTAGTATTACTTACTAAGAAAATGTGCTCATGTGAAGAAATACAGGAACAATGAGGTGAAGCATGGTAAAGAAATTTAAATAACAATAGAGAAATCATGGAGTGTTGTAAACATATTCCTTTTAGTAGCCCCAAAGCATCACAGTACAGAACTTTGACCTATATTTTCCTTCTCTATTCTGGATCTTCTCTAAGATGAAAATTTCAATGACAGATCGGTCAGATAGGTGGTTGGGGTAACTATATATTTCAACTATTGCTCTGTTTGCAGCAGGAGCACTTGATAGCTAAAAAATACGTACCCACCCAAAATCCACATTAAAAAAAACTTCATTTGATATAGTTTAGCCTGCACAGTCTAAATACAGAATGGGAAGAGTTAACAAAGTTAAAATGAATACTTTCTTCTTTAGGCAGAATTCTAATGTTCCCCAAAGGAACCATTCTTCTCATCTTATCACTGGAGCATGCTTTTCTAAATTCCATTTCTGTGGGCCTGCCAAATTTAAGATAACTTAAAATCTCACCTGACTAAAGCACCAAATGCAGGATATTTGTGCTTTTAAAAAGAACTTTAGATCAACTGTAATAAAGTCATGTAGGCAGATTTAAATATATTCTGTGCCAAACCCGAGGGAATGTAAAATGTCTTTTTGTAGATTCTGGACCAGAAGACTTCAAATAGGAATTCTGAGAAATTAGAGTCTTGAAGTATTTAATAAATGGTAGATGATTTTGTTGTTTTAGCATCATTATTATAGGTCAATATTTATAAAGAGTTTTGCTACAAAAAGTTATTGCAATATGGTCTTTGAACACTCTTAGTGGGTGATTCTGATAATTTTCTGGTTTTAGAAGCCACAGAACTTACTAAGTGTTCGTTATATACAGCATATTGTACTTGTATTACCTAAGTGTCCTAGGTCTGTGTATACCAAGACAAAAAGGAAAAGCTGAAACATTTACTGACTCACATGGATCTCTGATCTCACCAATTAAGGAATTCCCACTAATGATTCTGATCTCAACCATCCATACCCAATTATTCAGTGCAACTCTTATCCTTGTTGTAATGGTAATGAAATTTGAAGACCCCTTTGTATTGCTAAGCTGACAGGTACTTAGCACCTAGTTTCAAATTAAGCCTTTGTTAAAGAAACAGAAGGTATGGACCCCTGTTGCTGATGTAACAGGAAGGGGCTGAACAGGAAGAAGCAATACTGTATATAAGGAAAAACCCCAGGTGGGAAAGTGAGAATTTCCTGGGAACTTGTGGTGGTGGAGCTTCTTCTGAGGGCCAGCCTGAGCTGCTAAGGCTGTTGAGGATGTCCAAGGGCCAGCAGGAGCTGCAGAAGACTGAGGAAGCATGACTGTGGTGGCTGTACTTTGTCTGTTTGTGGTTTTGTTAAGCCTTGGCTTCCCAGGAATAGATACTGTGAAGGATTTAAGGTGGACTGGACACTATGAGCTTCAGTGTGGAACAGGAACTGCACAGAGAGCTGGACAAGCAACTGGGAGTTGTTTGCTTTTGAACGCTGGTAAAAGTTTGGTGAATTCAGATAGGAGCTAGGACCATGGAAGGGGAACCAGGGAAGCTGAGAACCAGCCTCGAGTCAAGCTGAAAGAAGACTTTACTTGGATACTATGTACTGACTGAGAAGATTATGCTTTACTGTGACCTAGGGGTGGAGAACTTTGACTTTTGTAGTTTGTGACTGCATTAAGGATTTTGTGATTGACTCAATGAAAGTACTTTGTTTATGGTTGGAAACTAATATCTAATTGAGACTACCTCAGGGGTAGAGTACTTTGACATTTATACTTTGACATATAATATTATATATTTATTTGACATATATATATAGCCTCCTTAAGGATAATTGAATGACTGAGTTAGTAAATGATTATACTTTGTTGAAAACTATTGTGACCACTTTGGTGAAAACTATGTGGCCATTTTAGTGACAAGTTGTTGTGAATGTTATATTTTGATTTTCTGTGAATATTTTGCTCTGATTTGTTATTGAATAGATTGTTCACTATACTATGAATAGAGTGTTCACTATACTACGTAATCAGAACCTTGAAAGCTGTTCACAGCAGCAGTCCTGTGGAAAGCTGCTTGTACATACCTTTACACTTGTCTTTTCAAAAAATTTGATAGAGGATGTCTACCCAATATCCTAAAGGCCTTTCTTGCTTCTTCCTGATATTGAAAGGTCCAGGTGGAATACTGACCACTTACCTACCATTACTTACTTTTATCACATGACAATCTCATCTTCTCTTTTTGTCATTCAAGTCTTTGATAATATTTCTATGCCTATTCTTCAGAGTTCCTACTTTGTTCTATGTTGTGGCCTGCTCATACCCTCATATTCCTTTCCACTGCCCACTTGTGTAATGCTTATATTTAGTCTTTCATGTTTCACCTGCATGTAGCAAAAGCAACATAAGCAGAACCCTCTCCTCTATCCCTCAAGAAAAAGTAACAATCTAACACACACACACACACACACACACACACACACACACACACACACACAAACCCAACAAGCTATTGAGGAAAATCTAAAAAAAAAAGAATCATTCACAATAGCTATTTACCTTGATTGAATTGCTCAGATGATTATTCAACATCATATATCTGCTTGTTTTTGATGTAATCAGAATTTACTTGGACACTCAAATTGGTTCATAAATCCCTTTGGCCTCTTCAGCACTCAGTGTTCTTGAGAAGATGGCACAAACAATGGGTTTTATAATCTTAAACAGTCCTCAATTTTTAGCTCCTAAAAATTTCAGGTGGTTCAAATCAATCTCATAGTTAACCATCTAGATTCTGAAGTATTATTGAATTGGTCCTAATCTGAAAGTCAGAAAACTTGACTTTTCTTTTCAGCTGTATGTGATGAATTTAAATAAATCACCAACAGTCTTTATTTCATACTTTCCTTAGAAAAATGTAATGCAATGACATTTATCAAAGACTTTTCTTATGTAGAAAGAAATGAGACAAGGGATTCACTGTCCTCCTTTGCAACTTTATAGTTAATCTGGTTTTATATCCACTTGTAGCTGGAGAGTAGGCTGGTTGTGGTCTGATGTTTTGTTCCAGACTATCTGGAGGTGGATGACACAAAAATCAGAAACAGCTACATTTTTAGCATTATCCACAATTCCATCAGGTATGTAGGAGATTCAGTGCTATATACAATATAACATAGTTCTTTCCTCTCTTCCTAATAAGGATCTGGGAACACTCAGGCTTCTTTCTTGTTCAGAATCAGGTCATTTCTCCTACATAGCATTCATATGGACCACCCATAAGAGAATATATGTATATTCTGAAAGTATTAATATGTCTATAGCACTAAGAATGTGAGGAAGGAGCAAGAAAAGGAATTCTAAGAGACTGAGAAGTATGTTCTACCACCATATCTAGGGACTCTAAATGCCACCACTAAACCCCAAACCTTCATGGGTGTTGTAGTGTTACCAATCAAACCAAACACTAAGTGAGACATAATGATGCATTTGCTTCAATGGAGATTAGGTGCCTGGATTTTTTATGATATAAGCAAACCCATTTCAGATTCTGGGCAGAGAAAATAAATAAGACCTATATTGTTCAAGATAAAAGTCAAGCAAGTAATTAGAAAGTCCCTTTGGAGCATACAGGCTCATTGGGAACTTGTAAGGAATCAAGTACTGGTCCTTAGCCTAGCCCAGGGGTGGGGAACCTGTGGTCTCAGGGCCACATGTGGCCTCTAGGTCCTCAAGTGTGGGCCTTTAATTGAATCCAAACTTCACAGAACATGAATTCAGTCAAAGGGCTGCACTTGAGGACTGAGAGGGCCACATGTACCCTCAAAGACACAGGATCCCCACTTCTGGCCCAGCCATCACTAAAGCACAGGCCTATGTATGTGTCATTCCCTGATTTGATATAAACTCCAAGATACCCCTATTAGCTTGAGGATCAAATATAAAATCCTGTTCGATGTTCAAAGCCCTTTATAACCTGGTCTTTTCCTACCTTTGCAGAACTCTTATGCTTACTCCTCTCCATGTATTTTAACCCTGATTTCTTTGATGCTCTACTTCCTGCACTATGCATTTTGATTGTCTCACTTCTTGCCTGGAATTTTTGTTTTCCCTCTGAGTTTTCCCTCTGAGTCTCCTGATTTCCCTGGCTTCCTTCTAGTTCACACCAAAATCTTACCTTCTTGCAAGAAGGCTTTCCCACACCTCCTTAATCTTGGTGCCTTCCCTCTGAGATTATCAATAATTTATCCACATATATGCTTTGTACGTGGTTTTTTACATGTCGTCTTGCCCCACTGGATTATGAACTCATTCAAGACAGGGGCTGTTTTTTCCTTTCTTTCTATCTCGAGGGCTTTAGCATAATGCTTAGCACATAGGGAGCACTTAGTAATTGTTGACTTAGCCAGCTGAATAGGTAAACAGCTGAATCCAGATCTTCCAAGAAACAGAGAGAAACTTTGTCTTGTGCCTGCAGGACTTTTAATTCCCAGAATTCTAAACCTTCACTGCTCACTGAATCCCCTGACCTTCTTGTTCTTTGAGGTATTTTGAATCCCTGGGTTCAGAGATCTGCTGCATCTAATCCTGTTTTCTTTCACCACTTCTGTCATTGCAATGGTAACTGGATGTCTAAATCTGAAACTCACTTTTTCCCCTTCCTATCACTTTCTACCATGGAGCGGTACCACAGTACTGAGTTTTCTAAGGTATCAGCAAAGAGAATATAAAAATCTAGAAATACAGTTCATTAGGTTAAGGCAATTAGACATGCAAACAAAAAACAATTACTCACTTTCAGACTAGATGGTACTCAATTTTTCATTAATTCCAGCAAGCCCTGACTTCTGCCTATTGACCAAAACTTAGATTGTTTTGTTTACTGATCTTACCCTTAACCTTTTTCATAATCAAGCCTTTAGCCTCTTTAAAATTTGTCCTACCTAGGTTTTTTAGTAGTTTTGTTAAATCTTTCAGCTGACTATAACCTATAACATGGCCTACCTTAACCTGGGTCCTCTGCTTCAGTATGTCTCAAAACTATTTTAATGTTTCCTTCCTTAAGGCAGGATAAGATACTGGGCTGCTCTGGAGTAGAGAACTACAATTTACAATTACCAGTCTAAGCAACAAGCCTTGAAAAATAATCCTTGTATGGAATTTGTGAGCAAATTTCCCACATGCTCTTGCAACGTTAGATAACATGGACTTAACTAGAAAACTTAACAGTTTCCCATCTTGCTAAATATATCTATACTTAGGATACAATTTAGGCAAATAAACTTTTGTTGAAATTACTTTCTCATTAATGCATTAATAAGTGTATAAAATGACCTGTATAAACATTACTTTTGTATAGTACCATGCACTGTCAGGCAGTGAATAAATTGTTTTTAATTTTTGCACTGAGCATTCAAACAACTCAGACTGGATGCCATGGAATTTGGGATGAGGATTCTAATAAGAATTTCATTCTGAATTATTAGATGAATTCTTCATGTACTAGGGTATCAACCTGGAGTCTGTTAATTTGTTTAACTGATACCTATTTTTCAATATAATTTCTTTTCTTTGTAATCCTGGGTCTTTTGCTTTTTTTGCATGTAAAACCATTATTATGAGAAGAGCCTATGGACAGGCTCTGGCACAGAAAAAAGAAGAAGAAAAAAAGTTAAAAACCCATTGATGTGGGACAGGAAACAATTGGATAAAACTATTTTTAAAGACGAAAAAAATTTTAAAGAGGAAAAAAATATCATTTAAAATCCAATATACTACAGAAGAAATGAACAGAGGGTAATATAAAAGGGATAGAAGGACCTCCATGAGATTAATGATCAAAGTAGGAAGTTCTAATCATTTGATGCCATAGAACCTGGAATATTTAGTGCCGTAATTACAAATGTGATCTTAGTAACAGCCTTCAGGCTAACAACTATCCACTTAATAACACTAGATTTCTAATAAGGCAGATGCTATTAGAGATACAGCACTTTAACTCTCTCTCTAGAATGTTTATATTAAGGATTCTGCCAGTTTCTGCACAAGAAGTTCCCAGTTTAGGTTTCAGTTTAAGTTCTTCTATGCAAAGGCTACGAGCCTTTTTATGAGTTATCCAACTTCATAATTACTCAAATCCTCAACTGACTTGTAAAGGCATGGAGAGAAAGAAAACAGAAAGTAACATGGGAGAATAAAAAAATGTGTTGGATTTAAGAGTCATGAGATCTAAGTTCAAATCTTGCCTCAGTCACTATATGATCTTGGGAAACTTACCACTTCTCAAACATTCATTTTCTTTTGTTGTAAAATGGACATATCTGCATTACTTAAACTTCCAGACTTGTTACCAAAAAAAATTTTTTTTTTCAGTCTTGAGACACCATACACAGTGGTTCTCAACCTTTCTAAATGCCACAATGCTTTAATACAGTTCCTCATGTTGTGGTGACCCCCCAACCATAAAATTATTTTCATCGCTACTTCATAACTGTAATTTTGCTACTATTATGCATCATAATATAAATATCTGATATGCAGGATGTATTTTCATTGCTACAAATTGAACATAACCCACAGGTTGAGAACCCCTACATGGGCTATTTTACATTTGTAGTAAGAGAGTCAATATGATCATCAATTTATTAATATAAAAAAATCCTGCCTTTTGTCATACCCTTGAGAATACTCAAATGGGTGAATAATTTCATCCATTTGGATATTGCCTCTAAAATGACATAGGTCACACCCTATCCTTGCCTGCCCATTCTGTTTGCTCATCTATAATTTCCCATAAGTTCATGAGAGAGAATCCAGTCACCGTGCTACAAGTATTCCTAGACAACAGCAGAATATCAGCAGAGAACTTGGCCTTTCTATTCACCATGCTTCTTATTTATCATGTGACTAGCCCACCTCTTTTCACCAAAGGTTTTCATCCTTTGTTAGAGAAAATCCAGGGAAAATTCCAATCTGAAGAGGGATTCCTCATGAATGGTAATGGCCTCCATTTGATCCTGTTTATGGATGATATTGTACTGGTTTCAAAAAGTCTGGAAACATGGTAGAGTGTCCTAGAAGAGGAGGTGTCTAGATGACAGTTCAGTCTAACTGTACACACAGGAAAGATCAAGTTTAATGGAGAATGTCTGTTATCCAAAATATGAAATTCAATATTTGGAGATCTTACAGAGCATTCTGCCAGTATTGATCTCTGGGGCATCATAGCAACATGATTAGGTACTTCTTCCCCAAAAGAAGCTGGAGCTCTCTCTCTTTTGTTCCATATTGAAAAGTACTTTAATCAATCCATTTATTTGCTTTATAGCAAAAATATTCATTAGTAGTCATAAATAAGAAATAAGAGCTTATAAACATTCCCATAATATCTCTCTGTCTGTCTCCCTCTGTGTCTCTGTCTCTGTCTCTCTGTCTTTCTCTGTCTCTGTCTCTCTCCCTTTTTCTCTGTCTCTCTGTCTCTCTCTGTCTCTGTCTCCATCTCTGTCTCTGTGTGTGTGTTTGTCTCTCTCTCCTTCCCCCTTGACAATCAACTCTAGTAGCTTCCTATTGCCTCTAGGATCAACATTAGCCCTGTGTTTGATTGTTAAAACCATTCACAATCTGTCTACTACCTACCTTTCCAGTCTCATCAGACATTGCTATATGTACTTATACATGTATTTGTTATCTTCTCCATTCAAATGTAAGTTGAGTACAAGCGGGATTATTTTGTTCTTTGTATTTGTATCTCTAGCACACAGAGGACCTGACACATAGCAATTGTTAACAAATACATGTTTTTGATTCCTCTCCAAATCTAGCCTTTTCCCCACTGATGTAGCGCTGAAATCTCTCTCTCTTTCTCTCTCTCTCTTTCTCTCTCTCTCTGTCTCTGTCTCTCTCTCTCTCCATATATATATATAGATAGATAGATAGATAGATAGATAGATACATCTATCTATCTATCACCTATCTATATGCATATATATACATATAAAACCTTTAAATAAACATTAGGGAAAGAAGTTTGTAGATTTCAATTTACAATATATTTCAATCTTTTACTATATTTCAAACACCAAAAAAAAATGAAAGAGCATTCTATTCCTGGACAGTCCCCTTGAAGTGTAATGTATGTGTATATTTAATATGTAACCACAGAAGTCTTGAAGATGGATATAAAGAATTTACAAATCTAAAATGAAATGCTTTTAAGGCAATGGGATATTGTCATTGTGAATGTTACCTATTTTGTACAATATTTTGCTTCAAGTAAACATTTCAATAAACTTGTACAACATTAAAAGCCAGCACTATGGATGGCAAAATATACAAATTTCTAACTGAAATTTACATTATTACTTCCAGCCTGTCAGAAAAAAGTTGGTCACAAATTCTATTCCAAACCAAACAAATAAATAACTATCAGTTTGGTAAATACTTAAATATAGGATATGAAATTCAGGAAAGTAAAACTGTTGTTTCTACTTCAAATAATGCCCATTCAATATGGTCAAAGGAAGGCTCAGAGGAAATAGATGATGAAAAAAATGCCTCCTTTAGAAATAGCATTGTTAAGCTGTAATTTGTGTCTGGGGCAAAGTAATTGAAAATCTATTTACTTCTGCTGTGAAAACTATGAAGTTTAAAATTTCATAGTATACAATTCAACAAGACTTCAAAAATATCTCTGACAATTAATTTTATTATAAGCCTAGGCTTTTTGTGATTAGATGGGATACATGCATACAAACACACACACACACACACACACACATCCCAACATTTATAATGTGTGTCTGCACATGAATCAGAACTAGCCTGCAATCAGGACTGATAACAGCCTCCTGAAATAAACAATAAACAATTTTAAACCTCACATTTGACACATTATGAAATGACTGGCACATCTGCCCTTTGGGTCACCTTCCATCATGGGTGACATGATTAGATATTCCTTCCTAAAAAGAAGTTGGAGCTCTTCCCTTTTGTTTCATGTGTAAAATTACTTTAATCAGAGAGTCTAACTACTTTATAGCAAAAATGTCCATTACTAGTCATAATTTATAATCATCCTCAGAAATGAAAGTTTATAAACATTCTCAAAATGCAACATTCAAAAATGAAAATAAAATATCAGCAAATACATGAAAAATAAAGCAGATGGCAAAGTCTTTTGAGGCATAGGCAAGTCCACAAATTGACTAATGCAGCAACATCATATTGAGCATTCACTTGGAAAATGGGCAGTTACTCCCAGTACTGCAGAATGAGGTCTAGGCAGGAGTTACTTCACCAGCCCCAGTGCTGCCAAAATAATTTCATTATCTGTCTCCTGGTGTCTTAACAGCTCTGCTTATGTCATTGCCTTTAACAAACAATGTAATGTGCTAAAAAGGAGGCAGCTGTTGGGATAGACAAATAATATAGTCAATATTTAGCTTTGATTATTTCTTATCTATAGACATGAAGATGAACATGATGTGATGGATAGTTTTAACAAATTCTCCTTTAGAATAAAAATGAACTGTCCTACATAGTAGGCCTTTACTCTTAGTCGTAGAAATCTCCCATTTATCCTTCCTCCTTCCTCCCTCCACCACCACACATGCAGGTTAGGTCTTAGGAAATCTGTTTTGGTTCTAATTAGCATTTACTTTTAAGGCATATGGAAAATATTTTAATGAAACCCCACTGCTTCATTTGTTCAGGATAATGATTTCATCTCTGGAATGGCTGGGAAAGGATGTGTGTTCTCTCACATGCTGGCACAGTTTTCATTAATTTGCAGTACATCAAAACACTACAAAGAAGGAAACATCCAGACATTTAGTTGTCCAGCCTTGTAGTTGTCTGAACAATAAGAGTCTGCCCACAACCAATGGCCATGGTCAATTATGGTTGTTTCAAAACGATACATTCAGTATTGATGGCTGACAGTCCAATTTTAAATTTCTATTCCTACTAGTGCAAAGGGACTTAGGTTTTGATGGACCATGAAAATGAGTTTTCTTTATGACTTTTCTGTCCATTTGGAGAAGTAATGAAAAACTATGAAGAATAGCATTTAAGAACATGTTTTCATTATTTATCAATGATCCCAGGTAAGTTGTGGTTTAGTGAGTTTTAAAGAAGAATGAGAGTTGGCAATAAATGGGCAATTAGTGGAATAACAGAAAGAATGTTAAGTATGTGGTCAGAAAACCTGGATTCAAATCCTATCTCAGACACTTAACAGGCTATATAAACTTAGGCAAGCCACTTAGTCATTTAGAGCCTCATTTTATTAAAAATAAAAGTCATAAAATATTTGCATTACAAAGCTAGTATAAGGGAAATGCTTGGCTTAAACTTAAACACCTGTGTTATCTGTTTTGATTACATCACTCCACCATGGATCCCCAATACTCAGTGACTAAAGTTCTTCTCTACTGTCCAAACGTGGTAGGATTACTTCCTTCCCTATCCACTCTTGACTCTGTTGTCACGCATTTCAGGAATGTTCTTCCTTAGACTTTTTGATATTTTGGACTCCTCTGCCTCCCACTATTTATTCATTGCTGATATCCAACTCTAGGTATCTCTTACAATCTAACTCCTTTTAATCTTACTCATTATTATCTTAGCTAGGTGGTGAAGTGTATGGAATGTTTGTCTTGGAATCAGAATCAAATCCTTCTTCAGATAATTACTAGCTTTCTAGGCTTGGGCAAGTTACTTGATTTCTATCTGCCTCAGTTTCCTCATCTGTAGAATAGGGATAATAATAATAGTACCTACTTTACAGGGTTGCTATGAGGATTAAACAAGAAATTATTTGTAAGGGGTGGCTAGGTGGTGCAGTGAATAGAGCACTGGCCCTGGAGTCAGGAGGACCTGAGTTCAAATCCAGCCTCAGACACGTAACACACACACCAAAAAACTAGCTATGTGACCTTGGGCAAGTCACTTAACCCCAAATGCCTTCCAAAAAGCAAAAAAAGAAAACTATTTGTAAAGGGCCCTACAAATTGCTAACTATTGTTGCTGTTATTGTGAATAATCCTGAGTAGTCAAGTATTCAAAAGGGAATCATGAAATCATGCTGTCCATACAAAAATATGTTATATAACCACCACTGGGCTCTCATTGATGATCCACAAGCTCATATCATATCACAATATCATATTCCCCATGACAGCAATTCCAAACATATGCTCCTCCAATTTTATTGCCTTTTATGTACTCTAAGTAGAACAACTTTCCCTTCTTGAGAAATTTTTTTGAGACTATTGAGGCTATCCAGTGTTTATTGCCTTGATCTGCCTCCTCTGAACTCGCCAATATTGTCACCTACTCTCTTCCTTTCTTCTAGTCTTGGCTGTGCAATGTTGGGCAAGGGACTTAGCTTTTCTAGATCTTAATTTTCCTCATGCATAAATGATAAATTTAGACTCTATTGTCATCCTGCTACAAAAATCTACAAATTTATAATGAAAAAGAAAGTTGTTTACCAAATTAGCTAGCAAAAAGCCTTCATCTATAAAGAATTATATAATACGGAAAAAGGAAAATGGTATTGATCAAATGCGGGGTGTCTTTCCCTCTCCCCAAAGACATTTATAATTAGATGATTATAATATATATCTATATATCTATATCTATCTATCTATCTATCTATCTATCTATCTATCTATCTATCTATATCTTTATAATTGGCTTGTAGTTAGGGGCAGCTAAGTGACACAATGGAAAGAGTTCCAGTCCTGAAGAAAGGAAGACTCCTCTTTCTGATTTCAAGTCTGGTCTCAGACACTTACTAGATGTGTGACTGTGGGCAAGTCATTTACTGTAACTTGTTTTCCTCAGTTCCTCATGTATAAAATGAGCGGGAGAAGAAAATGTCAAATCACTCCTGTATATTTGCCAAGAAAACCCCAAATGAGGTCATAAAGAGTTGGGCACAACTGTAATGACTGAACAATGACATGTAGGGGCAGCTAGGTGGAGCGATGGATAGAATTCTGGACCTGGAATCACAAAGACCTGAGTTCAAATATGACCTCAGACACTTACTCACTGTGGGACCCTGGGCAAGTCATTCAACTCTATTTACCTCAGTTTTCTCATCTCTAAAATGAGCTGGAGAAATAAATGGCAAACTGCTCTATGATTTTTGCCAAGAAAACCGCTAATGGAATCACCAAGAGGCAGACCTCACTCTCTTTTTAACCTCTTACAATCTGGCCTCCATAAATTGCCTTCACCATATTATCTTGCTTTATCTCCTACTTTTCTGCAAATACTATGTGCTCACCAAACTACCATTCTGTTTCTTAGGCTCCTCCTGACTTCTGTCTCTGTGCCTTTGTCCTGCCATCCTCCATTCCTGGAATAAACTGAACCACTTCCCCTATATTGATTTGTTGAACTTCTTACCTTCCTTAGAGGTCAAAGCTCTAACTCCTTCCAGAAATCTTTCCTTAATTCTACCCCTAGTGAAAAGTAAACTCTCTGTTTTTCAGATTTTCTACTAACCCACGCCACATACAGCTGCTGACTTCTCATATTTCAGTGTTTTCTCTGGTTTCGGGCCTTTTTATGCTTGTTTTGCACTTACTACCTTTTTTCCCCTTAAATCAAAGTCATTTTTTCATATGTATTTTCATCCCATTAGGGTCTAAGCTTCCTGAGATAAGGAACCAGTTATCTGTACATTCCCTCGTGCCTGGCATGGTACCTTGAATATTTTTAATAAATATCTGCTAAATTGAAAGCAGGCCAGTTCCAGTGACAACTAATCAAGGTTCTTAAAGACTTGGTCTTTAAGACCTGTCTCTGATACTTTATAAAAGTGAGTGTAAAATCTGGTTAATTTTTACTTCTGGGGCACATCTGTCTACATTAGTTTTTTGAGTTTTTTAAAGATTTTTTACATGTTATTTTAATCATAAAAAAGTAAGAGGCTCAGTGTTGATCAGTAGCGATATGACATTAATGGACAAGAACAAATAATTATAAAAGTAAATGTGTACAGGCAAATGAATGTTTCAATATGTTTGGAAACAGAGTATTTTCTTAGGATTATATATACACATATACATACATGTATAATATATGCATATTACTATATATGCATGCATGTGTACACCCACATATATGTACACACTAAAAATAATTGTGTGTGCTCAGGGGTCCCACAAAACAAAGTTAAAGCAAAAGACCCAAATTTTCTCATAGAAGACAGTAAAACAAAACAAAAAAACCCCACTTTGTTCACACTAGGTTTTTTTAGTTTTTATTTTCAATTTGAAATTCTCTTCTTTCCTCTACTTCCACCCATTGGGAAGGCAAGAAATATGATACCCATCATATATATAAAGGCTTACAAAACATTTCTGTATTAGCCATGTTGTGGAGGAAAAAATCAAGGGGAAAAACAAAGAAAAAAACTGCTTTTGAAAAAATTTACCAAGACTAGTTTCAAGAATCTAAGTTTATATATTAATATCAAACCCCAAACACCTGGGGAAAGGTTGACAAGCTAGTGTCTCCAACTACCAATAGCCATTTTATTAAGAAACATCATTAAAAGATTTCTAAATTTAAGGTGTTATCACTGAACTGTCAATATTCAATTATACAACTCATCAAATTCATTCAATAATAGTATCAGGCAATTTGCACATAATCTAACCCTCTTTTAATTAAATTGTTACCCCATACATTCCCTTTAAGGCTAACTGATTTCTCCAAACAGATGTGAGATAATTACCAGTCCTCAGAGACTACATCAGAACTCAGTCAACTGATTTTTCCCTGAGCTTTGAAATGCTGAAATTTCCAGTGTTCCTTAGTTACCTGGGAGGAATTTTAATCTTGTCAAGCAATCTAACAATTTCAGAAAATTGTTCTCTACCACATCTAGCAAAAGAAGACACAATTTATGATTCCATTTAACTATTTTACTGATTATTACGATGATGAGAAATTTGTCATTGCAAAGGTTTATGGGCACATTGTATTTTTCTATTTGATTATGCTACAGTCCTGTGATAAGCCCAGAAAGTCATATTTTTCTTCCCATTCTACTTTGTGTCTCTTTTGAGGACAAACATATAAAGTGTGGGACTGCTGCTTGATTCAAGAATTGTATTAATTCAAAACCCAATACATAGTCCCGATGTCCCAGGCTATGTTTGTCTATTTGTCACAGTGGATTGGGACCCAGAAAACTACTGAACCTCAAGAGTACTATCTGCTCAATGAAGCAGAACAGTATCCAAGGAACAAATGGGCTTAGACCTGGCAAAGACAACCCATCCATCTACAGCATCAGATAGCATCTAATGCTGAACTGGTAATTACTGTGACAGGATACACAACCCTTATGTCAAAGAAGAAATTTCCTACTTTTCTCTATGACTTATTTGTACTGCCCTGGGTTGCTTCTCCAAAGAAAATCACAGGCAAACTTAGTTCTCCAGAAGCCACCTTAGCAATCTATGTCTGAAAGCTTTTGTGTGATTTAATTGAATCATAAAGCAGTCAGTCATCATTTATTAAGTTTTCTATGTGCAAGACACTGTGTAAAGCATGGAGGATTTATTAAACATCCATTATACACAAGGCATTTTGCTAGGTGCTAGAAATATAAATATAAATCACATAAAAGAACAGCAACAAAAGTATCTGATCTCAAAAAGCTTGCATTCTACTTATATCTTCTACTAAACTTCCCCAGGCTTCATTTTAGCATGGAGACAACTTGTGTTCTCGAGGCTATGTTAGTGGCATAAGTGGAACCTGAAGCAAGTTTTGCTAGTATGGGAAGCCATCAAAAAGTCTGATCATAGTAATGGTTTTATGTCTTTCAAAAAAAAACAAAACTGGCTGGGTTAAGTACAATGATGATCAGTACTAGAAGAGCAATCAACAAGTCATGTATTTGTTCTGCCAAACCCACTCATGAATCCATTGCTAAAACAAAAGGGAGTATGATCTGTTTCATTTGAGAATGTGGCCCATCAATGAAATCACTGATCCTTTCAGTAGTAACATGTTATAGGAACACAGGCCTGGAAAGGGCCTTCAAGATTATTTAGTCTAACTTCCTTACTTTACAAATAAAGACAAAGCAAAACTGACTCCCTGAAAGGTGATGTTACCTGCCTGAGTTACACAGGTAGTATCAGAATCTGATTTTATAGTCACATTCTCTGACTTCAAATTCAGGAAACATTGCACATGACTATGTTGACTCTAATAATTAATAGTGCCAGGCTACCTTTCTAGAAAATCTAGGTAATTTACAAGTGACCTGACCAAACTTACAATTTGTTTTTTTAGCTATGATGTGGAGTGGAAGAAGGATGAATATAGAAGAGAATATAAAAAGCTTCTGATCTAGGTAGAAACTATGTCTAAAGCTTTATCCTTAAGAAATTCCCCAGCCTTCTTTGTGAAGGTTGCCCAACTGTTTTTAATAGGCAGAGTCTCCATAGATGCAAATTATTACCATCTGCATTCCATTAGGATAGCTGTAAGATATCATCCATGTAATCTGGATTCTATATATCTGTATCAGCAAGCACCCTAGCATACCCAGGATGGCTGCTAGCACAGGTTCTTAGATCTGGTTTTCTAAAGGAAAGCAACTCAAAACGGATTAACAATCTTACTTTAATCAATCAAATATATATCATTTACCTAATTCAGGGGAAAAAAGTCAGCACCCTGAACTTCAGAGAATACAAACAGAAGTTACAAGCAGACAGAGAAACAGATCAGCAGATGGGCTTCTAGTCGTTTGACCATTACAACCATACCTAGTTAGTTACCAGAGAGGGAAGCACCAACATGTCTGTTGTTCAAAGCTGGGGGGGGGGGTGCCCAACAGCTGCCCAGAGTCTTGTCTGGCCAAATCACACAACTCTTTCCAAAGTGAGCCTCAAAGCAAAACCTCCCATCAGGGTATATATAGCCTTCTCCTGGCTCAGAGAATGTCACAGCCCTCTTGACCCATTGCCCAATCACAAAGTGATAAGGCATGGGCATTCCTGAAGAACAAGCCTCCCAACCACAGGCTCCATGTGACCCCATTCAGCCTATTAGAGGGCACAGTATACTTTCAAATCAGGGAGGTTCTCAGAGCCACTTAAGCCTATCGAAGATCTTCAGATTCCCATAACAATATCTAACATGGGGAGTAGTGCAAAAGAAAGCTGTTGTCGTAATTGTACTCCATTATTGTGAACTAACTAATTTGAATAGAGAAGTTAGTCCCTCACCCAAAACAAAACAAAATTTTAAAAAAGGAATAAGCAGTAAAACATAGAACACTCAAAGATTAGTTTCATCTTCAAATGTTACAAGGAAAACACAATTCTGTAAGGCTATATTGCCTAAATATTTGAAAGGAAACAAGATAAAATATCTTGGAAAGACTATTGTTGGATGATAAAGGTAATAGAAGTAGCAACAACTCTTGGGTGTTTACACAGAGACAACTAGAATCAGGTATAATTTCTGCTTATTTACTTTTAGAAAATCACTTTCCATAGAACACTTATATTTGATTTCTTTCATAAACCAACAGGTATAGTAGGCATTGAATAGCCTTTTGACATAGCATCTCAGCTATGTCTGACAATGCAAGAGAAATTGAAAGATTAGTTCAAGTACCCTAAGAAAGAAAAGAATTCTAGGCAAAGAAAATACTGGCACTTTTTTTCTTTACCCAATTTCCTAAAATCTGTCCTACTACAAAGTTTGTGCTTTTGTAGTGAAAGATATTCCTTCCTGAGGGATGATAGGATAAAGTCACTGTCATTAGTGGCCAAGAATAAATGATTAATATGTAAAATTTGGACAAAAAACAATTGTGATATTCTTTGTTTTCTACCTCTGGTACTGCAGTAGACTTCTGAGGATTTTTCAATAAATAGAAGACTTGCCTTCCAAATACTGATTACTTGTATTATTTCTACAGAATCCAGTATTCAATGATACAATTCTTTTCCCAGATGCAGAGAAATACTATTTGTAAACTTATTTTTGCAGCTCCATGTTACTAGCAACTGGAATGTAAGTTCCCCAAGGACAGACACTGTGTCTTATATTTCTTTCATTTTTGTTGAGGGAAAGGTACAGCAAAGATTCAGTAAATGCTTAGTAATTGTCAACACCTACCACAGTGCCTGAAAAGTAGACCAGAACTGTGTTGAACTTTATTAAATTCAATGTGTATTCTAGGTTATAGAATTCAGACAACCCATACATTATTTTTCTTTGTTTTGTTTCCATCAACTGACGGGATCACATTAGAGAGGCAATGCCAGCGGATGAATAATTTCTTTCCGTTTCTTTCTTTCTTTTTTTCCTAGATAATCAATCCATTATTAACCAATAGTGTAATGCTGCCAAAGAAGTCCAAAATTTTGCTGATAGCTAAAAAAAGAAGAAAGCAATGCATAGTGAATCAAGAGTGCTGACAACTGGAAGGGAAAGATACAAGCAAACTTATTCTCCTGAATCTAAATCATTATGTCTTGAAAATCATTCTTCTTCTTTAAATGGTGTATAAATACAAAAAGAAAAATACCACACAGTAAAAAGACTCATAAAATGGTATGGTTAAAAGGAATGTTAGGAGTCAGTTTATTTCACCCATACTTCAAATATTCTCAATAAATGGTGATCCAGATTCTCCTTAAAGACTTCAAAGGAGAGGGAGCTAACTATGTCCAAATGAAGCCATTTGGGAGCAGTTATAACTGCTTTAAAAAATTCCCCTTAACTTCTATACACTGACCTAGACCGTGCCACCTATGGTCAAATTAAAAAAAAAAAAGTCTAATTCCACTTCCATATGAAGGTAGCTATCACGGCCATAAGCAAGCATGTACTCTCTTTCCAAAATACTTCAATTATTCCTCATCTGATATGGTTTCAAGTTTCCTCACCATGTTGGTCATCCAATTTCACCTCGTCAATACTTTGATTTTATTGATTTATGATTTCATTGGTGTTAGTATTCTTCCCAACAATATAAATCACTGCCTCTGCAAACATCTGATCCTCTGATTTTCTGGTCCATTTTATTATTAGTCATCCATAGATAATAAATTCAATGTGCTAAAAGATTTCCTGTTTTTTGTTTGTTTATTTTATAACTCAGTGGCATAGTATACTGGACTTTTATCTTGCTTATTCTGGACACTATACTTACATTAATATAAATTGAGTTCAAAATGGTTTTCTGGCTGCCATGTTACACTGTCAATTCTTACTGAGTTTTTAGTCTACTAAAACCCCGTGGTCTTTTCCAGCTCTACTACTGTGTATCCATAGCTTTCTCTCCTATCTTTATTGAGTTGATTTTTTTTGGAGTCCAAGTACAAGACTTTACAGTTATTCTTGTTTAAATTTCATCTTAGTGGCTGTCTTACCAAACATCTGAGTAGCCTTTCTTTGGATTCTGATTCTGTCAAACAACACGTTATGTATCTCTTCAAGCTTGCCAATATATGCCAATATCATATGCCAATTTGGTAACCATGATATTTATGCCTTTTCAACCTGTTCATAACAATATTCAAAAGAAAGAGAATCAAATATTAACTTATTAATTGATACTCTTCTCGTAGAGTGATTCAGATTGACCTAATAGCGCTCTCTTTCTTACCTTGTCCAAATTTTTCAAACTTTTTCACAGGGATGTAATGAAAGACTTCATCAAATGCCTTGGTAAAACCAAAGTATATTTTGTAGCATTATCCAGGCCAGTAACTTCCCCAAAATGGAAAGGAAGTTAGTTTAATATGACTTATTCTCCATGAATTTATGCTAGTTGGCTAGTAGCAATCTCCACTTTCCTTTCTAAGTGTTCATGAAGTGGAACACCAAAGCTTACATATTTTCAAAATACAAATTAATTACCAGCCAAATGGTATAATTCTTTCTTTTGAACATGACTCACATTTTCCTCTCTTCAAGCCTTCATTTAAGTCACTCCCATTGCCTAGAATGCTCTCGTATCTCCCTGCTTCCACCAAGTTCTGCCTTCAAAAACTTTCCCTTTGGACTCCTATGAACTTTCACTGCACCTTGATTATGCATTTCTTTTACAAATGGCATTTCTGTATTATACTGGATAGAGGACCAACCATGGGAGTCAGAAAGGCCTAGGTTGAAGAAATACCTCAACATATATTGGTTGTGTTACCCTACCTAAGCAATTTACTCTCTTGGTCTCTCCTGGCATCTGAGACTTTATCTTTCAGAAGAGAGAAAAGTTCTGAATACTTCTCAATGGAGTGCATTTTCTAACCAAGAATACATGACCTACATTCTTGAAATCAGAGAATCAGTGGGCACTATGAATGTTGCCACCCTCAATAAATTTCATACACATACACATATATAGATGTGCACACACACATGCACATACACACACACACATACATGCTCTTTTACTGATTCTTGACAATTGTTTTTTGCTTCTTTACTTGGAACAGTGAAGAAAATATTAGTGCATGGTATGTGAACGTTTAAATACACAAAAATAAGTAAACCTCAAATAAATATATATTTATATAAACCTTTAAATATATAAATTTATATAAATACAATAAATGTGCCTTTATATATACACATTTGATACACTGATTAATTGGAGACAATTATTTCAAAGTAAAATTAGTCTTCCACTAGTAAGCCAATTTTTAACCAAAGTATTTCTTCCTTCTATTATCTTATTTAATCCTCACAGTATATCCGAGAATCTCTCCTCAATGGAGTTTGTAGATAAAACAAGCATCATTGTTTTCATTTTACAGATTATATACATGGTAGAATCAGCCTCTCGAACTTCACATCAGTGTGTGTGTGTGTGTGTGTGTGTGTGTGTGTGTGTGTTTAATAAACCATTCTTGTTAAGATTGTAATGTTTAGGGAGAATTTGTAGAAGAGAAAAGCTTTATGACTTGCTTTCTACAATAATCTGGATATAGTGGATATCAGAGAGCACAGAACCCATGTATATGAACTTTCCAAGACTTAAAATGAATGAGGAATTTGAGTAGATGGATTTAAGGAAGTATTAATATTATGATGCCTTTCTACTTCTATTCCCACCTATCTCCCCAGGGTTTATCAGAAAAATATTGACTATTATCTGATGTGCAATTTTGCCCCAATATTCTACCAAGGATTTTTGTGAAAATTCTGAAAATATATTACAAGATAGTATGGAACATCATTTTCTGCAAGTGCTGAAGATTACAGTTTGGAAAGTGGACTAAACCCTAATAACCAAGGAAACAAATTACCCATCAATATAATCATACAAAATTTCTTATCTAAGAGAGCAGGATGGTTTGAAGTACATGTAAAATAAAACCAAAAAAAATGGACATATATCTTTTGCATGAAATGATTTATATTTAATTAAATGCAAAAAATGCAAACCCCAAAATTAATTCTGCATTTTATTTCCAAAAACATCCAAGGTAGAATAGCTATTATTACCATGACTTGCAAATGTAGTAGGAAAAAAAAGTCACTTCTAAGCAGATCCATCTGCCTTTTCATGGCTATAAAATAAGAGATTCACAGCAAGAAAATTAGATAGCTATTAATGTCACATTTATCTTTTAATTTGATACTGTTGATGATAAGAAATTTAAATGGCAGAATGGAGAACTGCTGATTTTTCTGATATGCTATTATAAGCATATAATTTTAAAGGTGAATATAAACTAATTTTTTTTTTAGTTTAGAATTTTTCATTTTATATTTCTTTAATCTTTGGCAGAAGTCCTAAAAACACAGCATATATAGAGAAACTGAATAATTTCACTGACATGCAAATCATTTATCTCAATGAAAATTGACAAATTATACAATTAAATAGAAAATAGGTTTAATTATTTGTTAAAATTCTAGATTTGCCCCCTTCTTGGCATTGCTTTAGGCTAAGTAACAAATTAAAACATTAAGACAGATAAAACATAAGAGGCACAATGAGAACAGCTCACCACATCACATCATATATTAAAAACATCCATCTTTTAACATTAAGATGCTACCCTGCCAAGCAAAACCACTTTAAAGGTACATTTAACATCAGTGTCTTGAAAGTAGATAAGCTGTGGCTTTGTTGGGATATTGCTGGGCAGATGTTTTTGCAAACAAAGATAGTATCCATTAGAAATAAAAGAAATATTACCCTCCCAGTTTTCAGAGAACCAGACCCAACTAAAATCCTACCACATTAATAAAATCCTCCTTGATAGCCCCTTCTTTCCCACCAGCCATCCTCCTCAAATTCCTGGACCTTCCTTTTCTTCTTCTTTGAATTAATCATATTCTTTTCTTCATAATTATTTGTATAATATGCTATTTCACACCTACCCACCTATTCCCATTAGATTGTAAACAGGGTCTGTGACAAATCTCTATATGTGCCCCCTGTGCTGAACACAGTGGTTCACACACATTAGGCATTTAAGAAAAGTTTGTTGAAATTAATAAACTATAGTACTGGCCATTCTCAATTCTCATGTAGGGCAAGGGATGACCTCTAAGTTTACTACTGTTAAACAAAGTCAATTTAGCTCTTTGCCTGGGAGGAAGCCCAGTACTATAGGTGCCAAGGCAGACCACTGTGGAACTGTCATAGTGTCCTTTTAAAAAAAAAAATACAAATTAATCTTTCCAATTAACATTTACTTTTTTTTAAAGGAAAACAATACCCTTGTGTAAATATGACAATCAGATTCCCAAATTGATCATGTCTCAAAATAATGTGTATCATTTTGCATGAGTCTATCACTTCTCTGTTAGGAGATAAATAGAATTCTTAATTATCAGACCTCTGGAATAATAGTTTGTTATTGGGCTGATTAGAGTTTGTCGGTCTTTAGTTTGTCTTTTCTTTTTTTTGTTTAATTTTTTATTTTTTTTTTCTTTATAATTTTGTTATTATTTTACAAATTGTTCTCCAGGTTCTGCTTATTCTGTCCTTCAATGGTCCATATAAGTCTTCCTAGGTTTCTGTGAAGCTATCCTTTTTGTCATTTCTTACAGTAAAATAGCATTCCATTGCATTAGTATTTCATAATTTGCTCACCAGTCCTAATTGATGGCTGCTACTTTAGAGGTACCCTAACATTCTGTCTGGTGGCTATTAGATAGAGGGATAGAAATATTGCCCTCTTAAGCTGAATGTAAATCCCAAGTGAGTAAAGCAAGGAGACATAATAGCTGTTGACAATACTATGGCTGTATCAGCAAATAACTGAATGCATCTTAACACAGAAGACCAAATCATTTGGATAATCATAGCAATCAATGCAGACAGCTCCAGGACTTATTCAGGAGAGTTAAACTAGTAACACTCTCCTTACATCTCTCCTGATAAAGGCTCTGGACTAAGCCTCTTTTTTTTTTTCTTTTTGTTACTCTATGATTCTTTCTTTTGGTAGTCTCATATCTCTCATGGTTTCAATTATCATTGTTATAGAGATGACTATTAATTCTATCCAGTCCAGAAAAGTAGTCTTGCAGTTTACATTATTGCACATTTCTTCCTGGATGCCCAGTAGAGATCTCAAAATTAACATAAAAAATGAAACATATTTTTCTTCAAATTCATCCCTTTTCACAACTTCCTCATTCACAATAATGACACCACAATCCTTTCAGACACCTAGATACACAATCTTAAACTCATCATTTACTACTCCATCTCTCTTAACCCCAACATCCATCAATCACCAAATCTTTTCAAACTCAACTCTACAACATCGTTCATATTCCTCCCCCTTCTCTCCACTCATATAACTTCTATACCCTCCTTCTTCCCTGTTCCCCCAGATTATGCCAATAGCTTCCAAACTGATCTCTTTGCTTCCAGTTTCTACTTCCACCTCCTTCTGAAATTCATGTTCTGCACAACTACCAAATTGAGGCTCTTAATTAAATGAGATCTGACACTGTCACCTCAACTACTAAGGTTTTTTTTTCAATAGTTTCCTATTTTCTTTAAGTTATGCATGATATGAAATACTTACAATGGACTGGCATTCAGAGTTCTTTACAATCTTCTCCCGACCTACTGTTGTAGTCTTACTACATATTACTCCTACTCATGTACTCATATCACAAACAAATTGCTTTTGCCAGTTAATAGAGCTCTACTGCCTTGGAGTCAGGAAGATCTGAGGCCAAATCCTGACTTTAACACCTACTGGCTGAGTAACTATGGGTAAGTGACTTACTGAGAACACCTATTAATTGCAGAGAAGGCACTTGCAATAGAAGTTCCTCACTGAGAAGTCTTTAATTAAATTCCAGTTCAAGTACCTATTCTGAGCCCATCCCTTTTGAAATGACTGTACACTACTTTGTATATACTTCACATTTACTTACTCATTTATCTGTCTACACCCACCACCCCCAGAATATAAGTTCCTTGCTAGAAGAGACTTTTGTTTTTGTCCTTAATATTCCTAGAACCAAATATACTGCTTCTCACAAAGTCAGCATGTAATGCATGTTAATGCAATAGACTTGAATATGTAAGATTACTTCATGTTATGAGCAATTGAGCATAAATATTTGGGGAAGAACTATTATCTGAGTTCCTTCAGCAGTGACTATTAAAGACATAGCACCCCCAAAATTTTAAGGTTCAGAATATTCAATCTTTCTCGATAATGGACAAAAGGTCAATTGATTGTGACAAAACTTGTAAATCTGTATACAGGCAAAAGAGAAGAAAGGAATAGGGGAGGAAGAAAGAGAGACATGACAAGTCAGCACATTGACTATTAGAGAATTTCCTATCTCATTAACAAGGATTCAAACCCATCAAAATGACTTCTATATTCTAATTACAAAGTTATAAGTAGAATTTTTGGCATCTGGGATTAATTCAATTGGAAAGGAACAATTTCTAAAGCATAAGGTACAAACAGATGTCATGGAAGCTGGGGATGCTGAAGAACTGGGAGTGCAGGATGTTAAGCAGGTCAGGGGTTGGGATAGCAAAGAACACTTGAAGCAAGGAACTAAACTAATTGTGGTGGATGAACAATGACAAAGAAATCTGTGGATGATAGCAAAGAAAAGAGGTCAGCAAATTGACCCACCAGGACCTAAAAAGGGTTTGTTTGTTTCTTACACTTTAAAATCTAATAAAACTTCATTTAAAAATGTAAAAACCATTGGTAATGGGATATACAAAAACATAGCAGATGATTTGGCCAACCACTTGCTAGGAGAATCTAGACAGGATGGAGGAGTGTTAATTGTGAAGTGAAGGTGGTAAAGTAAGAGTTTGAAAATGGTATTGGGCTAAGGTGTATGCCAACTCTTCCTCCTGGACATGGTTGTCAGGAGCTATAAGATAAAAAGCAGAGGATGTCAAGAGACACGGTGTCTTTAAGAAGTGGCTAGGTTTCAGTGAGTACCAGAAGATGAAATCTATGAAAAAGGGTACTTTAACAACAGAGAATGATTCCAGAGGACACTGTGAAAAGATAGGACTAGGGTTGTTTGGGCGGATATGTGGTGCAGTTGACACAGCATCACACCTGGAATCAAAAAGATCAGAAGTCAAATCTGACTCTGGGAAAGTCATTTAACCCTCAGTTTCTTCATCTGTAAAGTGAACTAGAGAAGGAAATGGCAAACCACTTCAAAGTCTTTGCCAAGAAAACACCAAATGGGATGAGGAAAAATCAGACAAGACTGAAACAACTGAACAAGAAAGGGTTGTTTTCTATTGGGAGAAGATGATGGTGACACACTCTCTAAACTTTTATTCCAGCACTGATCCAGTTACAGATGTCATGATGAGCCCAGGAATTAAATGTAACATAAGTCTTCAGGTCAGGTAGTATGTCAATGAGAGTGTGACTTTAGTAGGTAGGTGAGACTGTGAGAGGTTCATGACAAGAAGGGACCCTGAGACCTTAGGGCTATGAGTGTAAGAGCTCCTTACAATGAAGAAAACATCTTCCTGGGGAGGAGAAGAAAACATCACCTGAAGTAAAGCTCCAGAGATCCCATGCTAGTTTTAGCACTGTCTATAAATTGATAACAGAATTTTTAACAGGAACTCTCAGAGAATTGCAGAAATTTAGAGTTAGAATGGCCACATGCTCCAATTTCCACCCAAAGATATCCACTATGATATATTCACAGCCAGACTTTGCATGAAGACCTGAAATGAACACCTTCATGAGGAACACCACTTCACTTTTAGATGGCTCCCATTTCCAGTTCATATGTCAAACTTAAATTTGCTTTTGTGAAATTTCTACCATTGTCTCTAACAGTCAGGTGTTAAACAGAATAAGTCTAAAACTTTTCTAGATAGCCCTTCAAAGATTTGAAGGCAACTTTCCTGTCATCACTTGAACTTTTTCACTTAAATATTCCTAATTACTTCAATTAATCCAGATATGGTATGAAATAAAAGGCCCTCAGTTATAATGGCTATCCTCTTCTGGGCACTCTGGTTTATCAATGTATAGATAACCTATATAAAATGCCTTGCAAACTTCAAAGTGTTTTACACACACACACACACACAAATGTATATGTATGTATGCTACTTCTATATCTGTCTATTAACTCATAAGAAGCTTTCAATTTACTAAAAGTTCCAGATCTTTTTCAGATGACTCACTCCACAGTCATATCATCCCTCATGTCTTGGATTGTTGTAATAAGAGTCTTAATTGCTCTACATTCCTTCTCTCTTCACTTTAATCTACCCTACACAGAGATATCATAGTGATTTTCTAATTTGTAGGTCTCTATTTTTCCCTAGAAATTCCAAATATCACTCTCACTTTCAGGATCAAATATAAAGACCTTTGCTTGGCATTCAATTAATACACAGGCTTGTATTAAAATCCTTCATAATCTGACCCCAACCTACCTTCCATGTGTTTTACACCATTTATGTATTTATTGTAGGGTCCAGCTACACTGGCTTTCTAACTGTTCTTCATATATGATACTCTGTCCCTTTTGAACAGAAAATAAATGTAAAAACAAGAACTCACTAAAAATATTAGTCCTCCTGAAACCCAGTTCTGGTGCTTTGTATTGTTAAAGCTTGCATTTGTTTTAAATATAACCAACAAAAACTTGAATAGAACCTTCTTTAACAAAGCCACCAAAGGAAGAAGTAGGAATGATACCTTGATTCATCATATGAATTATAATACAAGTGATCTGGCCACTTTCACCAGAGTTTCCTCAGCCAACAAAGACACGTTATAAATGCTTAATTAATGCATTTGCATTTATTACTTCAGCACAGAGCTTTGTGTTTCCTTTTCATGCTATCAACCAGCTCCTGCCCTAATCTTATTAGAGGGAAGGTCCTTAAACTGAATCTTCTATATTTGCAGTGATCAAAAAATAAGAAGGCACTAAGAAACCTAAAAATTAAGTATCCAAAGTGTTTGTAAGTACTGAACAGACTAAAGAGTTGTGAATCTTCAATTCAAAATTATTTTGGAGATGTAAATTAATAAATAACAATTGTAGAAATGAGGTGAGAAATACAGTAAGAGTGAGAAACTATGAGAAAATTCCCCAATAACTTCAACTAAATTCCCTTGGTAAATGACATCACCAAAGAATGTTCATTGTGCATTAACTGATTTTAATAATTCATAAAAGTCACTATTTTCCTATAACTTATTTATTGAAAAACTCTCCTTATCCTAGAAAACATGGAAAACAACATTCATTTGTCTTCATTTTTCTATTATCCATACTGACTCATTCTTAATTAATGATTAACATTCTTATCCACATGAAAATATCAACAGCCACAATAGATCCATCTAATGTTCAGACAGAAACTGGGTCATTAAAAAAAAACCCAAAACACTTTAATGTATTAGTTCCTAATTGTTATAACCTGTCCTCAGAACATGAAAAAAATATATTTTTCCCTCTTTCCTGAAAATCTAGTGGCTGAAATGGGTAATTTATGTAGCATTTTTCTCTTTGAAACATATTTAATCCTTGCTAATAGTAGTGTATTGAAAACATTGTCTTCTGAATTGCTTTCCAATGGTATTTTCAAACAGTTGGTATTTTCTTAAATCCTCAAAATAATTTGAAAAGTTCAATAACAAATGTCAGATGGTGATCTTTAACAAACTTATAGAAAGTATCAAAAGTTTTACATAGTTAGCCAATAAATGAACACAAGATGAATTACAGATTTGATTTACTTTCTTCAAATGATAATTCACTTGTTTTGCATGAAAATCACAAATATAATCAGCTTAAAGAGAACAAACATCTTCTTGAAGGATTTTTTTCTCCAAGTACGTATTGTTCTAGAAAACCACAAAATATGAATACTGTGACAAATTTAAAATATTAAGAAAGTCTCAAAAATAAGACTTTCCAGATTAAACATGAAATGCTTGAATCCAACAGAATTCTTTCAGAATATGAGTTGATGCAAATGATTTTAAAAGTGACAGCTCCCATGACTAAATTGAAGAAAGACTCAACAGATTTGAAACTTTACGTAGCACAGCTATTGAGCAATATACTCCCTCTTTCTTTGGACTGCATGTAGTCCTCCAAGTCATATCACAAAATTATTTCTTTGTTCAAGTGAATACACAATTTGATTAATGAATTTTCCTGAATAAATAACAATTGTATAAATGAGACAAGCAACACAATAGAGTGAGAAACTAAGAGAAAATTCCCCAGTAACTTAGACTGAATTCCCTTGGTAAATGACTTCACTTAGGTGAATGATGTCTAAGGTCCCATACAATTCAAAATTTATCATCCTGTGATCCTAAAGCAAGTAGAGAAATGATTTAAACTTAAGGCAAGCATTCTATTTGCATCTGAGATCACAGGTATATACATTAGTACTTCATCATACAATAGCTCACTGTTGGTTGAAATCACTTTGCAAGTCCATTTCTTTATCTATAAAATAGAGACAATGAGAGCACCAAACCTATAGAGTTATTCTGAAAATCATATAATGTAAAAATCTAGAACAGAAGGAACATTAGAGAACATCCAGCATAACTTCCTTATTTTAGAGATAAGGAAACTGAGTCTCAGAAAGATTAAATTATCTAATAATGCAATTTACTTCAAAGGTCTTCAAAATGTATATGAATATGAAATTATTAAGGTATTATAAACTACCAGTTAAGTCACGTTGAAATAAGAAAGAAGGAAAGAAGCATTTATTAAGTGTCTGCTCTGCCAGGCATTATACTAAATACTTTATAAATATTATCTCATTTGATCCTGACAGCCTGGGAGGTAGATACTAACATTATTTCCATTGTACAATTGAGGAAAGGGAGGCAGGCAGAGCTTACACGACCTGCCTAGGGAAATACAGTTAGTACACATTTGAGGCAGAATTTGAAGGCAGGTTTTCCTAATTCTAGACCCAGCATTCTGTCTTCTGGGCCACTTTGCTGTATTTTGGAAGGTACAATTCAATCTCATGAGCACAATGACCCTGGTCATAGCACTGCAACTTCTATCAGCACTACTTCCATAGTCTAATGTGAAGGCAGCTGCTAATGTACAAACATTCTCCCACCTTCTGTTTCAGAAAGATGTAACTCAGAGAAGAAATCGAGTAAGGGATTTCTTCCTGTTAAAAACAAATGTGAGTAGAAATGGGTCCTAGATGATCTTCACTCATTAGCAACTACTTAAATATAAGAGACATGTTGAGAGGGAGTTGAGAAAAATCTCTGCTCATTAAGAGCTTCCACCTCAGTGGGTGTAGAAGACAATCCCATCTGGGCATGGGAAGGAATATAGAGAAAGAAGGTAATAGCCCAGTACAACAAGTAGTGTGTCTATTTAAATTATAAAAACAGGAATATAGGCCAGCAGGGTAGGGGCCAGTAACTATGTTTTTCCCTTTTGTTTTATTCTTGCTTAGATTTATTTTTAGGCCAATCCAGAGATGTTGCTGGTGGTTACACAGACTGTGTAGCTCTAGTCTTTACAAAGTTTTTGTGAATTAGAAACCTAATGGGTCTTAGGGCCAAATTACATACATGAATAGTGAAGTGGAAGTTATACAGAATTTAGGCTTCATTAAAGAGCCTCTTAAGGAGGTGATAGACATATTGTGTTATGTCCTGGTCAGACTACATCTGGAGTATAAAGTTCAGTTTTAGGCACCATATTGAGGAGGATCTCGAGAAGGGATAATCAGAATGTTGAAGCACATTGACTTCATGTCTCGTGGGAAAAAGTACTGGCAATATGTAGCTTAGAATAGATATAATTGTTGTCTTCAAGTACCTGAAAAGCTCTGATACAGAAGAAGGACTGGATTTATTCTCTTACTCCAGAAGGTAGATCTTGGTGCAGTGGAAAGAAATCACAAACAGGCAAATTTAGTCTTTTGAAAGAAAAAAATAAAACAATATATCTTCACATTTGGCCCTTTCCTACCGTTAGAGGTAATAATTTCCCTTTTATGTGAAATCTTTAAGAACAGGCTAAATGACTATTTGTGAGGTACATTGTTGAGAGGATTCTTTGCAGAGTATCCCTTGGATTAATTGGTCAGTGTGATCCTTTATAACTCTAAAATACAGTTAGATTTTTTTTGCTGGGTATGGTTCAGGGAGGGCAGCTAAGCGGCACAGTAGATAGAGCACTGGGTTTGGAATTAGAAAGACCTATGTTCACCATTTCAAATCTAGCCTCAGGCACTTACTAGTTGTATGACTGTGGGCAAGTCACTTAACCCTGTTTTGTCCCAGTTTCCTCATCTGGAAAATGAGCTGGAAAAAGAATTGTAAACCACTCCAGTATCTTTGCCAAGAAAATCCCAAATGGGTCATGGAGAGCTGGACATGACTGAACAACAACAAGGTCCAATGATTCTTTCTGGTTCCATCATGCTAAGTGTCATTCTTAATTACTCAATTACTTTGTTGGGTACAGAGCAGTGATATCTCATGTGGTAGTTCTACTATCATTGCTGATAAGAAGAGTTCACTTTAAAAAATTAAAATTTATTTCTTTTATTTCCTCTCTGTCATCCTCCAGATTTCAAATGCAAATACTTTCAGGATAAAACCTGATTTTGTTTAGCTGAATTGTAGGTCAGGTTCTTCTATAGCTTTCTACTAAATTTCATTTTATGATTTGCAAATTACATTTTCTGTCATACTGTAATGTTTTTAAAATGAGTTCATACTCTAAAAATGTACATCTTTTGACTACTATGTCTCTGTGTTTGACAAGGTGATTATGTTTGCTAGTTGAGATGGTTTGTGGGCTCATCTGTCCCACTTATTGTGGAGACTGCTTTGCATGAATTAAACTGCTCTATAAAATCATCACAGCCAACATCAAAAGTTGATAATATTAACATCTAGTATTTACATAGTACTCAAAGTTTTGCAAAGTGTCTCACACATGTTGACTCATGTGATCCTCACAACTACCTTATGACATAAGTGCTACTATTATGTCCATTTCACAGATGAGGCAACAGAGTTACGAAAACATTAAGCATTTGTCCAGGATCCCATATAGCTAGTGTTTAAAGCAGAATTCAAATAAATGCTTCCCTGACTCCAACTCCTATGTTCTAGCTACTATGCCACCTTGTTGCCTCCTGCTTTATAGAAATTGCTATTTTTTTTTTTGTAATTTACATTACATTTCAGTCGGCTATTTTGAAAATGCTGCAGTCATATTCCTTCTTTTATTTTAAAGATATAGGACAAATACAAGAGTTCATGAGTTAACCTGTAATGTGACAATAACAGCAACTGAAATACATACAGAGCTCAAAAGTTTGAAAAGAGGAAATATCTGATACAGTGATCCTGTACGAGAGATACTACAGATATTAAAAAAAAACACAAAAAAACAATTTAACAGAGGAGGAAGCAGAGGCACAGAGAAGTTAAAGTGGCTTATATGTGGTTAGCAGTTATGTGTCAGAGGAAGGATTCAAATCCAATTTTTCATGATCTTAAATCGAGCATTCATTTCATTTCACTATACCACATACTCAACTTCAACTTCCCTTCTTGGGAAATGTAGGTAAATCGAAGGAGAGTCACTGCATTCTAGTCAATCAAATTAGAATTAGAAGCATGTGGCTAAGTCAAGGCAGAGTGAAAAAATGCCTTGCTGAATTAAAATATCTATAATTGTGAATTGACTCTTTTAGAGAAGCAAAGTAACATTGTCATCTAATCAGAAAACCTCTAATTCACTTCAACCTGCTAACCCTGAATACATTCTACAACTATAGAAATGGCCATGAAAGCTAAGGTGACCAAACATTCATTCATTTTCTATGTAACCTTACTGCCATAAAGCTTTTTTAATCATGAAAAGTTACCAGAAAAAAATAATGTAATGAATGAATTTTAAGACAGTTTTAAAGAATAAAAAGGTAGGCTGTCATATAGTTCAGGGTAGGTAAGGAGGAGACAGAGCAAGGTTAAGATAAGAGGATGATCTGAAGACTTGGCAGGGAAAAGGAAAACTGAGTACGAATAATGAAGCAATTGCCGTGAGTAGGAGAAGAATAAGAAGACTCTGAACACTAAGAAGAGGAGTTGAAATATACAGAGGAAACTGACAATGCAAGGAGCACTTCTGACACATTTTAGGAACACCCAGCAATACATGCTGTGGGAGATTCATTTTCTCTATTCTTTTTGTGATAAAATGCTTTGTTCACTACATAGCAAAGATCTTTTTGACATTAAAAAAAGAATGTTAGCTGCCCTGAAAAAAAGAGAATGTTAAATGTTAGAATTACATTACTAGATTTAAAATATTATGATTGATAGTGGCATTCTTTCCTTCACAAAAGCATGGAAAGTGGTAAAAGATGCCTTTTACTTATTTGCCAATAATATATCTTACTGTGGCTTCTAATGCTTACAATAATAAAAAGTAATAATATAACTTCCTAACCTTCAAGGCCCTACTTACAGGCCCTGTCCTCCATGATTCTTTCAGGTTGAAGTTCTATCCCTGTTTTGCCAATAATATCTCTCTCTCCCAGGATCTCTTTTGAGTAGATCTCTCCTTTTTTCCTAAATGTCCTCAGTTATACCACTATTATATTATAACTATACTTAAGCAATTGTCTTCCCTGGTACATTATAAGTTCCTTTTTAATGCTGGGGGCTCTATCTTAGTTCATCTCTGTGCCCCCATGCATTTTACAAAGGAAACATTTTGTTAAATTAACCTAAAATGTCTGATGCAACTATTCAACAGATGTTCAAAACACTACTTGGTTGGGAGTAGAATAAATAGAAAAAAATAAAGCATTTAGAACATTCTATAGCAGAATATTATATGAAACATATTCCTTGTAATTTTAACATAACATAGCAATAAACATTTTTGACTGTATCTGATCTATATCTTGGAAAATTTTCTTTAGAGAATGTTTACAAGGAAAATATAGAGACAGACTTGACCTTCCTCAGTACAGAGAATTCCTTGCTATGGAAATTATGAATGCAAATTAGTCCCTTCTCTGCTACTTATTGTCCTAGAAAGTTGACTAGAGCATTGTGATATCAGGCAGCTTGCCCATAGCCAAAATGTGTCAGAAGTGAGATTTAACCCAGGTCTGCCCAGTTCTGAGATTGATTCCTCTACTCTGATCCACTCTAATTTTGACTAGGAAAACCTACTATTCCCGAAATGTATTTTCAAAAAGATGGCTTCCTTTAGGGAAACTATAAATTAAAAATGTGTCATTCAGTGGCTATGGCAACTCTTGACTATTCCAACCCTACACAACATCAAGTACACAAATAACTTGGAATGTGTAGGGAGATTTTTATTGGGTGCGGCTAGGTAAATATCCAGAAAAGAAGCATGTGACTTCAATTTTAGGATTTCAAAATTTTAAGAAAATGAAATAGGTGAGAAAGAGATGCAAAAGCAGAATGAAAAAGGGGAGAAAAAATATACATATACACAGCAGTGCCTACTCATTCTATAACAAATTATCCCAGGAATATATATTTATTTCTGTGTTGATTACTTCAAAGAAATGAACATTATATTTTAAAATTAAGTTATTAACTTAGCCTTAATATTGTTGATTCTATGAAGACAAAATGATTGAAAGAAAAATTAGAAATCACTGCCAAAATGAAGAGTGAATGGCACAACTGTTTCATGCTGCAAGTACCAGTGTAGACTCAAAAATTAAAAGTAAATTTTATTTTCAGAAAGACTTTTAAGGTGTACCTTGGGGGAAATGCTTTAATTTGAAGAGTCAAGAAAGGATATTCATCTGAAGAGCAAGTTAAGTCATATTTCCATTTGTTCCTTACAAGTCCTCATTTCATAAATGTAATTTCAATGGACATTATCATTGTCCACCTAAGCTTATAGCACCCCAGGACTAGGAATTAATTACTTGTTATTCTGAAGCTTGCCTGTTGACTGTCAACAATAATGATGTGCAGCAGAACATGTGGTGCCTTAATAGAGCTAAAATGAATTTTAAATAATGGTTTATCCAATTAGTTGAAGAGATGCACATTGATGCTGATAAAATAGCAGTTTGAAAAATGATCATTAGCAATTACTACACAGTGTGCTAGCTTATTCTCATCTTGGAGCATGAAAAATCAACAATACATAGCTTAAGGAAAACAATTTAAAATCTATTTTTCATGACTTTGAAAGACTCTTTGTTTTATTATTCTGAACAAATCCCCGGGTGTGACTAATAATCTGGTGCATGCCTCCCTACACCTTTTATAAGTGGTGAAATAAAGTACCTGCCTACTCATTTCATGGTAGGTGATGGTATATTGATCAATCAGCTATTTAAGTGAGCTCTTGTTACAAGCTCAGGTATGATAGGTATGACAAAACTAATGATTTAAAGGAGAGGATAGGTGTCACCCAATTATAAATCCTCTGCTTTTTCCATTATACCAGACTCATAGTAGAAACTCAAATTCCCTAAAAGGTGCATCCTTTTACAAAGCATGAGTTTTGAAAGTTCATTGGTGTTTGAAGAAGATTCTTTATCTTCAGTAAATTTGAATCTGCTCTATATGGTTAGTCTGTCAGAAAAAAAAAATTGTTAAGCACCTACTATGTGCCAAGCATTGGGGATACAAGAAAATGCAAAAGAAAAGTATCTGACCTCAAGAAGATCGGGTCAAGAGTATTTAATAGCTAACTGTTCAGCTCCATGGGCATTGTAAATGAGGTAGCTTTGGAGTACCTAGAATTAAACCTCTCATTAGGTAGGAAACTTATGAAGTAACAATTCTCTTACAATTCCCTTTTGTACTGTAACTAGCCCTGATCAAGCCTGTCTTGCCTGCAATCTGTATGATATCATATTACCTCTTGATCTTTGTTTTTCCTTACTCAAACCTGTTACCATGTCTTGAATGAAAATGAAAATGAAAACCCTGACTTGGGCATGGTCTTGTCTTGATAGCATTGCCTGTCACTGCTGTATCTACCTTTGAAGAACCAAAACAGCTTTAGTCTAATTGACTCAGGATTCTGCCTTATTCTGTGCAATTATGGTAGCTCATATTGATGTATTAACTGGCAGAGTTTCCCATAAGGTTGCTAACCCTTGACAGAATTACTCATAACACAGCATTTTCTGCTAGGCAGGAATAAATTCAGGTCGCAATGAACCTATGCAAAAGTAGCTTGACTAGGAGTCTCTAGGTCTAGAGTGACTGAATTACCATGGGTGGTATAGTATGATAAGCAGATAGAGTCAGTGCCTTCTTGTATTTGAAAAGAAAGATCATGATCCTTGGAATCCCTGTGCCTTTTTTTCTTTTTCTTTTTCACTTAATAGTATTTTATTTTTTCCCAATTCAATGTCAAGATAGTTTTCAATATTCATTTTTGGAAGATTTTGAGTTCCAAATTTCTTTCCCTCCCTCTTTTCCCTTGCCTCTCCCCAAGACAGCAAGTAATCTGATATAGGTTATACATGTACCATCATGTTAAACATATTTTCTTGTTATTCATGTTGTGAAAGAAGAATGAGAACAAAAGGGAAAAACACAAGAAAGAAAAAAAAAGTGAAAAATGTATGCTTCAATTTGCATTCAGACTCCATAGTTCTGTCACTACATATGGATAGCATTCTCTATCATGAGTCTTTTGGGATTGTCTTGCATCATTATATTGTTGAAAAAATCTAAGTCTATCATAATTAATTGTCACATAATGTTATTGTTACTGTGTACAATGTTTTCCTAGTTCTGCTTACTTTACTCAGCATCAGTTCATGTAAGTCTTTCTTTCATAAAAAGGTTTTTTTTCCCTCAAATCTACCTGCTCATCATTTCTTATGGAACAATAACATTCCATTACATTCATATACCACAGCTTGTTTATCCAATTCTTGATTGACAGGCATCCCCTCAATTTCCAAATCTTTGTCACCACAAAAAGAGCTGCTATACATATTTTTGTTCACATGGGTCCTTTTCTCTTTTGATGATCTCTTTGGGATACATACCTAGTAGTGCTACTGCTGGATGAAAGGGTATGGACAGTTTTATAGCTCTTTGGGCATAGTTCCAAATTACTCTCCAGAATGGTTGGATCAATTCACAACTCCACTAACAATGCATTAGTATTCTAATTTTCCCACCTCTTCTCCAACATTTATCATTTTCCTTTTCTGTTATATTTTCAATCTGATAGTTGTGAGATGGTACTTCAAAGTTGTTTTAATGTGAATTTCTCTAATCTATCGTGATTTAAAGAATTTTTTCATATGACTATAGTAGCTTTAATTTTTTCATCTGAAAATTGCCTGTTCATATCCTTTGACCATTTATAAACTGGGGACCCTGTGCCTTTTCTTTCTACTGATAATCCTAATATCTCTGTCATGAATAAATAGATAAATGAAATATAGAATAGAATAAATAAAGAATAAATTTAGAAGTCCAAGAAGATACCATAGGTATGTGACAAAAGATATCTGGTGGGATAACATCTTCACAAAGTTAGGAGTTACACGAAATTTTAATTATTTGTCTTTGTCACTTGCTCAATCAATAAAGATTTCTTAAGTGCTTATCTGTGTGTCAGGTACTATTATAAGTACTAAGGATAGATATAAAGAAAAAATGGAAGCAGCCCTAGCTTTTGAGGAGTTTATGTTTTAATGGAGAGGGCTAAAACATATCAGCATGCCACACATGCACATGCACACACACACACACACACACACACATCAAGGATTCAATACTTTGGGAAGACAGTGCATTAGCAATTAAGAGAACCAGGAAAGACTTCACAAAGAAGTTGGCACCTGAGTTGAGTTTTGAAAGAAACCAGGGATTCCAAGAGGTAGACACAAAGCAGAAAAGAATTCTGGGCATGGGGACCAGCCAATGCAAAAGAATGGAGAGGGAACTGGAGCTTTAAATCATTTCAAGGTGACCTATCACTTTTAAACAAAACAAAACAAAATCCTCAGTGTTCTGTATTAGTGCCACAATTCTACATACAATAATGCACTTCATTTGGGAAGGTTGCCTCTTAATAACCATTAGTTGTTGTTAAGATTAAATAAGATGCTGAACATTGTTTTCAGAATGTTTTCAGAATATAAAAGCCATTCTCTGACACAATGTGTGCATATTTTAATCCCTGAATTTGAGCCACCAAGGGCAAAATGATTAATTCTAGGGAATTTAAATATATTCACTGTCATTCCTTTAATACTGGGTTTGACCACTTTGAATGTCAAAAATGTAATTACAAAAATCAATTCAAAAAGCTCTGCTATCAACATGTTTTAATGAGAAAACTAAAAACAAACAACTCAGGAAAGGTTTTAATTTGGCAGCTTAAAAGACAATTAAATTCACAAATACTCCAGGTGACCCTAGTTTGCTATAGATGGGATGCAAATTCTGGTCATCATTGGTCTCAGTATACATATCATAGATGAACAAATACTGGATCCTCTGGAAGTCACAATTAGAGAAAACTGATAGAATGGAACTTGCTACCCCTTAAGTTCACCAATGATTAGTGCAATGCCTGGCACACAGTAGGTGCTTAATAAATGCTAGTTGACAACTATAATTTGAGTGTTTTACTTCAATAGTAGTTTCGGTTACATGTAAAATAATGAAGTGCCATATTCAACGTTTTTCTATTGTAAATATTTTCTCACGTTTCCCTATCTGTGACTACTTACTGTTATAAATAGAGCTGTTATGGCTTACACCATGAGTATTAGCTCAAAAGCCACTCTTGAGTGGCTGAAACCTCTTGTTCTATGTACTAAACCTCAAGGTAATTGCAAAGACTTCTAATATTTCCTGCCTGAGGAGATTGGATAAGACCCAGTAAGAGTGTCTTGGGACTTGTCTATAGGTCTGGGAAAGGAGCCAGTATGTACCAAGGTTCCCCTAGGATGTTCTAAGAACCCCCAAGAGAGCATGAGGGAAGGCTACTGAGGTCATCACTCCTAGATATTTCTTTACCCATCAGGTCTTAAGGATTTTGAGACACTTGAAGATCAGAACCAAATAGCCAATAGCTAGTAAAGTTGCCTAAAGCTCATATAGAGATGAAACACATTTAAGTCATTCTATCCACTCTACATGGTTTCCGTTATTATCTATTTCTTCTCAGATTCTTTTGATGGATCATTTACCTATTTGTCATGATTAGATAGGATGCAAAGACATAACAATGAGACCATGTGTTATGGGAATCTGAAGATCTTCCCTGCCCCTAGGTCCTTTGCTTAAGTGGCTTAAGTGGCTCTGAGAACCTTCCCTGATTTGAAAGTATACTCTGCCCCCTAATAGGCTGAATGTGGTCACATGGAGGCTGTGGCAGGAAGGCTTGCTCTTCAGGAATGCCCACGCCTTATTACTCTGTGATTAGGCAGTGGGTCAAGAGGGCTCTGACATTCTCTAAGCCAGGAGAAGGCTATATATAC
>CM053585.1:137826285-137837233 GCA_028646515.1 Pseudochirops corinnae
TTTTGAGTTGCTTTCCTTTAGAAAAGCAGATCTAAGAACCTGTGCTAGCAGCCACACTGGGTATGCTAGGGTGCTTGCTGATACACCATGGCAATTCTAGCATATGTGGCAAGCTTCTTTCTTCTAATGCTTACTAAAGCCCCAGTTAACAGAACATTTGATAAAATGTGCCAATAAATAAAAATACTTCCACTTTTGTATCCCATTGTCATCTCATATTACTGTTATATATGAGAGCACTTAATATATTAGAATAATAGGGAGAAAGAAAAAAAAAAAAGAGCTGTGCTCCTATTCACTATGGCATAGACAAGCAGATGACTACACTTTATCTTTCTGTGTTTCAACATCTGCAACTTTGAATAAGAGAGACCACAAAATGCAAATCCATCCCTATGGGCTAAAACCAAGAATGATTAGCTACATGAAAATCTGAACAAAATTTCCATAGCTATATATGCTTTCTTTCTTTTTCTTTTCTTAAATTTTATTCATTTTATTCAGAACTTAAGGAGACACATTTGGATCTGTTGGATGACTGTGATCCCAAATGGATGCAAGTCATGCACTAAGTGTTACATAGGTTCCCTTACATCTGTGTGTGACTGAGATTTATAAGTAAAGATCTTAACATTTAATCTCATGGCTTCAAGTTGATTATAAGTGGACATCCCTGAAATTACTTTTTCCTCATTTCAATTTGTTTATTTACTTTAGCTTTCAACATTCATTTCCACAAGATTTCAAATTTTCTCCCCATCTCCCCATCTCTCCCCTGTCCCCACCCCACAATGGTGTGCATTGTGATTACCCTTTCTCCCAATTTGTTCTACCTTCTATCACCAATCCCCCTTCTTTTATCCCCTTTCCCATCTATTTTTCTGTAGGGTAAGATAGATTCTTATACTCCATTGCCTGTGTATCTTATTTCCCAGTTGCATGTAAAAATATTTTTTAACATTCAATTTTTAAAACTTTGAGTCTGAAATTCTCTCCCTTCATCCCTCCCCACCCATCCTCATTAGGAGGGCAAACAATTTGATAGAGGTTATACATGCGTAGTCATGCAAAACACTTGCATAATAGTCATGCTGTAAAAGACTATTTTTCCCTCCATCCCATCCCATACTCCCCCATTTATTTTATTGTCTCCTTTGACCCTATCCCTCCTCAAAAGTGTTTGCTTCTGATTACTGCCTCCCCCAATCGGCCATCCGTTCTATTACCTCCCTTATTTGCTTCCCCCCTACCTTCCTGTAGTGTAAGATACATTACAATAACCAATTGAGTGGGCATGCTATTCCTTCCTTAAGCCAAATTCAAAGACAATAAGGTTCAGTCATTCCCTCTCACCTCCTCCCTTTGCCCTCCATTGTAAAAGCTTTTTCTTGCCTCTTTTATGTGACATAATTTACCCTACTCTACCTCTCCCTTTCTCCTCCTCCAAGCACATTCCTCTCTCACCTCTTAATTTTATTTTTTAGATATTATCTCTTCATATTCAACTCACCTTGTACTATCTATCTATCTATCTATCTATCTATCTATCTATCTATCTATCTATCTAATCTATTTCCTCCAACTACCCCAATACTGAGAAAGATCTTATGAGTTACAAATATCACCTTTCTTTCCTGTTTACTATTTCATGCTTCTCTTGAGTCTTGAATTTGAAATCCAATTTTTCTATTTAGCTCTGACTTCTCAAGGATGCATTAAATTCCTCTACATCATGGAATATTAATTTTTCTTCCTCATCAATTACACTCAGTTTTGCTGCGTAGGTGATTCTTTGTTTTAATCCTAGCTCATTTGACTTCTGAAATATCATATTCTAATCCCTCTGATCCCTTAATGTAGAAGCTGCTGAATCTTGTGTTATCCTGATTGTGGCTCCACAATACTTGAATTGTTTCTCTCTGGCTGCTTGTAATATTTTCTCTTTGACCTGGGAACTATGGAATTTGACTATAATATTTCTGGAAGTTTTCATTTTGGGATCTCGTTCAAGAGGTGATTGGTGGATACTTTAAATTTCTATTTTATCCTCTGATTCTAGAACATCAGGGCAGTTTTCCTTGATAATTTCTCGAAAGACCATGTCTAGGCTCTTTTTTCTGATCATGGCTTTCAGGTAGCCCAATAATTTTTAAATTATTTCTCCTGTATCTGTTTTCCAGGCCAGCTATTTTTTTTAATAAGATATTTCACATTGTCTTCTATTTTTTCCATTCTTTTGGTTTTGCTTTATAATTTCTTGATTTCTCATAGAGTCATTATATTCCATCTGCTCCATCCTAATTTTTAAGGAAATATTTTCTTCAGTGAGCTTTTAGATCTCCTTTTCCATTTGACCAATTCTGCCTTTTAATGAATTCTTCTACCCATTGGTTTTTTGGACCTCTTTTGTCATTTTCATTAGTCTATTTTTTTTTTAAGGTGTTATTTTCATCATTATTTTTCAGGGTCTCCCTTTAGCAAACTGTTGATGCATTTTTCATGATTTTCTTGAATCACTCTCATTTCTCTTCTCAATTTTTCCTCTAATTCTGTTACTTGGTTTTCAAAATCCTCTCTTCCATGGCCTAACACCAATTTATATTTTTTTTCTGGAGGCTTTGGATGTAGAAACTTTGACTCCATTGTCTTCTTCTGAGTGTATGTTTTTATCTTCGTTTTTCCCAAAGTAAGATTCTATAGTCTGAGTTTTTTTCAGCTGTTTTCTCATTTCCTTAGCCAATTAGTTGATATTTTAACTCTTTGTAAAGGTAGGGCTCAGTTTCCAGTGTGGAAGGTGTACTGTCCCAAGCTTCAGGGGTTTTGTGCAGCTGTTTTCAGAGATACTTATAGGGACCTGTAAGTTTTCAGTTCTTCCAAGGTTGTATGATCTAAGGAGATGTGTTTATTCCTCTCCTGGCCTGTGCTCTGGTCTGTGAATGACCACAAGCACTCTTTTCTGTGCTGGAACTATGGAAAGGGTTCCCTCTCCACTGCTGCCACAGCTCTCCTATGCTAGTGCTCCTACTCACCCCAGGACTGCCACTTACAACTGGGAACCAGATCTAAGTATGGGTAAACCAACATAATCCTGCCTAAGTGCCAGCAAAGAGATCCCTGTGGCTCTCCTCCCGACCAGTTGTTTGATCCCGTTACTTGCAGTGGGCTGAGAGCTCGGGAAAAGACTGCCAGCACTGCAGCCAACACACTTGCCACTGCTATCACCACAAAGCTGCACTGGGATCAGAGCTGGTCTGCTCTCCTCTCTCACTCAGGTCCAACAAACCTTTCCTACTGACCTTCTAAGTTGTTGTGGCATTTATAGGTTGAGAAATCTGGAAATTGCCTAAGCTGTTAGTGATTCAGTCCCCCTGAGGCCTGCTTGAGTTTGCTTGAGTATGGTCTGGGGAGTAGTTCACCCTAGACTGCAGTCCTATCCCAGGCCAGCACAATAGACCCTTCCTGTCAACCATCCATAGTATCTTGGGCTGGAAATTTGTTTCACTCTGTCTTTTTGTGAGTTTTACTGTGCTAGAATTTGTTTACAGTCATTTTTTTACAGGTATTTGGAGGGGTTTGGGAGAGATCTCAAGCAAGTCCCTGCTTTTACTACACCATTTTAATTCTACCCCAAATGCATCCTTGTGTTCCATTCTTCATTCCAATTACTTTATACTTATGATTTATATATGTTATTATATTTTGCTTTGTAAAACAGATTTTAGTAATACTTTTTGTGCATACATTGCTGGCTTACCTCCCCACCCTCATTATCTTCCCTTTCAGAGAACCATTCCTTATAATAAAATATTTTTAAAGAAGAAAAAAGAAACGAAAAATCAGCAAAACAGATCAATAAGTTGAAAAATGAAATCATATACAATGTTTTATGACTGTAGACACAAACATCTGCAAAAGAGTGTGGAAAGGTATGTTTTTATATCTCTTCCTCAGGGCCAAGCTTGTTCTTTCTAATGTCACAAAATTTAGTTATGATTATATTAAGGTTGTTGTTCTTTCAATTTACAATATTATAGTCATTTTGTATATTGTTTTCCTGGCTCTAGTTATTTTAGTTTTATTAGTTCATATAAGTCTTTCCATGATTCTTTGTATTTATCACTTCCTACAGAATAGTAATATTCCATTAAGTTCATGAACCACAATTTGTTTAGGTGTTCTCCAACCTATGGGCAATATTGCATCTTTATTAGTGCCCTACCTTCCCTAATAGACTACAAGATTCATGAGGTAAAGGTACTTAGATGTCAGTACTCTAAGGACTTTTTCTATTTTCATTGTAGGTACTCCCTTCTCAGTTTTATGAGTTCCTGTGGTTGAAGAAATCAATTACCCAGTAGACAACTTTTAGGGGTGATTTTCTCTATTTGAGTTAAGTCCCTTTAAACAACAGATGTATTATCTAATTTTAGAACCATCATAAAAAAAATAAAAAATAAACTCTTCAAATATGGTCAGACTTCTCAGAGATTAAGCTAATGACATAGCTTTCAAGAATCCAGAGTCACTCCTCTACTGTGATCAGAAATCAGTTTAGGACGTGAGGGGAGGTTGAGGGCAAGTATCTTAAAAATTACCTTGTATGTCACTCTGCATATAGTTCAGGGCTTTGTATATCGTAGCAATTTAAGAATTGGTTGTGGAATGAATTAATTCATTTAGGATGACATTAGAGAAATATGTGACCTGTTAAAAAAAGATGGTGGGCCAGTCACATAATAAGAATGAGTGATAACCAATGAATTTCTCATATAATTCAAAGATTGAGATGTGAGGAGAATTAGAAGTAGTCTTTCAAAATGGTCAGTAGATTCCTTATATTGTATTTACAGGACACAGACAAGAGTCACACAGGACAGGCAGGCATAGATGGAGTACCTACATTGGTGGGATCAGAGAACAATCAAACATGATTTCATGTCCATTTTGGCAGGATCCAGGAAATCCTGTCAGAGGGGTAGTTTATAGGAAGGGTGACTAAAGGTCAGTCACTATATACTTTTTCACTATCAGTGAGAAGAAAAAAACATTTTTAATAATGACCAAATGAAATATTCTCAATTATGAGAAAATGATACAAATATCTCTATAAATCACGATGCTAATAATGTTTAGGCATTATTATATTTCTTATGGCAGGACTGATAATTCTGAAAGCAATAATCATTAACTTAGATAAATCAAATTTGAATTATACTCATAATAAGTAAAATGGGTAACCTAATAGGGAAAATAATACAAATTTTTTTTTGGATTATAATTCCAGTTTATGAAAGTAGATATTTTCCTTCTTGATTTTATTTAGGCTAATATTAAAGTTAATTTTTAATTTGTTGTGAAACCACCACTAAAATCTTCATCATGGTGCACCAGTGACCCTGGGTTTATCAACGTCTATGAAAATGACTATGAGCACAGCCTTTAGGAGGTTATAATAAATTGCCAGTTATTCAGGCAGGCAGGTAACAAGCATTTATTAAAATGCTTACTCTGTCCCAGGCATTGTGCTAAGTGCTGCATTTCAAATAAACGCAAACAAAAACAGAAACAAAAAGTTCCTGACTTCAAAAAGTACTATATTTTAATGAGCAAGACAAAATGTAAAAAGAATAAACTAGCTAGATAAAAGACGTATTCAGATTAGAAGAAAGTAATCTGAAAGGGGAAGGCATTAGCAGTTGGGAGGAACAGAAAAAAAAAACTTCCTGCAGAAGCTGGGATTTAAAGAAGCTATCAAAACTAAGAGAAAGAGGTGAGGTGGAGCATTCCAGGTATGTGGAGGAGAACTGGGAAATCTTTGGATAAGAATATGGCAGCAGATATTAGTTTTGTTGTCTGAGGTGTAATCTTGCAAAAGATTCATCACCAAATTTGCCAAAAGATGATCAAAGATTTTTTTCATAGCAACTCACAATGATGGCCTACTGAAACCATAGAGATGGAATACCATCTTGGTTGGACAGGAGTCCCCAGCTGATAAAATAGTGAGTACTTGTAATAGTGAAGCACAGTGCAGAATAGCACCTGGTGGAAGGTGAAGTGACATGTGCATTGGGAAGAAAATGAGGAAGTGTTGACCAAGGTATGAGAGGACTGTGCTTGCATAATCAAGAGCTGTCTTCTATGACTTAGTTCTCCACTTTGGCAATGTACCATCAGGTACTAGGAAACACAACAGAGACAGAGTCAGAATCCTGGAGTCTGAATTCTAGTTCTGCTGTTATAAAGAATTCTATATTTGGGGGGGGTGGGAGGGGAACCCTAGGGTCCAAATCCCAGCTGTACCAATTAATACTTTGGACAAGCTACTAAATCTCTCTAGGTCTTGCTCTTTTATCTGTAAAATGAGGGACATTAGGTTAGCTCACTCTCTGAGGTCTGTCCTTTCTCAAAATCTATGATGTTTAATTCCTTTAACCTTTTAGCCCAAGAACAAGGCCTGGCTCAAAAAATTCTTGGTGATTGATTGATTCTTGGTGATTGATTGATTCTTGGTGATTGATTGATTCTTGGTGATTGATCGATAATCAATTAGGCAGCTAGGTGGCACAACGGATACAGTCCTAGGCCTGGAATCAGGGAGACTTAAGTTCAAATACAGCCTTAGACCAGCTCTGCACAATCTGCAGTGTGGCTGGCACACCAAAGGATGTTTTCCTCTACATATTTTGCAGCCTGACCAAAATCCTTTGACACACCGCAAGCTGCCCAAGCTGCCCACAAGTCACAGGTTTTGTAGGCCTGCCTTAGACCACAGTTGTGTGATCCTAAGTTATTTAGCCTCTGTCTGCTTCAATTTCCTCAACTACAAAATGAAGACAAGGGTTACCTTGAGGATGCCTGACATATGGTAGGTATACTTATACAACTACGATTTTATGGGTAAAGTGCTTTGCAAAGCTTCAAACAATGTGTAAAATGCCAGCTACTACTAGCTGCCTTTTCATACAGTAGAATGGTGATCAAATGACACTGTGGATGCAAAGCATTTCTGTAACCAGGAAGTTAAGCTATGATTATCATATTTACTGGTAGGTACAAGTTTTAATTCATATTCTATCATTCTATCACTAAAAAACAAACAAAAATGGAAAAAAAAAACCAAGCATTCAACTTAAGAACAATTATTTTTTAAAATATTTTATTAATTCAGATAAAAAATTGGAAGAACAGTTCAGAAAACTATATTTTAAAACCAAGTAAGAATGCATGGAAATTCCTTCAAAAATGGCTACAACAAATGTTATCTTCAGTAGAAACAATGACAGTTTGGGGTCTTCTCACATAAGGAGTTCATGTGAATACTTTCATGGAATTCTTGATACCAAATGTGAAAAATATGCTTCAATATTTTTATGAGAAAAGATCATCAGATACCAGTTAGTGGTCATGGAAAATATAAATACTAAAATCAGGATTGCTACATTATACTATATGATATTCCAATACTATCTGCCATGGAATGAATTTAAAATGTGAATAATACTGATTCATGATCAGATTTAAAAAAAAAAAACTATGTTAAACTAAAGTTCATGTTTAAGACACTTACGATGATAAAATAACATTCTCCAAAACTGAAATAATAGTAATTTAAATGTGTAAGAACTTTGCCCATAAGACATTGTTGCAGTTAGCCTGAAAAATAAGTAAACACAAACCAAAAAAAAAAAAAAAAATTCTGTAAGCCAGGAAGAAATACTTGTAGCATTGTTTTCAGCATAAAATGCTTCAGAACTTTTTATCTCTGTACTGAAATTATTTTTTTCCTCACTAATTCCACTCAGTTAACTTATCCCCATGCTACTGAGAATTCAAAACCTTCGAAGAGTATCCTTTGCATTTGATTAAATAATTTTTAATTTTTGTATTTTCTTTGCCCATACAAGCATAGAGGACGATTTTTTTTTTTATCAAAACATCCACTCCCACCCCTACAATATTTACATTAAAACAGTGACCATTGGCCAGCAAAATATTGAAACCTTTTATTCAGGAATTGAAGTATTTGATTTAATTCAAACCACATTTTTAAAGTATAAACTATGTACAAATCACTGTCCTAGGAGCCGCAGATACCAAGACAAAAATGACCTAGTCTTTACCCTCAAGCAGCTTTGATTCTCCTCCCAGAATGCTTTAAATCCTTTTTGTCTATGAATTTAAGTGAACCCATTTCTACTAATAGGAGATAAGTACCAATATCGACAAAGAACCTATCATACATAGTCCCTCTGTCAAAAAAAAATCCTATTATAAGTCTGTTTAAGTAATTCAAAAAAGAAATTCTAAATCATCTAAAAGCTTTCAGAATGCATGGTGCAAAATGAATATTTTCTTCTTATCAGGAAGCATTTCAGCTATCTTGTTTTTGTTTTTGAGGGTTTTTTTGTATTGAGATTAAATTTTAAAATATTGCATTTCCTATATACATAAATATTTTATGACAAATGAATAGTATTTACTAAGAGTACCCTATGTGCCAGATACAGAAGCAAGTACTGGACATACAAAATAAGGCAATTTACAAAAAAGTCTCTGCTCTTGAGGAACTCACAGTCTAATGCAGTATAAAGCCTGCAAATAAGTAGGTAAATACAAGATAAAGACCTGATAATTTAGAGATAATCAACAGAAAAAACACACTAGCATTAAGGAGGATGGGGCAAAGCTTTGTGTAGAAGTAAGGATTTTAACTGGAATTTGAAGGAAACAAGGGAAGAGAGAGATGAGGAAGGAGCAAATTCCAAGCCTTGAATACAACCAGTGAAAATGCCTGGAGTAGGAAAATGATTTGTAATGTGCAAGTTATAGCAGGAGGCCAGTGTCACTGGATGGCAGAGTATGTGGAGAGAAGTAATGTTTTAAAAGTTTAAAAATATAGGAGTGGGCCAAATTATAAAGGGCTTCAAACACCAATCAAGATTTTATATTTCCTAGAGGTGATAGGGAGCCACTTTAGTTTATTGAATAGAAAGAGTTTTATGATCAAAACAACTTTGAAAATAATATTTTATTTTTCCCCAATTGTATATGAAAACAATTTTAACATTCTTTTTTTAAATTTTGAGTTCCAAATAGTATCCCTCAATGATTCCCCTCTTCCTTCCTTGAGACAGTAAGCAATATCAGATGTGTACAGTCATGTAAAACATTGTCATATAAGTCATTTTGTGTAAGAAAACTCAAAAAGGAAAGAAAGGAAGGAAGGAAGGAACAAATGAACGAACAAATGAAAGAATGAATGAAGGGAAGAAGGGAAAGGAAGTGAAGGGAAGGGGAGGGAAGGGGAGGGTAGTGAAGGGAAAGGAATGGAATGGGAAGGCAGGGGAGGGCAGGGGAGGGGAGGGAAGACAAAAAATAATACACTGCCTTGGTCTGTATTCAGAGGACTCAGTTTTCTCTGGAGGTAGATAGCATTTTTCATCATGAGTCCTTTGGGATTATCGTGGATCACTGTATTTCTGAGAATAGTTGTTACAGCAGATAACTATTCAATACTGTGTGTCACTGTGTGAAACAATTCTCCTGGCTCTGCTCACTTTGCTCTGTATCATTTCATGTAAATCTTCCCTGGTTTTTCTGAAATCATTCTGTTCCTCATTTCTTAAAGCACAATACTTCTCCATTACAATCATATGCCACTATTTGACCAGTCATTCCCCAATTGATAGGTATCACCTCAATTTCCAATAAAAAATAGTCACAACAAAAAAAGTCACTAAATATTTTAGTAAAAATAGGCTCTTTTCCCTTTTATAATCTCTTTAGGATAAAGAACTAATAGTGGTGGGTGGAGCCAAGATGGCAGCTTAGAAGCAGGAAAACTCCATAAGTTCTGCCCATAACCACCACAAATACTATAAAATATGACTCTAAACAAATTTTAGAGCTACAGAACCCACAAAGTAACAGAGCGAAACAAATCTCCCACTGAAGGCAGCCAGGCAGGCAGACAGGAAGGGTCCATTGCAGGGGGCTGGGAGCCGAGCCCAGCCATGTGTGAACCCATGGTTTTAGACCCAGGGCAGCCCTGGGCAGCAATGGCTAGAGTGGATTTCAGGAGAGTGAACCAAAAGCAGCTGTGGTGGTTTCCAGAAATATCAACCAATACATGCCAAAGACAAAGTAAAAGGTTAGTGTGGAACTCTGGTGGAACTCAGGAAGATGGAGTGTGATCTAGACTCTGCCCTCAGAGCAAGAAGAGGAGGAGGCATGGCAGCCATGCAGCCACATCCACATGGCTGCTTCAGAGCTCCTGGCCTGCAGATCATAGGGCGGGACAATTGACCATTTAGAGGGAATCACTCTTGCTTTAACCTGCCTGGATCTGGATCATGGTCTTGGGTGGTGTTCCTGAGGTGTGTGACCAGTGAGCAAGAGTTTGTGGGGGCAGCAGAGAGGACACCCAACTACTAGCTCTGGCAGCTGCAAAAACCACAGAAATTTGGGACAAAGCTCTCCTCTCTGGAAGCAGAGTTCTACTGTTGCAAAGAGCTCAAAAGTCAAGTAATTGAGTGGCAACATGAGCAAGCAAAGGAAGCAAAGCAAGCACAGCAATCAAACATTAGATTCTTTTTGGGGGGGACAAAAAAGGATAAAAGCATAGAATGGCAGGAAGACAACTCAATCAGAACTCCCCACACCAAGAGCTTCCAAGAAAAATATGAATTGGTTAGCGGCCATGGAAGAGCTCAAGAAGGATTTTGAAAATCACATAAGAGAAGTGGAGGAAAAATTGGGAAGAGAAATGAGAATGATTCAAGAAAATCATGAAAAGAGAGTCAATAACCTGACTGAAGAAAATAACACCTTAAAAATAGATGAACTCAAATGGCAAAAGAGGCCCAAAAAGCCAATGAGGAGAAGAATGCCTTAAAAAGCTAAATTTGCCAGATGGAAAAAGAATTTCAAAAGCTCACTGAAGAGA
>CM053585.1:137837333-137850480 GCA_028646515.1 Pseudochirops corinnae
GAAATTGAAATACTATTAAACAGATCCCAACAAATGAAAAAATAGAAGGCAATGTGAAATATCTCATTGGAAAAACCATTGACCTGGAAAACAGATCCAGGAGAGATAATTTAAAAATTATTGGACTACCTGAAAGCCACGATCAAAAAAAGAACCTAGAAAGTATCCTTCAAGAAATTCTCAAGGAAAACTGCCCTCATATTTTAGAACCAGAGGGCAAAATAGAAATCAAAAGAATTTATTGATCACCTCTTGAAATAGATCCCCAAAAGAAAACTGCTATGAATATTGTAGCCAGGTTCCAGAGTTCCCAGATCAAGGAGAAAATATTACAAGCAGCCAAGAAGAAACAATTTGAATATTGTGGAAACACAATCAGGATAACACAGGATCTAGCAGCTTCTAAATTAAGGGATCAAAAATCTTGGAATATGATATTTGAGAGGTCAACAGAGCTAGGATTAAAACCAAGAATCAGCTACCTAGCAAAAATGAGCATAATGTTTCAGGGGAAAATATGGTCATTCAATCATTCAAGCATTCTTGATGAAAAAAAACAGAGTTGGACAGAAAATTTGACATTCAAATACAAGAAGCAAGAGAAGCATGAGAAGGTAAACAGGAAGAAGAAATCATAAGGAAGTTGTCAAAGTTGAACTATTTACATGCCTACATGGAAAAAATGATAATTGTAACTTATGAAACTTTTTGCAGTATGAGGATAGTTGAAGGGAATATAAATATATGTGTGTGTATGTATACATACATATATATGTCTATATAGGAGGGTATATGTGCATATGAATACATATGTGAGTGTGTATATATATGGGTACAGGCATACATAGACAGAAGTCACAGGATCAGTTGAATAGGAAGGGATGATATTTTAAAAATAAAATTAAGAAGTGAGAGTGAAATATACTGAGGGGAGATAAGGAGAGACAAAATAAGGTAAATAATCTCACATAAAAGAGCCAAAGGAAAACTGTTACAATGGAGGGGAAGAACAGGAAGGCAAAAGGGAATGGGTCAAAAATTACTCTCATTGAATTTGGCTTAAGGAGAGAATAATATACACACTCAATTGGGTATCTTACCCTACAGGAAAGTAGGGGGGAAGGAGATAAGAGAGGGGATGATGGAAGGGAGGACAGATTGGGGTGGAGGATAGTTAGAAGCATACACTTTTGAAAAGGGACAGGGTCAAAGTAGAAAATAGAACAAGTGGGGGGTGGGATAGGATAGAGGGAAAAATAGTCAATCTTTCACAATATATCCACTATGGAAATGTTTTGTGTAACTATACATCTACAACCTATATTGAATTACTTATCTTCTCAGCAAGGGTGGGTGACGAGGGAAGAAGGGAAAGAATATGGTATTCAAAGTTTTAAAATCAAATGCTTTTTAAATTATCATCATCATCATCATCATCATCATCATCATCATCATTATTATTATTATTTTACATGCAACTGGAAAATAAGATATATGGGTACTGGGGTATGGAGTTCCATCTTGTCCTACCTGGAAAGTCAGAGGGAGGATGGGGGAGGATATAAGAGAGAGCAGATGAGGGGAAGGGGTATTCAGTGGGATCACTGTTTTAGGGTGGTGGTTAGGGGAAAAATGGGGAGAAAATTTGTAACTCAAAATTTTGTGGAAATGAATGTTGTAAACTAAAAACAAACATAAAATTTAATTTTAAAAAAAGAACTAATAATGGGATTGCTGGGTTAAAGGTTATGAGCAGTTTTATAGCCCTTTGGGCATTGTTTCAAATTGCTCTCCAGAATGTTTGGATCAGTTCACAACTCCACAAGAGTGGATTAGTATCCCATTTTTTCCACACTCCTCCAACATTTGTCATTTTCCTTTTCTGTCATATTACACAGTCTGATGGGTGTGAGATGGTACCTCATAGCAAAACAGCTTATAGGAAAATCAATTTGATAGATGGAATGAGGAGACTTGAAAGAAGGAGATCAACCAATAGGTTACTGCAATAGCCCAGGCATAAAGTGATGAAAGTCTGAACCAGAATGGTAGAAGTTTTACAAGTGATAAATGAGCATACACAAGTTAGAACTGGCAGTCCTTGGCAAATGATTATATATGAGAGATTGAGGAGCTGAAGATGATATCTAAGTTGTGAGCCGATCTGACTAGTAGGATGGTGTAATGGTAAGGGAATTTGAAGATCTTCCCAGCCCTTTAATGGGCTTCACTTGAAGCCCAAGAAAAGAAGGCATGTTTTTCAGAAAGGCAAACTTTTTCTTTGTAATTAGTAATTTGTGGGCCACAAGGGTTGTGATGTCTTCTAACCTTGGAGAAGGCTGTATATATACCCTGACATGAGATTTTGCTTTGGGCTCACTCACGAGAAGAGTTGTGTGATTTGACCAGATGAGACTCTGGGCAGCTGTTGAGCCTCCTGGCTTTGGAAACCCAGATGTTAGTGCTTCTCTCTCTGGTAACTAACACTGTATGTAATGGTCAGACAGCTAGAAGCCCTGTCTGTTGGTCTATTGAATTGTTTTATTTTCTCTGTCTGAATTTTTTGTCTTATAGTTTTCTGTTTGTATTTTCTGAAGTTCAGGGTGCTGACTTTTTCCCCTGATCTAAGTGAATGATATCTATGTTTGATTAAAGTAAGATTGTTAATGCCTTTTGAGTTTCTTTCCTTTAGAAAAGCACATTGAAGAACCTGTGCTTGCAGTCATCTTGTGTATGCTTACTGCTACAGATGGTGGTATCCTTAACAGTAAGAGGAAAATTTGAATAGAGGGAGAAGAAAAAAAGCTGAGAACAGAGGGTAAAGCCTTAGAGTACACTCACAATTCATGGGTAAGACCTGGAAGAAGATCCAACATAGTGGAAAGAAGAGTGATTCAACATGTAGCAGGAGGATAAGGCCAGATCACTGGCATGAAGACCCAGAGAGAACAGAGTGTCAAAGAGAAAAGGGTGAGCATATCAAAGTCTGCAGAGAGGTCAAGAGGAATGAGGATTGAGAAATGGCCATTAGATTTGGTGATTAAGTGATCACTGGAAAATTTGGAGAGAGCAGTTTCAGGTGAATGATGAATTCAGAAGCCAGACTTCAGGGAATTAAAAAGAGAGTGAGAGGAAAGGAAGAAGAAGCATTGATTGTGGATAGCTTTCTCAAAGTGCTTAGCCACAAAAGAGGAAGAAATATAGGACAATAGGTAATGTGGATGGATGGTAATGGATTCAGTATGACACAGTGATTAGATATGGACAAACCAAATGTCTGTAAGCACTAAGAAATGATGCCACAAAGATTTCTGTCATCTAGTATCTAATGTGACCAAAAAATAGAACATATAACTTTTCAACAAAGCAAAGATAAAACTAACTATGGAATAATAGTAGGTTCACTAATTAATATTGATAAATAAGAAAATGTTGAGGAAATGAGGCTGACTTATCATTGTGCTGATTTTACTTAGACCTGCCTTCTAAAACTATGAACCAAACCTTGAACTATTATCGAATGCAAAATCCACATAGAATAGAGATTTCTTGTTGTTACCTGTACCTACAGTAGAATCATAGAATTAAAACTGGGAGTTTTAATTATTAGATTATTAATTATTATATAATATTAATTATTTTAATATAATATATATTATACATATAATTAATAAAACCTCAGATTTCATGGACTCCTACCTTCTTATTGTACAAATAATGAAGCCAAGGCCTAGAAAGTTTCAATAGCTTGCATGAGATCACACATGTATTAAATCAATAGATAAGTATTAACTAAATGCTTACTAATGTATTAAGAGCTAGGAATATAAAGAAAGGCAAAAAAAGTTTCTCAAGCTCTCAAGTGCATCTCTCATGATCTAATGAGGAAGACAACATGCAAGTAATGATGTGGAAATAAGATGTAAATGGAAGAAACTGGAAAAAAATTACAGAAAAAAGATTAAAATTCTTGGTGGACCAGAAAAGACTTCTTCTAAGATAGCAAGATTTAATCTGAGACTTTAAGGCAACCTAGAAAACCAAGACATAGAGCTGAGGAGAAAATGGTAGGACTGGGATTTGAACCCAAGTACTATGACTGAATCCAAGTACAACACTCTTCCCATTAATCAGACTGTTTCCATTCCTTCTAAGTGTCTCTGCTGATGGTTCTCCTTTATAGATGGCTCTATGCTGATTGCCCTGAATCTTAGGGTAGTATTAGACTTTCTGAAAGAGATCCATAGTTATTTAAAATGATAGAGTAGCTATGTCGGCTGTAAAAGAGAAGTAAATGAAGACCACAAATTGCCCAGATAATCGCATGTAGTTGGATGAGCAACCTGTTAGTTAATCTGTTTATTTCGGAGAGGGATTAAATAAAACTAGAGAATGAATGGGGGTGGGAAGAGTAGATTTGAAAAAAAAAAACAGAACTTTGAATAGAGTGTAGATGGGAAGTTATGAAGTTCGTTTGACAATTCCATCACACTGACTGCTAGTAAAAAGACTATCTTGTAAGCTCCAATATCCTATATGTATAAGAAATAAACATTTGGAAACAAAGGTAAAAAACAAGGCAGCACTATTTTGCCATCATTTAAGGCTCAGTTTTAGACTTGGCTTGGTCATAGATGCTATGATGATATCTGAAACAAGAGTTTTCAAAATAAACTGTATTGCAGACAGTCACACTTGGCAAGCAGTCAAAACTCATATTTTCTATTTAAAAATATTGTGCCCTCTATAATTAAATTGTCTTCTTTTGAAAGAGAATGTGTGCCATGAGCAATACCTTCAAAATACAAACTTTTTTTTTTTTTTTGCCATCATTCAGTCTTAACAAAACAATTTTATTTGGATCTCATTGTAGTTAAATATTTTTGAATGTTTCCACACATTATTTTCAGTAGGAAGATCACCCCTTGTAGACTATGCAAAAATCTGTATAGGCTTTTCTATTAGGAAAATGTCCTTATGATTCATAGTGGTAGCTGAATAGAAGTGTTGATATGTAACTTAGTTTGGGTCCACAGGGCCATGGTTTTTAAAGAATTTAATTTAAGCCCAAAATAAATTGAGCTGCAGGGGAGAAAAAGAATTTTAATAAAATATTAAACTATGACCCAGTGCACTAAAACTCTGATTTCTTTAGGCTGCAGATTTTCAAGGCTGTCAGATACAATATCTCTATGGCAATGTTGGAAAAGATATTTTGGATATATGTGCCACAGCGCCTCCCCCTTCCCCACCAGATTAAGACAAAAATATACAGTTAACTCTTAAGTTCAATTTGCTCAGAATCCAGTATGGTGAGTATAATTCACTGGCAGATTGTTACTAAGTAAGTTGAGAAATCATTTAGTATCCAAGCTCTTCAAATTATTTAACCAACAAAAATTTATTTAATTAATGGCTACTACATCTTCAGCACTAGACTAGGCATTGTAATACAAGCCTAAGATATGGTTGCTGGATGAAAAAAACTTAGTCTAGTGCAAGGTTTGTTTAGCTGGAGTCTGTGAAGATGTTAAATATGTATGTGTGTATATATACGTATATAAATATATATGTTTTGATAATTTTTTAACATTCTTAGTTTAATTTCTAATCCTGAGTATTTTAGTTTATGCATTAAAAATTATTGTGAGAAAGGATCCATAGGCTTCACCTGCCTCAGAAAGGGGTCTATGACACAAAAGAATTTAAGAAACTCCTGATCTAATATGGGAGCAAAATACTGACATAGAAATCAAGAGTAAAGGACAACAATGATTTAATGCTTAATTGTATGTGACATTAAATAATTATACACTACAGTATGTGGTAACCAACTATGAAATAAGTAATAAGATGTGAGATATTAATTAACTGAATGAATTCTGATTTAAAAAATAATGCCTTCAAATAATGCACATAAGCCCCTGAACCTCTAAATTCTAGTTGTACCATAAGGAATTGTGCATGATGGAGAGACAACTAGGGAGGAGTTCAGATGAAAGGAATTGAATTGCTGAACGGGCTACAAGCTCAGCAAGAAGCAGAAAAGGAATATGGCAGTTCCCAAAGGCTAAAATAATCTTCAAATGTAGTGAGAGATGTACAATTTCCTTTATCAGGGAGATTATGCTTTCATTGTGCTCTACTCTCATCAGTCTGGGAAGCACATTTATGCAGGATTATAACAAACTAGGGCAGCCAGGTAGCAAGCACAGTGGATAGTGTGCTCGAAGCTTCTTCAGGAGTTCAAATCTGACCTTGGACACTTACTAGCTGTGTGATCCTGAGCAAGTCATTTAACCCTGTTTGTCTCAGTTCCTTATCTGTAAAATAAACTGGAGAAGGAAATGGCAAACCACTCTAGTACCTTTGCCAAGAAAATCCCTGATGGGGTCATGAAGAACTGGACACAATAAATATAAAGTGGATTTGTTGACCCAGAATCAAATTTTTTTTGAAGTAACTCTTCCTCCAAAGGATCCCTTTCTTAATTAATACACAGGCAGCAAACACAGTGATAATGACTTTACTCACATCAAAAAAAAAAAATGATATTCCATAAACATTTTCCCAAAAGGAAACAAAAAGTTAACCTACAGGTAGATATAACTTTGAACACCGATGCTAAGTATGACAAGTTTGACTGCAAATGCTGTATTATCTAGTCTGTGCCTTTGTTCTAGCAGCAGAGATTTATGGTAGATGTGTGAAGTCATAAGGGCATAGTTTTATAGTTGAAAGGGATATAAAATGTCATCTAGTCCACCCACATTCACATTTTACTAATATAGTTGAGGCACAGATAGATAAAATGATTTGCCTAAGGTTGCAGACTTAAAGTAGCAAGTCAAAAATCGAGTCTGTTCATCTGATTACAAATCTAGTGCTCCTTCCTGTGCAAATACGGCCTCACTTGAAAAGACTTGCATATATGTGCCAATCTCCTCTATTTTAGAGAAGATATATCTGAAGGTTAGAATGTGATGCAGGGGAATTCATAGGCAATGGTTTATTAAGTACTATGGGATGATCCTTTTGCCAATGAATTGTAAATGCTCATTAGTGACAAAAATTTTCTTAGATAAAACCATGTTTCACAGGTGATAATGTTATGCATTTGGCTTTGTTTGTATTATAAAAAAAAGCAAGATAAAATAGCACCTACACATAAAGGGTCTGAACACAATATTGTTCCATATTACCTGGCAGTGTGCCTTGCATATACTTCTAGAGTGCCCACACCTGTGCTATAATTAGATAATCTGGGACTAATTTACAAAAATTTAAAGCAGATAAGAAAAGGAAAAATTACTAAACAATTGGGATTAGTGGAAATGCTTAAGAAAATCAAATGAATATGTAAATGAATCAGTCATGACCTTTTGTACCATTTCAATTTAATAATAACATGCATCACTTACAGAATATATTTATGTCATTAAACAGAGGCATGGAATATTTATTTTGATAAAAGATGAATTTGAAAACCTTCTACTTTGGGAATGGATTTCTAGACTTTAGTGCCAACATAAATTCTACATATTGGCTATCTATACAGAAAAGTGCATAAACACAGGAGTCTAGGAAAACTCTGTGATGAATCATTAATGGATGTATTGCAATATAGCTGAATGGATACTAAAATACATGTACCAAGACAATTTTCAGCATTTTTAATTTATGGCAAGATTTTATGGATGAATATGACAGGGAATTACTGGAAGGGCAAATCACCCTTCTAAAATTATTATTTTATTAAACTTTAGCAAATCCTATACTTTGTAGTTATTTAAAATTGCACACACACACACTCAACTATTAATGTCCCCATGAAATAGGATACATAATAGCTATAGTTACTATATATATATATATATATATGCAATTATATGCACACATATGAAATTTATTTGCATAATTTTCTAAGCTAGAAAACAAGAACTAGTCTAATTTTTCCATAACACTTTTTAGTTTAGTACAAATAATTACAAAATGATAAACTGTTAAATTACTTCCATTTGAGACCAGCATATCATTTTTCTAAGTCATCTCTGAAGTTATTATTTCCTTGAAATATGGAGCTGGCCTATATAAAGCTTCTCTCCCCCTAGGCCCACTCCAACTTTTGATAGAGATTTGTTTTGTCTCTATATGCACAGAATGAAGGGGAGAAATTTAGTATTTTCCACCACCACTCCCCAACCACATCACCCAGGCAGCTTAGGAGGAAAGGAGATTCCTGCTAGGTTTGCCTAGTTCCACATAGAACTGAGTGAGTACACAAGACATCCTGACTGTGACAAACTTGATAAATTAAGACAGGAAGCAGAGAATACTGACTAGTCAAGACAAGCTGAGAGCTACATGGAGAAATTACAGACTGGATTTTCAGAGCAAAGGGTATTGTTTTATATAGCAAGAATACCAATTTATTGTTTGCATCTTGTAATCTAATTTCTAATATACTGTTTTCTGCAACAATCATTTCATATATCTATGCTTGTCTTATGTAGGCTATAAGTTTCTTTAAATTATGAACAGACCATAGTGTCTCTTTTGTGTTCCCATAGCACCTAGCACAGTGTTAGGCACAAAGTAGCACTGAATTAATATGTGATAGATTTAACTAGTTTTGCATTTACTATCTACCTTTATTTTAAGCTTAAAGATACTCTTTTCACGGACTAACAATAAAATTATATGGGCATATCTGTCTATACTCAAACTGCTTCTAATCCTAATTATTAGCAAAACTTTTAACTCATAAATTTATAAAAATTTTAATAGAATCACGGAATCTCAAAGGGGGTCCAATTCAAGCTGTACTTGAATATCTATTCCCTCTACAACATACTCAACAAATGGTTATCTACTTTATCCAGATGGGTTAATCCAGTTTTTGCTTGAAGAATTCCAATAAGGGGGAGAAGGGAGATAAGAAGGTACTACCACATTAGGCAGACCATTCCACTTCTGGATAGTTGTAAAACTTTTCTTTCACAAAAATCTTAATTTGTATCCTTGTAATTTTTACCTTTCACATCTAAATTCTGCCTTATCCCCATCCTGATCCCTCAGGAGCCAAATAGGACAAGTATGATCATTCATCTAAGTGACAAGCCTTCAATTCTATGAATACAATGATCATATTCCTTTAAATTGTGTATTGTCCAGACTAAAGACCTTCAACTCCTTCAAATGCTCATCAAATGGCATCATATCTTAGGCCTTCATTCACCATTCCAATTGTCCTACTCAGGATGCTCTCCAACTCACCAATGTCTTTGCTAAAAGTGTTTGAAATTTTACTTAAAATGATCAAAGGGGAAAGAAACAAATGTCAGAGGGGATGTGGAAAAATTAGGACACTTATTTATTGTTAGGAGAATTGCGAACTAATGAAACTATTTTGGAGAGCAATTTGGAATTATGCCCAAAGATTTATTAAACTAACTATGCTCTTTGACCCAGCAATACCACTACTAGGTCTGCTTCCAAAGATGATTAAGAAAAAAGTTAAATAACCTAAATGTTATAAAATATCAATATCAGCTCTCTTTGAAGTGGCAAAGAACTAGAAATTAAAGGGATGCCCATCATTTAGGCAATGGCTGAACAAACTGTGTTTTGGACTGTGATAGAATACTATTGTGCCATAAGAAATCATAACTTCAATGATTGTAGGAAAACATGGATAGACTCACACAGAATAATGAAGAGTGGAAAGAACAGGACCAAGAAAATATTGTATACAATAAGAACAATATTATTTTAAGAACAACTTTGAGTGAATAAGTCATTTTCAATATTAAAAGTACTCAATTATAAAGGACATATGAAGGAAGAGGTTCTCTGCATACAGAGAAAAGTATTAAATAAAAGTATTTATAGAATGATTTTATACATATGTATATGTGTGTGTGTTCAAGAATAGGCATCTCTAGTGCAGGAATAAGGGGAGGAAAGAAAAAAAATGAAATTTACATGATTATTTTATATTTAAAAGGAATAGCAAGTTGTACATAATAGATTTGCAGTTTCATGTGCAATCATTTTTTTGTTATACTATATGATGGAAATGCTTGTTTTATTCCATAAATTCAAAATAAAAAAATAAAATTGCCATGTCTATTTTATGGTAGAGGATACTAAGGCAGATTGAGGTTAAATGACACAGTGAGTTAAGTCTTTGAGGTGAGATTTGAATACAAGTCTTCTTAACTCTTGACCCAGTGCTCTATCTAATGTGTTACCTAGCTGCTCTAGTGACTGGCTCTGATTTTGGCTTGATCTACCCAAAAGAAACAAAAAAGAATGGCTGGGAAGTGGTTGCTAATATGTTGCATTCACCTATAAAGTGAAATATATTTTTAAATTTTAATTTTCACAACTTTTTGCCATTTTCCAGCAATATATCTCCAGTCCTTTGTTCTGTAAGTCATCAAAATGAAATATTAGCATAATATAGGCACTTTCCTTTAAATGAAAAAAAAATCTTGTATATTCAGAAACCCAGAATTAAAAACTTGGTGAAAGAAGTCTAAAAATAACAGTCTCTAAGATGCTTAGGGGGAAAAAATGTTTATTTCAAACAAAGCCACATAATCTTGGGGTTTTGTAAGACTTAACATTTTCCCCATGTTCTAAGAACAGGTTTGCATAAAGCAACAGAGGGTTGATTCCATGAAGTGCTCAACAGTTTTGCTACTTAAGGTTATGCTTTGTTGGATCAGCTGTGCTGAATCAATTTGACACCTAATAAACAAGGTTTGTACAACTGACTGGTATTCTCTATAGGCATGAACTATGATCTTTATAAGCCAGGCTTTTCATTTTCTTCTCTGTTATCAATCACACCATCTCTTCTTCAGTACATATAATCTCCTGATCTATCTAGATTTTAGCTGATGTTTGCCCTGGAAAATTATAGTTCTGTCAGATGAAAAAGTGACTAATGCTATATGGGGCATGTACATGACTGACTCTCTTTTCCGCCATTTTCTTTTTTTCAAAAGCTTTAACACAAAATGAAAACAGATCAATTTACTGTTCCTCCATCATTTTTAAAAATGACGTGCCAGAAACACATTGGTTGAATATGATGGGTTTGGGAATGACATCGTGAGTAGAAGGAGATTATTGAGCAGTGAACTCCAGGAATCACTGTGGAGCAAATAGTAGTGTTAGATATGATTTCTTCAGTGATCCAAATTATTATCAGTCACAGAATTACTTAAAAACTGAGCTGGACTTTCCTGAGTTCACCTCTTTGCCATGCTGCAAGGCATATAGTTCCTGAATATTTCTAAAAATAAATGTATACATTCTCCATAATTAATCTAATTCTAACTATTTCTCCCATGAGAAAATTCATTATATCTATTTTTAAAAGAAATAATTTTCTGTATTTCACAGGAGCATTGATTTTCAGTCTTTACAAGTTTTCTCAGTTTTCAACACTAGGGAGTCATTATTTGCATATGTGTTGTGTGCATGTGTGCACACAATTCTCATGCGATTTTTTATCAGAGTAGGGAAAGTATATATAACTTGTATTGTTAGAGGGTTGCCTGGGACACTGAGACGTTAAGTTATTTGCAGATGGCCCGTTAGCTATTGTGTCAGGCTCTGCACTTGAACTCAGTTCTTCATGATTCCAAGGTTAGCCCTCAATGCACTAGGCAGCACTGTTACTCATTATACTAGGATTAGCTTACTTTAATAGCTTGACAACCATTGAATTTGAAAATGAACGATCTAGCTAGAAAGGGACTTATATTATACATCATCGAAACACACGTTTCTAGTTTTGCAGGTCAGCTTATGCATACAGATCAAGTTGTAAGCACTAGATGCCACCAGAAAATTATCTCTGACAACCCAGCTTTGTTTGTTATCATTGCAGTGGGTTATCATTAAAGTGAAGGTTGTAGATACCAAAGCAGATCTAAAACGCTAATGGACAGCAAATATCCATCAAGGAGCCTGGTAACATCATCTGAATGGAAAATGACATCAAGTAATTTGTTTTGTCTGAATTGTTCATTGTGTGAAAATTTGATTCAGACTGGTCAAGACATGATGTCATTTTCCCTGGAGAATCCACTGGGAAAGTGAGCTGCAGTTTTTGAACTGCTTGTATACTTCACTTTTCCTTGCATGAATTTGTAATACAACTCTCTCTTTAAGATAACTTAGCCAGCAAACTTCTTTGGAGGACAAGAGCCATATTAGCTTCCTCAGTATTGATGAGTTCTAATCCTTTCAAATAAAACATACCAGATTATTCTGAACAGCCTGAAAAGATCTCTGTAGATTGTATTTAAGAAAATGTTCTAGTTGGTATAAAGAATTCCTTGCTATACAGCTATGAAATGAAACTACCTATGTCTTTGATTTGAGCAACAAGGAAGGAATTCACAATTTCCAATGGTCACTTTTCTCTAATTTAACAGCGCTTTCTCTCTTCCTCTCAATCTCAAAGTAGGAAGAATGTTTGGTGGCCCTAGGAGCGTGATAGGTCCAGTAACAACTAATGTTATAGCAAATCCAAATCCTGGATCTCAGGAGGATAGGGTTGCTGGTAAAGTTCAACAAGCAGACATCTATCTGGATTTGCATGGTCTCACAGTGGTCTTAGACTTGGACTAACACCTATATTGTCAGCAAAACTTGCCCATAAACATAGAAAATCGATGATTGGTGTTAAATGTATCACTAAGAATTCCTAAGAAGCTCTGGGGAGTCACACTAGTGTTATAACCTCTAAATGTTGACCATAATTCCCATTAAATTCCAAATTGCCTTAGTCCTTCATGTGTTCTAGGGCACAGCAGCAATGGGAACAAGTTTTCATCTATTTTCATATTTATCACATTTAGTTGGACCTAAGCTAAATTTAGGTAAACATAACTTAAGTGGCAGTACAGTCAGGTCAGGGTGGCCCAGAATATATATATATATTTTTAATGTTTTTAAATTTTATTTTAGTTTGCATCATTCATTTTTCACAAGATTTTGAGTTACATATTTTCTCCCCCTCTTTCCCCCACCCACCGCCCCAAAACAGCCATCCCAGTGTGTCCCCTCTCCCCCAGTCTATTCTTTCCTATGTCACTTTTCGGTAGGGCAGGATGGATCTCCCAAC